>CM051261.1:67629614-68122114 GCA_027921565.1 Artemia sinica | reverse complement strand
TCTAGTTCTACATAATTTCTTTCATCAGCGCAAATGTGTGAGAACACTTGCTTTGAACTGTGCCTACTATATCATTTACAGAGTTGTTCGTGATTCAAGTTCTCTAATAATTCTCAACAAACAAATATATCCCGGTGCTCCAAAATTTCCACTTTCAGCATACAGTCAGGCAACAAATAAACCCTATGGTTACATTCAATTGGGTCTTAATCAGATTACACCTGAGGATTTGCGTGTAGTCAGAGATAGTTTTGACAATGAAATTACAGTATATCTTTCAGTTAACAGTAAAAAAGGTTATTAGTTGCCATCATGACACTGAAGAAACTCCATGAACTCTAACATTTATTTTTCGGTCTAAGCACTTCAAAACCACCACTTAGGAAAGCCATACTCAAATATGGCATTGACAAAAGAATTTATTAATCTATTAGCTGAACATAGTTTAAATTTAACTGAGGGCAATGTTCAATTGCCAGAAGTAGATAAGCAACAGAAAAGGCAACATTGTTCCATTGTACGTGCCTTGGCTAGCAAAAAAAGGAAAAGATTTTCAAAGAAAATATATTCTCCAAACGGGTTGTAGTTTATTTTTCACTTTTATTACCAATAATTGCAGGACTTGTTAACAGTTTTCTCTATATGGCTAAACCCTACAAATTTACGCCAATAGAACTCGCCTATTCACCAATGGAACACGTTGAAGATAATCTAAGTAAATTCATTAATTATTAGAATATTGCCGATGATAAAAAACTTCTTTTACTTCAAGATACACTTCGACAAGTGGAACAAACATAAACCTATCGCGAGAGACCAGTCAATGTAAATTTCAGTGATTCCAAAACGGAAACATCTATTCAAGATTCTTCTGGAACAAAAACAACAACACAATCAAAGGAGGAGGAACTGAATTCAGCATTGTCAAGCATTGGAGACCTACTGCCACACTCATATCGTGACCAAAGTAAAAGAGTCTTAACATATCTCTTGTTGGAAAGTGGTCAATATCACATTCAAGTTGATACTAAAGGGAAATGAATAATAATTCAAGGGAAAAGTTTTAATTTACTTGATTTAATTTATGATATGGTTACAAATCTTAAGGGACTTTTATCATTTGACAATCATCCATACAACTTTTTAAATAGATTAAACTTCCCTGGAAGTCTTGTTACCAATAAGCAAATTCTAAAGAACTTAAAGGAATATAGTACCAGTCCCCTAACACTTCCATTAAAAGAAGAAGAACATAAAGATTTTAAAATCAATCTGGGAAAATAGTGATACGCCTAGTAGCAGCAGAAACAATGTCAATTTGATGGCACCAGTGGCAGCTGCGAGACAAAAGTGAAGACGTATTGATATAAAATCATCACTGCCAACCCCAATCACTAGTATGCAAAAGGGTAGTGGACATTATACTACGTGTTTGCGTTTAAAATGGTTGGAGTTTTGAAACTTGTTTATGGAAATATTGGTGAATTGGGAAATCCAAGTTCCCCACCACACTTTCTAAAGTCACTGGTATTGGCACAAAATTGCGAAATAGTATCTACAAAATGAACGAAGTTACAATCTACATCGAAATAATAGGGTTCATGGTGATCATTATTGAACAACTAAAGCCTTTTACCAATTGCATATAATGCTAGCAGATCTTTTAACTCTAGATGAGATTCAAAGGCGTCACAATACATCCCACAAATATATTTTACTTGCAATCAGTGTCTTTAGTCGCTATGCATATGCTATTCCATTGCGGATAAAGAGAGGTGTTGAATTTGCTCAGGCTATAGAAAGTGTTCTTGAACAAAACTGTTATAGAGAAATCCAAACGGACCATGCTAGTGAATATGTTAATCCAAATGTAAAAAAGGCATTATTGAAATATTGTGCAACGCTCTATCATTGTCCTAGTCCAATAAAGGCTGCATTGGCCGAACGATTGACAAGAGGCATTCGACTTTTTATTTCAAGATATTTTACATTGAAAAATACTGCTGCTTTTATTCAAGATATAGATGAAATGATGCAAATTTGTAATCAACGACCCCATCGATATCTGTCTAATGTTATCCCCCAGGACATTCATCGAGGAGATCATAATACACTTGATACTTTCCTTAAAAAATATTGCAGTTTCAGCAAAAAGGTTTTGAATTCAATGCTGGTGATACTATTCGAATTAATAGAACAACTAATGTTTTTGAACAGGGGAATCACTTATGGTCCAATGAAATTTTTAAAGTATCAAATACTCTACTCTAGACACTAAACCCATAACATATCGTCTACGAGACACCAAAGATGAAGATATTCTCGGTGGCCCTTATGATTATGAATTACAAAAATTAAAATAATAGAGAAATCTATCAAATTGAAAACATATTAAAGAGTCGTGCACACAAGGGCAAGGTACAGTTGCTTTTTCCTTAGCTAGGATACAACTTTGATTTTTATTCCTTTGTAGTAGTTGAAGACATTAACAATGCCCAATGATTTCTTTGTAACAGTCATGTTCAATGTATCTTATCCACTCTACAATGATTTGAATAAAAGAAGTTACTTTTGGACAATACTCTCTCCCATCATCAAATTCGATGGCGAGTATGAAATTGCTCTTCTCGATTTTATTCTCAAAAATACATATGATATTCTGAGAAAAGATCACGAATATGATGTAAAAATTAGACCACGTGATTGGCCACACGTTGGCGATCATCAGATAGAAAATATGAATTTATTTGAATATCTCTTCGTCACATTATCATACGAGAAATTTGGTAGTATGAATTATTTATGTCGTGCTATCAATAGAAGAATGACCCCCGTAAAAATGGAGCCTTTCAATTCAACTGTTCAATGGAAGAGGGCAAGATCTAAATTAGTTCACCCATTCAAAATGAAAAGGTTATTCTCAATGATAATCTGAGAGATGTTCTTGGTTTTCAATCTGTAGTGAAAGTGATGAAAGCACTAGTGACGTGGATCGTGTCATTTTTGATCACTATCCGCCTGCCTTCTCCTTGGACAGTTGTATATTTCTTTACGCTTTAGTCTTTGAAATATCCCAAGTTGGTAATAGCAATGTTCCCCTCCTTCGAGCTCTTGAACGAAAAACCAGTCAAGATCACATTCATCGTTACAATATAAAGCATCTTCACTATATCCCTGTAAACACTTCCTATTTGGAGCTCTGTCAGTTAACACTAAGAACTGAATTAGGTGATCCCTTAGCAACAACAAAAGGTTTGGTAGTGATCACATGTAATTTTCAACCCGTTGTTCTATAACAAGATGTCTATTAGAAAACGGCGTTTGTCCTGATATTGATTGCTATGTTGCTACTCTTGGTCCAAGATAAATTGGTAATGGAATGGACTATTATAAGGTCGTTCATCACTAACGGGCTTTGGTCTTGGCAGTTGGTTTGCTCAGATGTTTCGCTCTGCATTACCCTCGGCTAATAATATATCGCACCGGCTGCGGAATATTTTGAATCCTTTACACTACACGATTGGGGTTCTGGCAAGGATTAAAAAAAAGTGCTTTGGAAAATCTCAGGTCTTGCACGAACCTTTGGCGAGGGATTGAAATTTCAACAAAATGGAAAAGGTTTAAAAGGTT
The DNA here is from genome assembly GCA_027921565.1 of Artemia sinica. Lineage (NCBI taxonomy): Eukaryota > Metazoa > Arthropoda > Branchiopoda > Anostraca > Artemiidae > Artemia > Artemia sinica. The sequence continues at coordinate 68,118,484 of CM051261.1, read as the reverse complement.
GAGACACACTGCATCACTCATCAGTCTCTACTCAGGTCAGAAAAGAAAGACCTCAACCCGTTGTTCCAAGAACCCGTTGACCAAGTTGACCCGTTGACCCGTGGACCAAGAACCCGTTGTTCTATAACAAGATGTCTATTAGAAAACGGCGTTTGTCCTGATATTGATTGCTATGTTGCTACTCTTGGTCCAAGATAAATTGGTAATGGAATGGACTATTATAAAGGTCGTTCATCACTAACGGGCTTTGGTCTTGGCAGTTGTTTGCTCAGATGTTTCGCTCTGCATTACCCTCGGCTAATAATATATCGCACCGGCTTCGGAATATTTTGAATCCTTTACACTACACGATTGGGGTTCTGGCAAGGATTAACAAAAAGTGCTTTGGAAAATCTCAGGTCCTTGCACGAACCTTTGGCGAGGGATTGAAATTTCAACAAAATGGAAAAGGTTTAAAAAGGTTGAGACACACTGCATCACTCATCAGTCTCTACTCAGGTCAGAAAAGAAAGACCTCACTCTTGTCAAAAAAAAGAAGAAGAAGAAACCAAGTAATAAAAATGTTGGATGAAAAAGGATTTCTTTTCCTATACTGAAAAATGGACTTATCTACCACACAAGGAATCCCACCAGTCATTCACTTCATCTTTAAATCTATTCAATGCAGAAAATGTCGATGTGAGTTTAGAATATGGTTTAATGAACAATTCTATCGAAAAAACACGCTTTTTGATAATATCTACTTTATGCTAGTGCAATAGGATCGGGGACAAGTTACCCATATAAATTTGGAATGTTTGACTTTTAAATCTTGTGTGTATAGTAAATGGTACCCCACTCTACAATTTATCCTTTGATACATCCTATAGGACACTGTATGAACTGAAAGTTCAATCCCTAGATCGAGATTAACAATTATTTAAAATGGTTTAACTGACACAGTGTTTGCAAAAACTCATGGTATCATTGTACTGGACTTGTCTGGCACTCAAGACATGAGTATTGTACGAACGGGGAATGTACGGTAAGAGTGCAGATTTGCCAAACCATTAGTTGAGAGTATTGCAATAATCTCATTAAATCGATTTGAAAGTTACTGAGAAATAAATCCTGAAGGCAGAGTTCTGCTAGATCTGCTCGAGATGAACACAAATCAAATAATCAGCGTACTAATATGGATCCAGACATGTCCAAATAAAAATCCTATTGTATACCTGCCTTAAAAAATTTAAAGTATTAACAATACCATTATCATTGTTACTAGCACTCCATCAAGCGTAAAGACAGGTTATTGGCTATGCATCATTCAAAGAGGAAAGAATATATAATTTTTTGATTCTCTTAGCCTGTCATATACATTCTACAGAGTTTTACTACTGATGACGGTCACTGTATATGTGACCGAAATATCTGGCATTTTGTGTGCAATTTATTATACACTGTCTATTAAAAAGGATTTTGTCCCTATTGTGGACTTTTATTTTATTCTACACTCCGCATATCAACAGCTTTATTGAAAGCAGCGGGAAAACAATCATTCAAAACTAGAAGAGAGTGGAGGATTGAAAAACTAAAAGCTGTGATTTTCATGTACTACTATATTTCGTTTTCAGATGTCATGGCTATACTTACAACGATTTTCTCGAAATTTTTGTAGATAATCCTCTCCTGAATGACTTCCTTGTGGAAAATATACTTTCATACTTGTATAGTATTGATTTTAGTGCCCAACGAATAAAATGTTCCAAAACTGTATGTAAGTTTATTTATTAATAATAAATGTATATATATCATAAAAAAGGACATTTCTCCTCTTTAGATTTCTTTTTCTACGCATAGATAACTGTCGAGAAAAACTAATGGTGATAGATCATCTGAATTCACTTGATATTGATCTTGACGTGCTGGAAAGTCAGGGTCCCATTTTCTTCAGCACAATGTAACTTCACTCTTATCATATCTCTTTGTATAGTCCTTGATACTATTTTCGTTCATATTTTTAAATTCCCGTGTTTCAATTTGCTAATTTGAAGCAATATCACATACAGTGTTTTCAAATGGTGAATCACATTCTCTAGCAGGCATCCCTGTATATTGATCTTGATGCGCTGCAAAGTCAGAGTCCCATTTTTCTACAGCTCAAAGTAACTTCACCTTTATCATATCTCTTTGCATAGTCCTTGATACTATTTTCGTTCATATTTTGAAATTCCCGTGTTTCAATTTGCTTATTTGAAGCAATATCACATACATTATTTTCAAATGGTGAGTGACATTCTATAACAGGCAAATAAAAATCAGTAGGCTTGTAATCACAGTAGTCATTGTCTTCACAACGATGACGTAGAAACCAAATTTCCAACAGTTGAATCGTAGACCTGATTCTTCCTCCCAAAACAATTTAAAACGACGACGATACCAGTCTGTTAGAAATAAACTAAAATATCGTTTAGGGTTCTTTCCAATCATTCCAGGATAGGTATTCTCCCACTGACACACATTTATAATAATGACAACTGGAGCATAGATATCCTCTAGGATGAGAGTAAAAAAATCACTTCAAGACAAGAATTACAATCTTTAATTTGTAATGTATATCCTTTATGCAGTTTAGACGGATTGCCTAATCTAAAGTTTCCATCATATTCGTGAATATTTGTACAATTCTCATATGATGACAAGCTGCCGAGTGTATACATGCGTAGTGAGCATGCATAGAACATTTTTCCTGTGCTAACTCTCTCACAGCCAAAATGAAACTGATCTAAAATCAATATTGAGAATGCTCTAGAGAGAGAGAGAGAGATAGAGAGGGAGAGAGAGAGAGAGAGAGAGAGAGAGAGAGAGAGAGAGAGAGACGAGAGAGAGTAGAGAGAGAGAGAGAGAGAGAGAGAGAGAGAGGAGAGAGAGAGAGAGAGAGAGAGAGAGAGAGAGGAGTAATCAAGTGACATCACAAAACCTGTTTGAACAGGATCTTCTAAATTCTCGATTTACTTATTGTTCTCAGGATAAAATCATTTTGATAGAGTCTTAAATTTCTAAGATAGTGTTCAAAAGCAAATCCACAATATCATTTTCTTTTGTTACAATTAATATATAAATAAATTGAGTAAATGCGTTTGACCCACGTTGTAAAAGTTGCATACACTAGTCCAAAGACAGAGAATTGTTTCTCCTTATATTGTTCAGTAATCTTTGAGAAAATTTTTTCCTTTGAAGAGATAACTCTAGAAAATCATCATCTAGAATCTAACTTTTTTCCATAATAACAAGATTTTGCATAATTTTCTGTTTCTCAAGTCCATCCATTTTTCAATCTTAACACTCACAGCTGACTTCAGACTAATTAAGATTCGCTATTACATTTAAAGTAGCTTGATTTCTACGTATATGTACTATATGCGGATTTCGAAAAATCGCAGTCACGCACTCGATATTTATAGGTTACTTTAACTGTGATTTGACTGATAAAATACTCCCCAGTATTCAGCTCCTTTGGAGCTCCATTCCTCCTTGTATTCATTAGTTGACAAAAATGAATCCTATGCCTATGTTGCCCCAGCTCTTCAACTTTGAACCTCGATCATGTTGTTTCTTCCTTTCTCGTCAAACAAGCCGCTCTACTTCGTGAAGGTTACTAGTCTGACCACTAACCTATTTGTGTGACAATTAAGTGCAATGTCGAAAGCAAAACCCCGTAAGAGGAAAAGTGGTTTTATGTTCAAGAATGGAGTCACGCTGATCGTCATTTATTTATGTCTGAGCGTGACACGCTACTCAACAAAGTTAAAGATTCTTTTCACCTACTTATTTCAGAATGCAGGTCTAAAATTAGTGAGTAAGAGATCGAAATACAGCTTAAAAGTTATCTTGCAGAAATCAACCACGCGCTTTGATGCGCACAAAAGTTTGCAGTCCATCTAGACGTGTTTGCAAAAAGAAGGAAAACACCGACTGGTCTAAAAATCAAAGTTTTGCTGCAGCTTGGAATTCAGTTAAATTGCGGCTCCGAATCTGGAATGAATCCGATAAACCACGCTCCGGTATAATAAACAAATTGTGTCTGAAGACAAAAGGAAAGTTCACAAGAGCCCTTAAAGACCACAAAATAATCTTGATTCAAAAAATGTTGATAAGATAGCTAGTGATCCTTAACTGTTGTGGAAATTTTTAAACACAGTGACCGAACTTCTGTCGTTAGTATTCCAGAGAAAAGCTGGATTGCTTATTATAAAAGTGAGTTCTCGTAGCCTGACCTTGTTGCAGAAAGTTAATATGAAAAAGAGCTTGACCGTTTGCTTTCTAATTCTATTCGTTCTGCTTTTATAGCGACGCCGTCTGATATTGAGTTTACTTAAAAAAAAAAAATTAAGAAAATATTTTCTGCTGGTGTTGATTCAATATCTGCTAAACACTTTGAACATTATAGCAGTCTTTTATTGCATCACCTTTCGTTACTTTTTCAAACATCTATTTCTTCTGGTATTTTCCTCAACAGTTTTGTATTGGCCAGATTACGCCTATACCAAAAAAAGGAAAAAAGATCTAGATGATTGTCAATAGTATCGGCCTATTACCATTCCTAGCACTACTTTTAAAATATTTGAGTCTATGATTCTTAGAGATACTTCCCAAAAATGTTCTTTGCCTGTGCATAAGTTTGGTTTTCATAGAGAACTTAGTCGTGAGCATGCTTTTTTTCCCTTTTTAAGGTTCTTGTAGATGTGGAAGGTTCTGGGAATTTTATTGTTCTATGTGCAATGGACATAGTCAGAGCATTTGATTCGTGTATTTTTGCCCAGATTTTGTTAAAAGCTCCAAAGAGAGGGGTTGACTTCTCAGGTATAAGGTGTCAGGTATAAAGCCATCCTGGCTAAGTGGACGTGCGCTGGGTTGAGAATTCTTTGTCCAAGGGACACGGGTTCGATCCCTGGCGTGGCCAGTTATTTGGGTTTGGGACACGGGTCAGTGGTGGGACTCTGTAAGCTTAGCCAGAGTCGACCCAGCTCTAAATGGGTACCTGGAGAAATGTGGGGAAGCTAAGCAGGAAGGGTGTGCGAAAGCACTGGATGGCTGGCCCCCAGCCCCCATTGCACTTCCTGGCTGAAGGGCCACGAAACAGAGATAAGCACCACCGGTTTGGACCTTAAGGTCTAGTGCCGTCATACTTACTATACTTACTTTATAAGGTGTCTTCGATACATTGTATAAACATCTTCGTGCCAAAATGAAGCGCGGTTCAGAGCTTTTTAATGTGCTAAAGGGCGTTAGACAAGGAGGTCTCACTTCCCCCGCGCTTTTTAATAATTCAGTCATTCCAGCCCAAAGTTCTATTGAGTCCACCTGTATTTACGGAGGTTTAGACGTCTCTTTACTTACGTATGCTGATGATATCGTGCACTTTCTCGAAGTTAAAACTAGAATATCAGCAGATTAGTTTAAGTTTTAATGTGGATAAAACTGTAGCTGTCGGTTTCAACCTCAAAGGGTACTCTGATTATTCTCTCTAGCATACTGAAGCTCGTATACACCTCTCTAAAAGCCTTATTTACCTGGGAATTCCCATTGGAAATTCCATTAAGGGAACTATTAAGCTTGCTATTCAAAATCTTGAAAAAAAGACAAGGTTAGCTTATGCGTCACTTGTCTTTAACGTTACACATCTTAGTCGTTTCCATCTTTCTAAGCTTTATAATAGTCTAACTGTGCCTCATCTTCTTGCTCTATCTCCTATTTGGCAATTTTTTCCTGCTTCAAAAAAACACTTGTTCACCAGATTTTATTTTAAATTTGCTAAATTCCTTTTACATATGCCCCCTTGGACTAGTAACTCTTTTTCGCCCCAAAAATTCAAGCTCATTTTTCCTTCCATAATTAGTGATAAAAGAGAGAAAGATTTTAAATCTCCCGCCAGTAAACTAAATCATGATTGGTCCTCTTTATTATTATGATTTTTATGATTGGGTTATAATTTTTTTATGTCTTTTGATTTATGTCTTGATTATCTTGTGATTATGATAAATGATTTGTGATTATATCTATGATTATTATGATTGTAAAACTGCTTACTTTTGTTCAGTGTATGAGTTTTCTTCTCTTTTTTCTTTTTTTTTACCTTATGTACTCTGTCACTTAGGGGATCTGCGCCCTTTATTGTTTTGACAGGTTATAAATAAATTGAATTGAATTGAATATATTAACTTTCGCTGTGAATCATAACTGCTCCTCCAACTTGAATTTACTCAATGAAATCATGTATCTTACATACACATCATCACATTTAAGACTTAGTCGAGATCCCCTTGTAATTTCTACTGCTATGTTTGATACTCTCGTCTTTGTATCATTGCTGCTATTACCAACTCCGCTATCAGCTTCTAATAGTGTAAGAAAATCACTAATTATTGCTAATATATATCTTGTCAAACAAATGAGTATAATCAAACTGTTCTCACTGAGTTATATCCTCGTAATAATATGAATTGCATTTAAATCCGTCCTTATATCGGTTCTGATTGCTATGAGTGGTTGTGAGGGCCTCATGGCTATGGTATAAACAGGTCATGTATCGATTATGAAGGGTAAATTCTTAACAGTATTACAGAATAAATGGTTGAATTAAATGATCTTCTGGTCGGAGTGCATACAGGCTATTTTAATGTCCTAAATTTGGGTGTAGAGTCAGTAGCTGGACTCCCCTTACTACTAATCTCTGATGTGACTTTATTTATTAAGATAACTTGACTTTTTGGGAGCATTTTCCCCTTTTTTTGAAAATCAGGCAAATTTTTCAGGTTCTTAGCTTTTGCTGGATAACATTAAATTTCAAGAATTTAATATATTTGGAATCATCATAAGAAGTCATTTCTTTTGACGGATTAATTAATATCAAAATTCTATTTTTTAGATTTTTTCTTGCTATTGGGCTGAGTTACTCTTTACTTACCGTTCGCTACCACCAACTGGTTGATTATGGAAAAAGACCATTGTCTAAACTTTCTTTATGTATTTGCTTTAGACCGTATCTAAGACTAAAAAATTATCACAGTTAAATCTAGCATACGAGTGGTCTTCTACGTCATGCTCTACTCTATAATTAATAATAAAAGAATTTATCTATTTTAGGTAAATGGCACCAAGTATAGCGAAGAAAAGGTAATGTTGTACCTAATTTCTGCAATATATCTTGCCACTGTTACATTCATTTCAGTCGTGGCTAACACACTTGTTCTGGTTGCTTATTTCAAGGAAAAAAAGGTAAATTTGAATCATGCAGAAAATTGTACATAGTTACAACGTAGGTTCGTCTGAAATCTTGTTTGGTTTAAAATACACGGAAGTCTTTCTATTAAACAGTGATTGCCATCCCAAGTCCTTAATAAAAGCAAAATATCGTCAGTTTGAAATAAATAATTTACAACTTATCCCATTTTTTCCAAATTTCTCATTTTTATTCCTGATAAATCGGGCACATAAATCAAAACAAATAACTTGGAAAAGACTGAAGTGTCATACATAAATAAAATTAGCTTGTTTTGAAAAAAATGACGTGTCTTTCATTCTTTGTTTTCCTGGTGTCGTTGTATAGAATGGATTATTATAAAAAATATAGGACCGTAATTTTATAGTTCTAGTGACATTCATAAGATATGAAAACATTATTGGAGAGAACGCAGCCTCGACTACAACATCTATTGTTTCCTGGAAATTTCCTGCTGTCGTATATGGCAACAGACCAAATTTAAAGTTTGCCAGTTAAACTGAACAAGTAAAATAATAAAAAAATGTTGGTCTGGGGACACAGTGACCTGGTTCCCAATCAATCCATCCCCATTAAACTCAGCCTCATTTAACTCAAACTCAGTCAACTCGGCCCTATTCATCATAACCCCAACTCAACTAAATCCCCGTTAAAATCAACCCCCGTGCATCTCGACCCCCGCTCAACTAGACCCTATTAAAACAACTCCATGCAGCTCAAGCCTTCTCAACTCAACAATGTAAATTGAAGATGTGACTCGGCCAGTTTTGGCAGAAATAATACAAGTTTTTTCACACGAAATGGTTTTCACTCATGGTTTAATTTTGACGTTTCATATTAACTCGTTTGCTCGATATACGTAAGTGATGTTTGTGAATATAATTAAGGTCAGAATATAATATTCATTACTATGAAAAAATCTTTTTTTTGAGCTATGTGTTCTTATTTATCATGACATGAAATAGAAACAGAAAAAGATATTCTGTTTGTTTTGGGTTTCATTTATTTATTGAAAATAATATACGGTGGTTTTACGCCTGAATAATTATTTGATTCTATTTCCGCTAATCTGTGGATGAATTTACCTATTGAATTTTTTTTATAAACTTCCTTTGCGGAAAAAAAGTATTTTTCAATGAATCTCTGTTCGTTTTTAATCGAAATAGTTTGTTCATTGGTTAAGAAAAGCATATTTTAAATCTTTTCACTATTTCTATAGAAGAATCCAGATTTTGGCTTACTATATATGTGTTTGACAATTTTCAATGATAGTTCTACTTTAATAGCCTACTTATGATTGATGGATACAGGGAAAATATTCAAGTATATGGCTGAAATTTTGCATAATCTTTGGGGCTCTATAGGGCCCCAAAGATTGTCTTTACTCAAGGGCCCAACAACCTTGAGTAAATACAAATATTAGTCAATTATTTCCCTTCACATGCCCTGAAATTTTCAACTTAATTCCCTTAACCTTTGCTGAGATAACGCAGATATACCCTTTTGAAATCTTGGTTGCGCTTCTGCAATTTAATTTAATCCAATTTCTCACTCAACAAGCCATGGCAATTTTAGTATAATATGCGTTTGGAATAAATTGTATACTTAGTATACAATTTTAGTCTAATATTCGTAAAAATGCGTTTGGAATCAATTAGACCCACATAGTGTCATTGGTTTAGTTTAACATTCCAAAATACATACCCTGAGGTTCCAATATAATTCTCTGAGATTTTTCTGGGATATTGCACACACATTCCTTAGACAATATGGATATACATAGTTTATTTGATTTAGTTTTACTCCCTTCTCAACTTGCCCTTAGCAGTAGCAGTAGAAGTAGTAGCTCTACTACCAGTACTAGTAGTATGGACATAGGGTCTTTTTATCCACATATGGAATAAATTGTATACTATGTATACAATTTTAGTATAATATGCGTATAATATGCATTTGGAATAAATTAGACCCAAAGACTGTCTTTGGTTTAGTTTAACATTCCAAAACACATACCCTGAAGTTCCAACATAATTCTTTTAGTTTTTTCTGGGATATTGCACAGACATTCTTTTGACAATTTGAATATACATAGTTCATTTGATTTAGTTTTACTCCCTTTTCAAATTTCCCAAAGCAGTAGCTGTAGAAGTAGTAGTAGTACTACCAGTACTAGTAGCATACACATAGGGTACTTTTATCAACATATGGCCTATAGTTCTACACCCCTCTCATAATGTCCTTAAAGTTTGAGTTTAATAATATAAGGCTTAGAGTCTAAGCCGTTCCTGAGGTATGGCTGATATGCCATTTTGACAGACAGCATGCTGCTAGTATGCTTTGATATAATTAAACACCCAACTTGATATTTCCTGAATGTTTAGCAAGTAGTAGCATTAATAGTTGTAGTAATAGCAGTAGTAGTAGCAGTAGTAGTTGGCGGTAAAATTAGTAGTACTACAAATAGTACAGGTACTATGTAGTACTAGTAGTACTACAAATAGTAGAGGTACTATATAGCATATTTTGGGTGGTTCAATATTTCACTAAATATGCGCTAATAGTTTTAGTCTAGTATTAATTTAAAAAAACAAAGTTTTTCCGAGGGAAGCAAAGAGCAAACTTGAAACTTAAGACGGACAAAAATTATTACTACACAGCCTATTTAATATATATTAATATAACTAGTACAAATAAACCAACTAATTATGTTTCCCTATGCTTTTATGATCACACAAATCTAGCACTTTACTGAAAACACAACATAATATAGGAGTTTTAGTACAGTAAAAGCAAACCTTAAAAAAGACAGCTCTAAGAAATACTGCAAACAGCCTTGACAGCTAAGAAAAATTTTAGTGTATAACATAAAGTTCATTATCCATACTTCCCAAAACAATACATGTTTTTCAGGAACGCTTGTTTTTCAAAGAGCAAAAAGCTGTTTTTACTCGGCCGACTTCGCCTGAAAAAGAGATAATGAAGACAGAGCCTTATAAATCACCTACTGACTAGCAGAAACTAGAAGGCTTCAGTAACAAAAGAAAGCTGTTTAAGGGCTCATTTAAAAGCTTATATTTATACTTAATCGCCGTTTATAAATTTGACTTGATAGCACATTCCCACGAAGTACACTTTCGGTTGTTTCCCCAACTTTTTTAAATGAAACAAGTGTCTTTTCCAATGAAATGACCAAAAAAAAAAGGTGATTTCAAAACCTAGGCAAGAGCAAAAACTAAGGGGGCAAGGACGTCCCTTGCCCTCAATTACCACCGTTAGAACTAGCACACAGGCTTTATCACAGTGTGACGTTTGAAGGTTTCAAACGTCAAAACTGTTGATCAATCAAGCTTAATTTTTGGTAGATGTTTAGTTGAAAAGTTTTTAGTTTTAGTTAATTTACTTTCGCGATAATCTTTTACTTTTAATATGATTAGTTGATTTATGAAACTTACTAAGAGGGTCTGGATGGTGAGTATATGTGAGGGGATCTAATAAGCCTCCAGTTAAGGGCTTTGGACCATAATTATGGCAATGGTACAGTTTAATGCTTCCAAACTCTTCCACTTAAGAAGTGGTACCAAAAGTGCCATTTTTAGCGTTGTAGGCTATGGCACTTTTGTATGGTAAAATTGATAAAAAACACGTAGATATGAGCAATAGGTTTAAAATCTGCCTTCCCGGGATATGCCTTAAAATGATTGCCATTAAACATCATTTTTTAAAGTTCTGCTAGCCCAATAGCCCCACACTGTAAAAAAATCGTTTGAGATTCAACAAACATTGTTTGTAAGGTTTATCAAAAACAAAATTTGAATTTCAACAGCTGAAATTGAATATTGGAGACCATTTTGGAATTCAATGGTCATTATTGAATTTCTAATTTGTTGAGAAACAAAAATATTGAATACCCATACCCGAATTGAATTTTCAGTTTGTTGACAAAACAACATGTTGGATTTTAAGATCCATATTGGATTTCCATCTTGTTTGTCGGATTTCCCGTTCTTTTATTGGATTTCCATCACTAGCGTTGTCAATTTCCTAGGTATACAGTCTAATATCTAGTTCTCAGTATTCAGTTTCCCTTTCTTCTTTCTGAAGCATCAATAAATACAAAAAAATAATCTCATTTATTTTACAAGAACAGAAAATTACAACAAAAAATTTCTTAGACCACACTGCTTTTCCATTTACAAAAAATTAAACAAGAAAAACAGATTTTAATTTCTATAAAGCAGTGAATACAAACACTTAATTAAACAAAAATACTCCAAATATTTCGGCCCCACATCCGGGAGCCTTTCTCAACGGAAAAAAACCAAAAAAATTTCATACATCAACATAAAAAACATACTAAAAAAACAAAGAAAAATATAAATAAATAGGAAAAAAAATCACATATTAAATAAACAATTCCATTCACTGGCGTATAAACAAAATCGAATGTTTATATTGATTGGAACACGCCTTCTCACAGTATACAAATGGAAATCTATCAAAAATGAAAATATATTTATACTTAAACTAAAACAATAAAGGTCAGCTAACCCCCCACCCATAACCCCTAAATAGATCTCACAAGTTCATCACCAAATGTTTGAATTATAAATTGAACAAATTCGTTTGCTTGCAAGCTTAGCTGCATCCTTGAAAGAGGTATAAAATTTGGACTAAATCCTAAAAATGTACCGATAGAGGAAATTATTTCAAAGATTGAAACAGGGATTCATAAGTTTCCAAAAGATATAAATAATGTAGATGAGTTAAGACTAGGGGTAGTGAATATTTTAACAAATTTTGGTAGTTATCAAGAAAACGTTAAGAACAAAGAAATTAAAGTTTTAAAAGATTTAAAAAAAGGTGATTCTCTAATAATAACGAAAGCGGATAAGAGCAATACATTAGTAATCCTAGAAAAAGATGATTATTGTAGTAAAATAGAAGCAATTCTAAGTAATACTTCAACATAAAAAAAGCTTACCTCAGACCCAACTGAATTGTATGTTAAAAGATTAAGAAAAGATTTAGAAGACCTTAAAACAAATGGAAGTATCACACCCCAGATGTATTACAAGTTCTTTCCAAGGGGATCAATTAGCCCAAGAATATATGATTTGCCAAAAATACATAAAACAGGTATCGCTTTAAGACCTATTGTTTCAACAGCCAATTCACCAACGATAAAAATCGAGAAATGGGCAGCAATGAAACTTAAACCTTTATTACATCTCCAAGATTCGTATATAAAAAACTTGGAATTTTTAAAAGATAAACTTATAAGTGTAGAAATATCAGAAGAATCTTGATAGTTCAGTTTTGATATAAAATCCATGTATACGTATATTCCTTTTGATAAATCGTTTAGTATTTTATCCAAAAACTTGAGAAACGTAAAAATGAGATAGAAGAATTATCTTCGGGAATGGAACTGGAAACTATATTAAATTTAGTCAGAATAACTAGCAGGTATACTAATTACTTCACGTTTAGAGATAATTTTTACCATCAAATTAGGGGATTGGCAATGGGAGGGCCTTTAAGTCCGTTGTTAGCAAATATTTATTTAGAGTATGTAGAAAATTTAGCTATAGAAACATATTTTTTAAAACCTAAATTTTGGGGCAGATATATGGGTGATTTTTAGTTATTTGGAATTACGGGGAATCACAAATTGAAGGTTTTTTGGAACATTTAAATAATCTGGGAGGAGAATTAATTTTTACAATTGAAAAGGAAACAGAGAATAAGTTACGTTTCTAGATATTTTGATCCATAAAAATAATAACGAACTAGCGTTTTCAATTTACCGTAAACCGACTAATAACAACCGTTACTTGTTTTTCGCATCAAATCATCCGATCCAGGTAAAAAGGGGTGTGGTTATTTCTTTAGTTGATAGGGCATTAAAATTAGCATCAGCAGAATACATAAGTAATGAACTAATTTTTATTAAGGATATTCTAGTAGGTAATGGCTATCCGGAAAAAATGATTTCTCAAATAATTGAAAAAAGGAAAAAAAAGTTGACGGAACCAAAAATATTAGAAGAAGATGGGTCAAATCAAGAAACAAATTACACAACTTTGCCTTTTATCCCAATATTGTCACAAAAATTAAGAAGAGAATGAAAAGAACATAATATAAATACAGTATTTAAATCAGGACAAACTATAAGCTCGTTGTTAAATAAAGGGAAAGACAAGGTACCGAGAAATTTGCAAAAGGGAGTATACAAAATTCCATGTTCTTGTGGTAAATTTTATGTGGGAAGAACAGATTTTAGAAAATAGGCAAACGTTTGAGTCAGCTGTTGCAGAAACGTTTGAGTCAGCTGTTGCAGAACATCTTTATAATTTTCCTCATCACAGTATTTTATTTGATCAAACAAAAATAGTAGATACGTCTGTAGGACTTTTACAAAGCTTCAGGGAAATTATAGAAATAAAAAAGATAATATATGGGGGTATTAGTATCAATAGAGATGAAAGGGATTTTAGGATCAATTCGATTTATAATAGTTTAATTAAAAAGCACGTAAAATTTTCAACCAGTACTAATTTTAATAATAGTTCTGATACGAAAGATGACCTTGCGGACAAAGGTCAGACTGGGTTAAATGCTGGGAAAGGTAAACACACTGCAGCTAAGCTTGAAAGCAAACGAATCTGTTCAATTTATAATTCAAACATTGGGTGATGAACTTGTGAGATCTATTTGGGGGTTAGGGGCCGGGGGTTAGCTGACCTTTATTGTTTTAGTTTAAGTATAAATATAATTTCATTTTTTGATAGATTTCCATTTATATACTGTGAGAAGGCGTGTTCCAATCAATATAAACATTCGATTGTGTTTATACGCCAGTGAATGGAATTGTTTATTTAATATGTGAGTTTTATTTTCCTATTTATTTATATTTTTCGTTTGTTTGTTTAGTATGTTTTTTATGTTGATGTAAGAAATTTTTTTTTGTTTTTTTTTCCGTTGAGAAAGGCTCCCGGATGTGGGGCCGAAATATTCGGAGTATTTTTGTTTAATTAAGTGTTTGTATTCACTGCTTTATAGAAATTAAAACCCGTTTTCTTGTTTAATTTTTTGTAAATACAAAAAATTTTCCCAAGATAACATGACAACTCTTAACGGCTGCATTTTTCATGGTGGAAATCAGTAAATTAATGGCCTAGTAACAGGCCGACAGAAGACACTTAAGTTAGAAATATCTTCCAATCAGGAAAACAGTGACACTCGGACCTGAAGTGAAGATGAAGTCAAATCGAGGCAAAAATAAAAGAAAGACTTTCCCCCCTTTTTCTACCTCCAGAGGTGAACGGTTGCAATAATAATGCCACGAATCCTGTCTTTTCTGAACACCTTTGATTTACTCATCAGGTCTCATCAAATCTCTTGTTCGCCGCCTCATAAAATCTGTGTGTTATAAAACTGAAACCTTGCAAAATAGATCTTCTGCTTAGATGAAGTACAACAAAATTGTTTTCAGCTTCACAAGTTTTCTCAATCCCAATTTATAAGGTTTTAAAGATATGCAAATACATTTCCTAAGTTTTGAAGAAAAAACATTGATATGGCCTTAAAATTCTACTAAAATTACAGGAATTGCATTTTTGGAAGTAAACCTTGAGAAAAAGAGCCTGATAACTGAAAATTAAGGTAAAATGTTGTTCTGTCAAAATTTCAATAAGTATAGACCTGTTATGTAGGCAAATTTTAGGACCCTCTAGAGGGAGAAGGAGTGGAGGTAGGTGCTTCAAAATACCTTCCATGGACATACTTTGATACTTATGTACTATCTGGAACATATGCACCATATTATATAGGGAAGATGCGGGTTTCTTTCGAAACGGGTTTCTTTCAACAGAGAAATGGATTGTAAAGTGTGGTTGTTATTGGTTTACAATATTTAAACTATTGTTTTATGAGGTTTAGGGGAAAAAGGTACCTATGTTTGGTTAGCTTTGGTATCTAATATATGCTATGCTTTACCCCTCTCCTCCCCCATCTCCCCCCGTAATGTGCAAATATATAGCCAAAATTTGTTTCTAAATTATTATATTTTTATCCTATTTTGTTTTACTTCATTAGCATCAACCAAACTTCATTTTTCGTGTGTGTTCCAGATAGTACATAAGTACCCATAGTTTAGCCTGTAGACCCATCCCTGAAAGTTTCATTTTCCTAACCTAACCCCTTTCCAAGATAGCCAAAAGTAGCTAAAGTAGAATTGGCGAAGTTCTATTAGCTGTAAACCACGCAAGATAGATGATAAAAGAAACTAGTCAAACAGGTTCTCTCAACGGAGAAATGGATCGGAAACAGTAGTTTCTAACTACGTTTACAATATTTAAACTTTAGTTTTTCGGGGTTTAGGAAGAAAAAGGTACCTAGGTTAGGTTACGTATTTAATATATGCTATGCTTTACCCCCACCCCCCTAATGTGCAAATATATAGCCGAAATTTGTTTCTAAACTATTATATTTTTATCCTATTTTGTTTTACTTCATTAGCATTAACCGAACTTCACTTCTTGCATGGTTTACAACTAATAAAACAGTACCATAGAATTTTACCAAACTTTTTTTTATTTATAAAAATGTACTATCTTAAACATTCTGGGAAACATAAGACACAAGTTATCAATATTAATAAACTAAACTGAATACTTACCATCACAATCAGAATGACTTCTCTCTCTGATCTGAATGCCCCCTAGGTAAAATCGTCACTTCGTCGTTTGAAGGTCTTAACATTAAATCTACTTCTGTATTATACGTTTGTAGGTAGTTGAAGGAGATGAGTTTTTTTTGTTTGTCAAATTGATTATAAATGATAACATTCGAAAACAAAATAAGAGACAAATTAAGTCTTGGGAGGAGGTCTAGTTGCCCTCCAATCTTTATGGTCTCTTAAAAAGGACACTAGAACAAAAAAAAACAAATAGAAACGTATCCGTAATCAGTCTTCTGGCAAAAACATAAATTCCACATTTGTGCAGATAGGAGATCATAACCCCCACAATAACATTTTCTGATACGCTGAATCTGAAGGTCTGATTTACATTAAGATTTATTGACTTTCTGGGGGGTGTTTCTCCATTTTTCGAAAATCAGGCTCCCTGTTTTCAAGATCTCTTTTTCTTCTGAGGCTTGGAGCCTTTGGTGGGTAGATATTAAACGTAATGAAATTTATATATTTGCAATCTGCATAAAAACTCAATTCTTGTCAATTTTTATCAAATTTCCATTTTTAGGTTTCGGTTACAATTGAGCTGAGTCACTCCTTAATTAAAGTTTAACACTGTGAACTGTTTGATAAAGCTTATTGGAATAACGTTCTATTTTTTAATTAATCCTGTAGCAAACCGGAGTTTTCGAAGAACGATTCATGTCATTAAATTGTAGTGTTTCTGAGTCCAGTTGAAATGTACACCATTTTAGAAAATTCTATTTTCTTGGGAAGCTTTTGGTTCCTTTACGTGTACGTAAAGGACTGAAATACCCTTACAGGCGTCTTCTTTTCTTCGATATATTTGCTTACTTGGCTATTCAGCGTAAGCAGCAAATTTATGGCAAATCCAGGGAAGGATTTTTTTTAACGCTTTTTGGGTCTCATTACAAAAATGACGTTCATCGCAAAAACATAACTTGTTCCCACAAAAGGATTTTCGTTCTTAATTAGAAAAAATTGAATTCAGAAAGCAACATATTTTCACCGTTAGTACTGCTAGTAGGAACCTATCAGGAGGTACTACGAGTACACAACTGCTGCCATCTATAATCGAGTCTAACGCTGACAGGATATAATTTATTCATGGATTATTGATCCACTAATGGGTCAATGACACCTTTTTCAAGGTCAATCAGAGTTGTTGTTTCTAAGTGTATTGACTCCGCGACGAAGTTTGCACATGCGCACTGAATTCTAACGGGGCAATGTATTGATCCACTGGAGGGGAAGTAGTTTTCTGAGAAATTGATTTACATAACCTGACGGGGAATTATCGATTCTAACGGGAATAGGATCACGTGTCTCTTTCTAAGCCAATCAGGGAAGTTACACAAGGTTTCCCATTACATGACAATTCGCCCTTGAGATTTTATATATAACGAACATGCGTTGAGGTTAAATTATCATACAGTTTTAAGACACCATGGATAGAACATTGAATGTTATTGACAAGGAAACTTTATCTACAATGATTAATAATGTGAGTTCTGTTTATTAAATTTTCTTAGTTTATTTCCAAATAAAATCATTTTACATAGTCCCCCTCCTGTATATTCAAATTCAGGGTATACCCCCCCCTCCCAATACAAAATCTACTATGTGTTGTTTATAGTCGATAGAAATCGTAAAATACGCTCTTTTTTACCATGTAAAACCCCAACACACCCTTTAATGATTTTAATTCTTTCATTGGAAATAACTCTGTTTTTCGATAAATTCATCCTTTTTGTATCCTAGCTAAAAGTGTCAACTGACTTATGTCAACCCTTAGCTATTAATATGCCGATTCCATTTAAGTCATCAACATAACTTTTATCAGTTCCGTAAAGATTTAAATAGGAGTAATTATCGCATCCTGCCAACGGTCATCCGGTATCTACGAAAACCAGGGAATTAAGCATTATATTGGTTTCACTAAAAAGATGCTTCTTTTTGGTCAAATTAGCGACAGTAAATCCTTTGAATTGCAAAAGGGGATGGGTGTTAGTTGTGATAAATAGTTTCATATTGTATTTTTTTCCATTTCGGGTACTCAGTGTTTATATGGGGGAGGTGGGGAAGGGGTAATGCCTTGATTCCAACAGCTTCATTGTAAGGTGAAAACAAACTGTTTCTTCGCGTGAATTGCACAGGGGGATTCACTGTACAGACATGTACCCCCTTTTGACAAGAAAACTAATGTAGCATTTCCTATATACATATATAACCCTGATGTTTAGTGTTTGGTTAGCTTTTAATTATAGCATATTTATTGCTGGCTATTTTGAGATCTATTTTTTAAATCCTTGGTCTGGATTTGATGCATCTGTTGGCCCTAAAGAATAATGATAGTTTTTTTCAATTTTTTTCTAAATGGTAAAAATGGGATTTCTATGCTTTTTGGGTTTATTTCCGACACAGAGTGTATTTAATTTTTTCTCTAAGTGGTAAAAATAGGAGCATTTCTAACTGTCGCAAATTTTTACTTTTTGCTTTGCTGAAAAGGGGGGAGGGGCTTCTTTGAGACAAATTCTTTCTAGACAAAATTATGCCTGACAATAAATTATGGCTTTCTTCTCTAAATGGGGAATCTCTATTTTATACTAAATTTTTCTTCTTTTTTAAGGATGATTTTGACAAATGCCCGTCTCCTCCTGAAAAGAGAGCTAGTGTCCAAGATAAAACCCCTGTGATGGTGTCAGTTATACAATATGGCCACTGTCCGATGCCCTTCGGCTCTACACTGTCTGCCCAAGCTTCATCTGCGCAGGCAGCAATACAGCCAGGCCGAAAACCAAAAAGAGAGTGGATGGCTGCTTTCAATGCCGCAGCACCGCCTATAAAAGATTGTGAGCTTGCCCTCTGATATGCGTGGCCCGAGATTTCAAGACCTGTCCAGTCTACTCAAGGTCATGAGGATGCCCTCCAACACGCGCTACCAGTACCTTCGGGCACCGAAGTGCAGCCGAAATTTGGAAATGTAAGCATTTTTACCTCTACTTTCTACCTGGTTATAGAAATATCTATCTATTTCTTCCAACTTTTTTAGGCCTTTCTTTTCGGCATTTTTCAAGACTGTAAAAGTGTGTCAGAGATATTAAAAGACATTTTTCTCCCAAAGGAAATATAATGTTCTCCTATTGAATCATGTCAAGTGCATGCATTCACCCTGCCGAATTAGGTTAGTGAAGCCAAAAATGCACTATATTCTGGTCATAGTAGGGTTAGGTAATTTCTATTGCGATATAAAAGAAAGGTTAATCTTGCTTCTACAAATTTCTTAAAAACAAATTTCTATCGGAACGAGTTGTGTATCATGACAGGAGGAGGCTATCCATTTCAAATGATGTTTTTTTTCCAAAGCAGATAAAGAGTATTAATGTGAATTTTTTTTGGGATTGTTTGAGCAAAATCAAAACCTACTATGTAATGTTTTAGATTGTAAATATCTTATATTAAGGTGGAACTTTCAGGATATATAAAGTAGTAGGCTAAATTAACAAAATACTGCTAAGCACATGTAAATAATATCCAATTTTAAAAATAGGGTGATTTAGAAACTTTAAAATAAGCTATTTTCTTTTATAGATTACATTGGTTCCATATTCATTGTCGCTGTCCTCATCAGTTGGAGAAGAAGAAGATGCATCTATGGAGTTTCGCAACAATCCACCAATCACTGAATGGCATGGTATCGTTACTGAAATACCTGACAATATCGATGATTTTTTAAGTAATTATTTTAATTTAGATAGTAGCACAGTTGAGCAGGGGGATTAACCTTTGCTAAGTCCAAACACACTACATATTTTAGAGGATTTTTACACGGGAATTCATGGGGAACCCTCTCCCCTCATTGATTATATACGAACACAGTTCAAACAAATGAAATGACTTCCCATAGCCCTATTGTTGAAGAATGTGGGGGAGGGGGAAATATATACAAGTCGGTAACAATACACAATTTTACATCATTTCCAGACTTCCAGCGGTCAAATTCGAATTTAAATACGATAGCCGTCTACACTGCAACTTTTGGTGATCCTTTAATTCACTTATGTGGGGAATTTTATATTTGACCCTATAGAAATTGTCCATGAATATGTAGATAAAATTTGTGCACTCTTAGAAAACCAGATTCAGTTGTGGGGGGGATTCAATTAAGGTTTCAATTGTTTTAAAGGTATTTTATTTAAATGAGGGTAAAAGTGAGGTTTATTATCATTATGTATATACCGAGATGCTAGTGGTCTATCCGCATTTGGAAAATTACAAAACAGTTTTTATGGTATGGGTAGGCCATATTATTACGCATCTCGATAATTATAACGAGAATGGGAGTGGATCTGTGGTTCTTTTTGCTGAAAATTTAAGCGTAAATATTTGTTATTTTAAAAAAGCTTTTATTTTAAGAGGGGGAAGTGGGCCGAGGGCTCTAGTTTTTTAAAATATAATCCAGATTTAGAGGGCTGCAAAGGCGTTCAACGAATCTGTTTTGAAACAGGTCAAAAATATTTCATGGACGCTTTTCCTTATGTCAGCTTTCCGACCTTTAGCAGATGAAGCCACAAAGAAAAATTTAGAATACTGGGCTGTACATGGGAAGGAGGGGTCTGATTTTCCCCCTTTAGATTTTTCATTTTTTAGATGGAAAATTCCCAGTAACGCTAAGATCAATAGATATTTTTGAAAGGGCCAATGCCCATTTAAATATCGGCGTTACTGTGGTTCAGTATGAAACTGAATTTCAAGATGGGGCTCGCTCTAATAAAAAGGGGGTCTTGTTCCCAGTAAGGGGCCCGTCAATTGAATTGGTGAAAGCACTGGGTTTGGTTGTTGTACACACCACCTAACCTAACCTAACCTGCAGCAGCGACGGCTATTGTATACCGTTTTGATCCACATCCCCAGGAGTTTGGGGCCCCGCCAGTGGCTGGCGTTCGGCCCGTGGCTCCGGGGGGCTGGGGGAGCCGCCCGCGGCCGGCCTTCGGCCCGGAAGGGTGGAGGGTATATTTTAAATTCACAGTGTTTCAACAGTGCTATTTTAAGTTGTAAGTTGTTTTTATGTCAATATATTGTTGTACAAATAGTACCATTGTACAAAAAATGTTTGTGTGTTTACTATTACTGTTGTTCTTGATTGACAAAAAAGTGTTTTTTTTATGACAAATAAATGTTATTTTTTGTACAAGTAGTGTGTGTGTTGTTCTTGTTGACAAAAAAAAGTGGTTTGATAATAAATATTGTTGTTGTTGTTGTTCTTGCTAATAAATATTGTTGTTGTTTCTTGTTGATCAAGCGTTGTTGTTGCTATACAAAAAAATTGTTTCTGTTAATAAATATTGTTATTGTGGAACAGAAAAGTGTTTTATGTTTAATAAATGTTGTTCTTGTTGAACAGAAAAGTGTTTTTATGTTAATAAATGAATGAAATATTGTTTTTTGTTGTTTTTGTTAACGTAGATAGATCTATAGAAAATTATTATTATTACTTATTCATTGGACAAGTATGATTTACTGTTAGTTGTAGTCTGACTGTTATCAACAGCGTATATACCAATTTAAAACACCATTCAGATCTATCTGAGTGGCCCATCAATGTCTGGGAAAACGACACTTTTAGCTAAAATAATTCAAAATTGTAATAAAATGTTTTTGGAAAAGCCAAAGAACATTTATTTGTTATAGTGTCTGGCAAGAATCCTACGATCAATAAAAGCTATTGCCACATCAATACCAATACAATTTATACAGGGACTTGATGTTTTCAATAGTATTGAACCAAACTCATGGCTGATTATTGATGATTTGGCTGAATCAATTGAACAGTTCTCACAGGAAATGCTACAGCTTTTTACCGTTCGCTCTCATCATGAACACATTTCCATAACCTTAGTTCTACACAATCTGTTTCATCAGAGCAAATGTATGAGAACCCTTGCTTTGAATTACACCATCTATATTATCTACCGAGTTTTTTTCGTGATTCTAGCTTGCTAATAACTCTCAATAAGCAAATATATCCAGGTGCTCCAAAATTTCTGCTGTCAGCATACACTCAGGCAACAAATAAGCCCTATGGGTACATTTTGCTATATCTTAATCAGAGCAAACCCGAGGATCTACGGGTAGTCACAGATATTTTCGACAAAGAAATTACTGTATATCTTCCGGTCAACAGTAGAAAAAGCTGTTAGTTGCCATCATGACACTGAAGAAACTACATGAACAACGGTATTTATTTTCCGTTTTAGGCACTCAAAACATCCACTCAGGAAGGCCCATACTAAAACATGGTGTTGACAATGATTTCATTAATCTAATATCTGAACTTTGTTTAAATTTAACTGAGGGCAATGTACACTTGCCAGAAGGTGTTAGACAACAGACAAAGCAACATCCTTCCACTGTACGTACCTTGGCTTGCAAAACAAGGGGAAAATTTTTAAAAATACGTCTCCTTCAAAGCGGGCGGTAGCTTTTTTTACACTTTTACTGCCAATAATTGCAGGACTTGTAAGTAGTTTTTCTCTAGATGGCTAAGCCCTATAAATTGACACCATTTGAACTTGTCCTCCAGCCCGTTGGAACATTTTGAAGACAATCTAGGCATATTCATTAATGATTAGAATATTGACGATGATAAAAAGCTAGTTTTACTTCAAGATGCATTTGAGACGTGTGAACAAACATAGATCTTATCGTGAGCGACCCGCCAGCCCATCACAGATACCCCTAAACAGGCAAAACATCTCCTCAAGATTCTACACAATCAAAGGAAAAGGAATTGATTTCACAGTGGCATCAGTTGGAAACCTATTGCCAGTGACCTATCGAGAACAGAGTAAAAGAGTCTTAACACATGTCCTGTCTGGAAGTGGTGGTGATCATCAGTTCAAGTTGATAGCACAGGGAAAGGAATTTTAATTCAGGGAAAAAGTTATAATCTAGTTGATTTAATTTGTGGTATGGAGACGAATCGTAAAGGACTTTTATCGTTTTGACAATAATCTATACACCTTTCTAAATGCATCAACTTCCCCAAAAGTTTTTACTGGCAATAAGCAAATTCTAAAGAAACTAAAGAATATAGTCCTCCAACAACGCCAACACCACCATTTAAAAAAGAAGAAGATTCAATCACGGAAAATACTAACGGCAGTAGTGGCAGCAGCAATGTTTTTATAACACCAACGAAGACGGCTAGGCAAAAGCAAAGACGGATTGATTCACTCTCCAGTGTACAAAAGGGAGTGGACATTACACTACGTGTTTGCATTCAAAATGGATGAAGTTCTGAAACATGTCTATGAAAATATTGGTGAAGCGGGAAGTCTGAGTTCCCCCCCCAACGCTTTCTAAAGTTGCCTCTAACATAGATGGTAGCACATTAAAAAAGGTAAAAGAGTATCCAGAAAATGAACCGAGTTACACACTGCATCGGAATTGCAGGCTTCGTGGTAAACAATATCGACAAACTAAAGCCTTTTTCCCTCTGCACATAATGCAAACTGATCTTTTAACTTTAGACACAATTCATCGACGTCACAATACACCCAACAAATATATTCTAGTGGCAATCAGTGTCTTTAGTCGCTATGCCTATGCCATTTCATTGCAATCAAGAGAGGTGTTTGAAGTTGCTCATGCTTTAGAAATTATTCTTGAACAGGATTGCTATAGAAAATTTCAATCGGATCGCGGTAGCAAATTTGTTAATCCTCATTTGCAAAAGGTTTTCTATTGACATATAATACAACACTCTATCATAGTCACAGCCCGATAAAGGCTGCATTGGCTGAATGATTGATAAGATCGATTCGTCTATTAATTTCAAGATATTGCAACACTGAAAAATACTGCTGCTTTCATTCATGATTTAGATAAATCATGGAAATATACAACCACCGACCCGATCGATCCCTGTCCAACTCAAGACCTCGGACGGTTCATTGCAATGAAAATACATTAGATGCTTTTTCTTAAACAATATTGCAGTGAAAAAGAAAAAAATGTGAAGAAGAAATTCAATGTTGGTGATACTGTTCGAATTAGTCGAACCACCAATATTTTTGAAAAGGGAAATTATTTATGGAGCACTGAACTTTTGAAAGTGTCCAAAATCCTAGACACTACACCCACGACATATCGACTGTGAGACACCAAAGATGATGATATTCTCGGCAGTTTTTATGAATATGAAATACAAAAAGTTAGAAACACTAGTGAAATTTATCAAATTGAAAAGATATTAAGGAGTCGTACTCGCAGGGGCAAGAGACAGTTGCTTGTTCGCTGGCTAGGATACAACTCTGATTTTGTTCTTGGTCAGTGTTGAAGATATTAACAATGCCCAAATGATTTCTATATGACTTTCATGTCCAATGTTTCTGATCCTCTCTACAATGACTTTGAATAGAACAAGTGATTTTGGACGAAACTCTCCCCCACCATCAATTCAACGATGCGTATGAAGTAGCTCTTGTCGACTGTATTCTCAAAAATACATATGACATCCTGAGAAAAGATCGCAAATATGATATAAAAATTAGACACTATGATTGGCCGCCACCCTTAGGTGATCAAGAACAAATTCAAAAGATCAATTGGATGAATTATCCATATATTGAACCTACCCTATGAAGAAACTCACCTGTATGAATGATTTATGTCGTTCTATCAATAAAGAACTTCCGCTCGTAAAAAAGGAGACTTTTCATTTCAACTATTCAAAGGAGGAGGGCAAGATCTACATTAGTTCACCTATTGCTGATGAAAAGGTTACTCTCAATGATAGTCTAAAGGATGTTCTTGGCTTTAAGCTCAATATAATCAATGGTAAAAGTGCTTGAAACACTAATTTTATTTTTGCTGACTACCCGCCTGCCTTCTCCACAGACACTTGTGTTTTTCTCTACGCTTCATTTGTGGAAACATCCTGGGTTGGCAATAGCAATGTTTCCCCTCCTACGAGTTCTTGAACGAAAAACCAATCAAGAACATATTCACCATTACAATATCCAGCATCTTCAGTCTATCCCCGTAATTACTTCCTATTTGGAACTCTGTCAGTTAACACTAAGAAAGACTGAATTAGATGACCCTCTAGCAATATCAAAAGGTTTGGCTGTGATTACATGCCATTTTCAACCCATCGTTCACAACAACAAGATGTCTAATAGAAAAGATGTATTCATTTGTCCTGATATTGACTGATATGTTAATACTCTTGGCCCAAGACAACATGGTAATTCAATGGACTATTACAAAGGTCACTCGTCGATGTCCTGCTATGGTCTTGGCAGTTGGTTTGCTAAGCTGTTTCGCTATGCACTACCTCTGGCTAGGAAATATATTGTACCGGCTGCGACAGATTTTGCATCCTATCCACTATACGATGCGGGCTCTGGCAAGGATTTTAAAAAAGTGCTTCGGAAAATCTTAGGTCCAGTGCGCGTACCCTTGGTGAGAGATTAAAACAAAATGGAAAAGGTTTAAAAAGGTCGAGAAAACAGTGCATCACTCATCAGTCTCTACTCAGGTCAGAAACGTAAGACATCACCCCTGTCAAAGAAAAGAAGGAAAAAGCCGACACGTACAGTAAACAGTAGAAGAAGAAGCCCAGGAAGAGAATTGTTAGATCGAAACTAGATTTCTTTACCTAAGATGTCATATCTACCGCATAAGGATTCCCAACCTTCAATCACCTCCTCATTGAATCTATTCAATGCGGAAAATGTTGATGTGAGTGTAAAACATGGATACTATGAACAATTTTTATCCACAACAAACCATCTCCGATAATATCCACTTTCAAATTTATTTCAATGAAGACTACTTTATGGACATGCCTTCGACATTTATAGATTTACGAATGAAAGTCCGGAAATCCGATACATACAATGCCAATTTCTTGCCGATGGAATATCCTATGATAATTGTATATTATATAATTTATTTCGTCAAATCAGTGTCTACATAATTGGCACACTGGTGAGCACAAGCAATAATCTCTCAAATTACACAAGCTATATGCAATTCATGCTGATGACACCCAAGTCATACAAGGAATTGAGATGCACCTCCAATGGATACGAATTTATTACTAATACTGATAGTACGAGATGCAGTTAAAAATGTTACAACTAGTGAATTACATCTTGTTGAAAAAATGTATCATGAAATATTTAATATACCCCAATGGTTACCACCCAATATTGAAGTGGATATAAAATTTACACTTGCACCATCCAATTTCGTATTACCTTAAGAATTTGCTGTCAATCTTGATGTGACTCTCTCTCCCTCACTTCGGCAATACTATATGTACGCAAACAACAGGTATGAGTTTTCTGTTGCTTTGGCAGTGGAAAAACTAAGAGCCAGTGAAAATAATATTAAATTACTTGTTCCTCATACAATCACCAATCAGTGTCATATTGCCACAGGCTCACGTACCTTCACCGACTCATCCTTTATCAATGGCGAAAATCCGTCAAAACTGGCCTTGGCATCTTTGTAAAAAGCGCTAGTGCAAAAGGATCGTGGACTGAATTTCCACATAAATTTGAAATGTTTGGGCTTTAATCTCTTGTCTGCAAAGTAAATGGGAATCCCACCTCTAGAATCTATCTTTTGATAAATCCTATAGAACATTGTATGAGTTGACCACGCAAACCCTAGATCTTGATTCAGAACTATTTGAAAATGGTGTTACTGAAGAAATGTTTGCAAAAAACACATGTTATCTTTGTATTGGATTTGTCTGGCACCCAGGATATGAGTATAGTACGTACGGGAGTGTGCGTTTAGAATGTACTTTGGCCGACCCATTAGCTGAGAGTATTGCACTAATCTCACTAAATCAATATGAAACCTATTTGGAAATCACTCCCGAAGGCAGTGTTCTGCTAGACTTGGCACCATGAACACCAGTCAAATAATCAATGTATTTAATATGGATCCCTACATGTCCAAATATAGATCCTATTGTCTGCCCTCGAACTTTCTTGGAAAAATTCCAAAGTGCCAACAATATCCTAATCATTGTTAATAGCAGTCTTTCGACTGTGCAGACGGGTCATTGGTTGTGCATCTTTCAAACCATGAAGACGATTGAATTTTTTTTATCCTCTTGGTCTACCCGATGCATTCTACACTCCACACATCAGTAACTATATTGAGCGCAGTGGGAAAACTATTATTCAAAATCAGAAGAGAAGGCAGGATCTGACGACTAAAAGCTGTGGCTTCCATGCACTACTATATTTTTGTGTTCCGATGTCGCGGCTATACTTACAAGAAGTTTCTCAACATTATGTAAACAATCCACGTCTGAACGACTTTATGTGGTGGAAAATATCCTCTCAGACCTGTATAATATTGATTTTAGTGCCCTACGAGTTAAGTGCTTAAAAATGTATGTGAATTTGTTTATTAAAAAATGAAAAATGTATATACAACAATGTCTTTATTCTTCACTATATATTTCTTCTTCTTATGTGTATAGGCAACTGTCGTGAACCACTAGTGTCGGTAGCTCATTTGAAATCACTGAATATTGATCTTGATTGGCTGCAAAGTCAGGGTCACATTTTCTATGGTATAATGTAACTTCACTCTTGTCATATCTCTTTGTATAGTTTAATGATACTATTTGCATTCAAATTATGAAATTCACGTGTTTCAATCTGTTTTATTTTGAAGCAATATCACATACAGTGTTTTCAAATGGTGAATCACATTCAGTAACTGCCAATAAAAATCACTAAGTTTATAGTCATAATAGGCAGTGTCGTCACAACGATGACGTAGATACCAAATTGTCTTGTTACCCCAACAGTTGAATCGTAGACCAGATTCTTCTTCCCAAAATAATTTAAATCCACGACGATACCAATCTCGTTGAAATAAACTAAAATCACGTTTGGGGTTCTTTCCAATCATACCGGGGTAAGTATTCTCCCACTGATCACATTTGTCATAGTGACAATGGAACATAGATGTCCTCTAGGGTGAGAATCACAAATCTCTTCAAGACATGAATTACATTCTTTAATTTGTACTGCATATCATTTAGGTAATTTACAATGATTACATAATTTTCCCTTTTCATTATAGTCTTCAATAATTGTACAATTCTCACATGATGTCCAACTGCAAGAGTGTACATGCATAGTGGACATGTATAGAACATTTTTGGTTTCCGATATCAACTCTCTACAGCTAAAACGAAACTGATCCTCGTTCGATAAATTCAGAGGGAGGAATGTTGAGAGGAGTAACTCTTTGGTGCTGCCTCTTTCGAATGGGGGAGCCATCTACATTGAAAAAAAATCTATTGCAATGTTTTTCATAAAAATATATCCACGATATTATTCTGATTTTGTTCCAATTAATATATCAATAAATTGAGTATAAGCATTTGAGTCACATTGTAAAAGTTTCATACAATAGTCCAATGGGGGAGAATCAGTTTTCATTATATTGTCAAGTGTTCCCTGTGAGAATATCTTTTCGTTGAAGGGATAACTCGAGAAAATCATCATGCAAATTCAAATGTTTTCCATAATCACAAGATTCGATCTAAATCTCTGTTTCTCAAACAAATTTATTCATTTTTCAATCCTATCACTCTGACTGCTGACTCTATACTGACCATGATTCGTTTAGTCTAAACATTCTAACAAAAAGAAATGGAACATTTTCGATTTCGAAACAATTTTATTGTATAATTACATCCATAATATTACAGATTACAATTAGCGATATAGCTTATTATCTTCGATATGCTTCACTAATGCACTTAAAGCACTTTGAATTCTATTCACAGGCACTATATCAACTTTTGCAGCGAAGCATAATTGATTCTCCATTTTAAATTTGCTCAAGGATATCATTTATCTTGCATATACTTCATCCCATTCCAGACAAAGCCGTGATTCTCTCGTGATTTCCACCGCAATGTTTGGGGCTCTTTATCATTGCTACCAGCTCCACTATCAACTTCTAATAGCGTAAACATTCCACTCATCATTATTACAAATATACCCTAATGAGTAAAGTCAAAAAGTCAAACTGTTCTCACTCCTTGAACTCTATTCCACACTAATAACAACTATAGCAAAATACTTTCCTTATATTATCTGCAATCCTGTCCCGTTAATATTTCCGATTCCTGATTGGCTTAGAAAGAGACACGTGATCCTGTTCCCGTTAGAATCGATAATTCCCCGTCAGATTATGTACATCAATTTCTGAGAAAACTACTTCCCCTCTAGTGGATCAATACATTGTCCCGTTAGAATTCAGTGTGCATGTGCAAACTTCGTCCCGGAGTCAATACACTTAGAAACAACAACTCTGATTGACCTTGAAATTGGGGTCATTGACCCGTTAGTGGATCAATATATCCATGGAATAAATTATATCCTGTCAGCGTTAGACTCGATTATAGATGGAAGCAGTTGTGTACTCGTAGTACCTCCTGATAGGTTCCTACTACTGCTAAGGTTAGGTTAGCATCTTAAGAAATTTTTACCTGCTGAAACTCACAAAAAATGTATTTAAAAAAAAGCGATTGTAAAAGCTAAAAGATAAATTTTGTACGTAAATTTCTGCGTGTTCATTTTCCAGACAAGAAAGCTCAACTTATTGAAAAGTAAAAATATATTTCCTTATTTTTTATAATTATCTTTTTGTACTCAAAATTCAATTAGCATTCCTCTTTTTTTGCTATAACTCAAATATTTGAATTGAACTTGTACTGAAAATATTACTTTCAATGGTACTATAGTCAAAGTTCAAACCTTACTGATTGATATAGCCTATTTACAGTGAAAATTACATTTTTTCTACTGAAAAGTACATAAATCTTAATAATTTCAATAATTTGTTTGAAATCAACAAGCAAGTCACCATTCAAACAAAAAAAATCGGATTTTTTTGTGACTTGTTTGAATAAATAAGCAAGTCACAATTCCAACAGAAAAATTGCATTTTTTTGACTTGTTTGAATTCGAACAAAACATTTTGTTGAAATCAGTTTTTTTTACAGTGCAGCTTTTCCACTTGAGACACGGACACCAAAAGTGCCGTTTTTAGTGCCTTTTGAACTTGGTAATGGTGGAATTTATATGAAAGACGTAGATATGTGTAGTATCTTTTATATGAGCTATAAAAGATCTACCAACGATGTTCTGGTAGCCTGCTAGTGCCACCCTTTGAGAAATAGCATAAAAAGTACCATTTTACTGCCATATGGCACTTGCAGATGGCAGAATTTATCAAAAGCACGTAGATATGAGAAATAGCTTTTGAATGAGCCATTAAGAATCTCTTTATGATGTTCTGGTAGCCCGCTAGACCTGTTGAAAAAAACAATAAAAAGACGGGAGACAGATCAGTCCTACCGATAAAAAAGTGGTTTTCCTTGTTGTTCAGGTAGGAGGACTGTAACTTCCCTCTACAAGGTTTTGACCATGTTTGATTCCAATTGTACACTTTTCATTTTTATATGACGCCATTTTCGAGGGGTGTGAGGCTTTTTTTCGAAAATCACATAAATTTCTTTTCGCAATAAACTTTTACTTTTAAGACGAACCGAAATAATAGTTAACTTTCCTGAGTCAGTGTCAGATTGAAATTTTTTTCACTAGGCAATTTTTTTTAAAAGGCATTTTTTAACTTTTGGTTACTATGGGCTGTGGTTCGCTCTTTACCAGGTTGCAGCTACCGCTGCAACCATGGTACCTTGCCGGGACATAGTTTAAAAAAATGAGCCTAGAAAATGGCTGAAAAAAAAACACACAGCGTATACTGATATTCCCGATACGATACATGTGATACCAAAACACACGATACCGATAAGCGCGACATCGATACGCCCGATACCACATACAGCCTTCCCCAGGGACCATGGAGGGCCATATCATCATCAAAACCATATGTATTGGAGCTTTGAACTATGTTAAACAAAATGGCTATCTCAAAATTTTTATAGGACTAGTTGTGGGGGAGGGGGCCCGTAGGGAGGGGGCTCTTTGCCCTCCAATCTTTTTGGTCATTTAAAAAGGGCACTTACAAATTTAATTCCCTTTCGAATGAGCTATTACACACCTCTCTATGATGCTCTGGCCACTAGCCCTTCTAGAAAAAAAAGAAAGAAGAAAAGGGAGACAGATCAGGGCTACCATGCAAAAAAGTCATTTTCTCCTTGGTGTTTCAAGGTGGGGGACTGTAAATATCCTACACAAGGTTTTTGACCATGCTGATTCCAATTGTCACTTTTTATTTCGATTTGACATTGTTACCATTTTCAAGGGGTTTCAGGCTCTTTTTCGAAATCATCATAAATTTCTTTTTGCAATAAACTTTTACTTCCAAGATTAACCGAAACAATAGTTACCATTCCTGATTCAGTGTCAAATGGCTATTTTTCTCACTAGACAATTTTTTTTTTAAAGCACGTTTTTCAACTTCTGATTGCTATGGGCTGTGGTTCGCTCTTTACTAGGTTGCAGCTGCCACTGCAACCACGATCAAAGCTGTTTTTGTTATACAGTTTTTATTCTTTTTTGATAACCTGCATCTATAGAGCTTTAATTCATTTCAACATTTCCTGAAAGTTTTCTGTTAACACCCAGAGCTTCAGTAGTACTAGCAGTAGACTTAGTATTAGTAGTAGTATCTTCAACGTTCTAGCGAGCATTCACAGCTACAGATCGAAAGCAGTTACGGGGCACTTATTTTAGATATGTAAGTATCTGCTTGCCTTGCCCCCCTGGGCAAGCAGTTCATGAATTACGCAAAGGTATGGGATTATTGACCCAACTGCCCTCGACAAACAAGTGTAATGAAGGTTATAACAGCAAGTTGACTGTAAAGAAGGTTATAACAGCAGAGTTTGACCGACACCCCTGGAGTCCCATCCTAAAACAGTAGATCAGTCTGTGAAAACATTATGTAGGATAGCAGTTGATATTTCGTAAATGTTTCATCTTGTCACGTAACAAGTTTTTCAGTTTTTATCTATCTTGTGAACATTTGGCATTCCTTTTTTTTGCTACTTTTTTTTTCTTTACTCCGTTTGTCAAGTACATTACAATGGGTTATAAATGAATTCAATTTAGTAGCAGTTACAGTAGTAGTAGTAGTAGTTAGTAGTAGTAGTAGTAGTAGTAGTATTAGTAGTAGTAGTAGTAGTAGTAGTAGTAGTAGTAGTAGTAGTAGTGGTAGTACTAGTTGTAACAGTTGCACTAGTAGTAGTAGTAGTACCGGTTGTATTATTAATAGTAGTAAGAAATAGTATAATACTATGCACATAGTCTTTTTTGTTAGTTCAGTATTCCCGTTAATATACCCTGAAAGTTTCAGTTTAATTACCTACACAATTTCTTGAATATTGCCGACTCGCTCTTTTGACAACGTTCATGCTTATGGTATGTTTTTGGTTTAGTTCAAGATCCCCCTTAACATTCCTTGGAAGTTTTTACCTTAACATGCATACTTTTCAGTATTAGTAGTTGTAATAATACCTGAAGCAGAAGTAGCAGTATTAGTAGTAATAGCAGCAAGCACATAGTGAGAATTGGTTAATTCAATATCCCCCTTAACATGCCACTGAAAAATTTAACTTAATACTTCAATCTATACCTAAGAATTGCTAATTTGCCCTTTTGACAGCCTGTTTGCACAAAGTTTGTTTTGAGTTAGTTGAATTTGTGGCCCTAAACATTCCTTGAAGTTTCATATCAAAATCCTTAGCCTCAGTAGTAATAGAAGTCGAAAGAGTTGTGAAAGTAGTAGCAATTGAAGTAGTATACTCATAATACCTTTTGAAGCTCAACATCAGTAGTAAGTCATATAAAGGTTAAAAACCTACATTCAAACTTACGCCTGAGGCATAGATATGTGTGTAAAGTTTTCAACGAATTGGGGTTACCAGGGTCATTTGCAAAGAGGTATCATTCTATAGAAGCCATAGTAATTTGAAATATCACATGGAATTTGCTTGAAGGTATATACTTTGCGTACGCGCCCGTACCAACAGGTTTTTTCTGGTAGTCCTATTCTACAGGTCATTACACCTTTACCAAGAGGAACGAGTATAACTTGATTGGTGATTAGGATTTGAATAAAAGGATAGTTTTTCTTTACAATTCATATTAGTAAGAGAATTGAATTCAAAGAGAATAGTTTTTTTTATTTGCAAGGATATTATTGGAGAAAAAAAAAATGAGTGGTGCATTTACATTATTGGAGATTAATGATGGAACCGACAGCAGCAGCAGCAACGACATACGAGTACCTAATGTAGCTGTGGAAATAACTGCTGGCTGTAGACTATGTCTTGAATGGGACACTATGTATGCTAGATACGTGATATCATTAAGCAAATTAAGCAGGAGGAGCAGCTGTGCTTTTTTGCTGAAAAGTAAATATTCTCCATATAAATAAACTTCGGTCAGCATTAGATGTCCTATCGAAATATATTGATGAGAACAAAATGCATCAGTGAATATTATTATTGTAATTATGATCAATAAAACTGTTTCTAAATCAATGGTATTTTTTTTCTTTCTATAGTAGACTAGCGTATATTTTCTAGAGTAGAAAAAAAGAAATTCTGTTTTAGTCTGAAGTTGATCGTGAGAGAGTTAGGACTAAAAAAAATGGATAGATTCGAGAAAGAGCGAATCATGAGGAATCTAGTTCTTATGGAAAAACGTTTTGATTCTAGATGATGATTTTCTAGAGTTTGTCTATTCAAAGAAGATATTTTCTCGAGGAATGCTTGTCGATATAATGAAAACTGATTCTCCATCATTAGACTATTGTATGAAGCTTCTACATCGTGGTCCAAATGCATTTACACAATTTATTGATATATTGATCACGACACGACAAAATGATATTGTGGATATGCTTTTAAACATTAGTTTAGAAATTTAGGACTTTTTTTTTCATGAGAAAGATGGTGCTCAAGGATGATTTACTCCTCTCTCTCTCTCTCAGACAATTTTTTTTTTTGTTGCTAGCTCAGTTTCATTGTGGCAGTGAGAGCGTTAACACATGACAAAATGTTCCATACATGTCCGTTATGTATGTACACACAGGGCAGCTGGTCATCATGTGAGAATTGCACAATGATTGAGGAGTATGATGAAAAGTGTAGATTATGCAACCCGTGTAAATTGCATAGAGGATATGCTGTACAAATTAAAGGTTGTAATTCCTGTCTTGAAGAGGTGTGTGACTCTCATCCTAGAGGTCACCTATGCTCCAATTGTCATTATGATAAATGTAATCAGTGGGAGAGTACATATACCGGTATGATTGGAAAGAATCCTAACCGTGATTTTAGTTTATTGCTACGAGATTGGTATCGTCGTGGTTTTAGATTGTTCTGGGAGGAGGAACCGGGTCAACGATTCAACTGTTGGAACAACAAAAGAATATGGTTTCTACGTCATCGTTGTGAAGACACTGGGTGTTATGATTATAAGCCCACTGATTTTTATTTGGCAGTGACGGAATGTGATTCGACACTTGAGGACACTGTTTGTGAAATTGCTTCAAATAAGCAAATTGAAACACGTGAATTCTATAGAATGAATGAGAATAGTATCATTGACTATACAAAAAGATATGACAAGAGTGAAGTCACTCTCTACTGTAGAAAATGTGACCCTGACATTGCAGTACATCAGGATCAGTACACTGTGAATTCAGATAATCTTCCTGCCCTAGTTGTTGTCGACAAATACCTAGTAGTGGATGAAATCTAAAGAGTAGAAAAGTCGTTTTATCATGTATATAAATTTTTTTTTATTAATAAACAATTTCACATACATCTTTAGAACATTTTATTCTCAGGGCACTAAAATCAATATTAAATACACTTGTAAGTATATTCTCCACTAGAAAGTCGTTCAATCGAGGTAAGTCAACGTAGATGTCGAGAAACTGCTTGTAGGTGTAGCCACGACATCTGAACATGAAAAAGAGTAGTGCATGAAAGCCACATGTCTTAGTTGCTAAATCCTGTACTCTTCGTTGATTTTGAATAATGGTTTTCCCCCTGCTTTCGATAAAGTTGCTGATATATGGAGCGTAGATTTTATACATAGAGACCCAGAGGGTCAAAAAATTCAATATTCTTCGCTGTTTGAAAGATGCAAAGCCAATGACCGGTCTTCAAAGTCGACGGACTGCTATTAACAATGATTAGGGTGTTGTTAACACTTGGAATTTTTTCAATGAAGTCCGAAGGTATGCAATAGGACTTGTACCGGGACATGTATGGATCCATACTAAATACGTTGATTATTTGGTTTGTGTTCATAGTGCTAGGTCTAGTAGGACACTGCCATCGGGCGTGATTTCCCAATAGGTTTCAAATTGACTCAGTGATATTAGCGTGATACTCTCGGTCAGAGCATTGGCAAATGTACACTCTAAACGAACATTCCTTGTTCGTACTATGGTCATATCCTGTGTGCCTGACAAATCCAAAACAATAACCCCATGATTTTTTGAAAACATTGAATCGGTTATTCCATTTTCAAATAGTTGAGAGTCATGATCTAGGGATTGCATAGTCAACTCGTACAGAGTTCTAAAGGATTTTTTGTCAAATGATAGAGTGTACAGTGGAATACCATTCACTTTGCACACAAGGCTAGATAGACCAAAAAAATTAAAATCGTGGGGGGATTCAGTCCAGGATCCAACGGCACTGCCACTCTTCACAAAGGCCAATGCCAATTTTGATGGGATTTCTCCATTGATAAATGATGAATCGCTATAGCTACGAGAACCGGTGGCAATGTGACGTTGATTGGTGATCGTATGGGGAACAAGAAGTTTAATGTTGTTGCCATTGGCTCTTAGCTTTTCCACTGCCAATGCAACAGAGCTCATAACCTGTTGTTTTCGGACGTGGAGAATTGCCGATGTGATAATAACATTTGCATCGGTTGCTGCAGGAAGTGTTTTTCTCAAAATGAAATTCGATGGGGCCATCTGTAACTTTATGTCAATCTTGACATTGGGGGGTAGCCATTGAGGTATATTGAATATCTCATGATTTAATTTTCCAACTAGATGATACTCCTGGGTCACTGCAGTAGTCAACTCACCGTCAGTATCAACACCTGATCGATATTCATAGCCCAGCGATTGTCCTCTCATCTCCTTGTACGCCTTTGGTGTCATCATCATAAATTGTATGTAGCTTGCATAGTTGGATAAATTATTGCTAGTGCTCACCAATGTTCCATTAATAAATACATTAATTTGTTTGAATAGGTTGTGTAGAATACAGTTTTCATAGGAGAGACCATCGCCGGCATTTGGAGTTGTATTATCTGACTTTTTCTTCACCACAACATTTAAATCAATAAAATGTTGACGACAAATCAATGAAATAGTCTTCATTGGAAAATATTGAAAGTGTATATTTTCCGAGAGAGGGGTTGTTGAGGGTAAAATTGTTCATAGTAGCCATACTTGACACTGACATCAACATTTTCAGCATTGAATAGATTCAATGAGGAACTAATTGATGGATATGATTCCTTGTGAGGGAGATAAGTCATCTTAAGAGAAGAAATCCTTCTTTGATCTAACAATCTTTTTCTTCTTCTTCTGCTTATTGGTCTTCCTTGTTTTATTCCTCAAAGTACTTGTTGATGTCCTTTGCTTCCTGCCTGGGTGGAGACTGATGAGTGAATGACGCGAACGCATCCTTTTCAATCCCTCTCCATTTGTCGAGATTTTAATTGTTCACCAACAGCTCTTGCTGAAGATCTATATTTTCCTTAACACTCTCCTTGAAATTCTTGCCCGACCCCCAGTCCTGTAGTGTGGAGGCAGCCAAATTTGATGCAGCAGGTACAAGATATTTTCTGGCAAGGGGTAGTGCAGAACGAAATAGCCTAGCAAACCAGCTACCAAGACCATAGCCAGACATTGTAGTACGCCCCTTGTACTAGTCCAATCCATTGCCTATTTGACGTGGACTCAAAGCAC
Source organism: Artemia sinica (assembly GCA_027921565.1). NCBI lineage: Eukaryota > Metazoa > Arthropoda > Branchiopoda > Anostraca > Artemiidae > Artemia > Artemia sinica. The sequence goes on along the minus strand of CM051261.1, from coordinate 68,081,471 downwards.
CAAATAACAATCGATATCGGGACAGACAAATGGAATTCTTCTATTGTTCATTTTTTAGTTTATTGTACCGTCGTCGTTGACAATGGGTCGAAAATGACATGTAATCACTGCTAAGCCTTTTGAAATTGCTAGAGAATCACCTAATTCAGTTCTTAGTGTTAACTGACAGAGTTCCAAATAGGAAGTGTTTACGGGGATATACTGAAGATGCTTTATATTGTAGTGATGAACATGTTCTTGATTGGTTTTTCGTTCAAGAACTCGTAGGAGGGGAAACATTTGAATTACCAACCGAGATGTTTCCATAAATGAAGCGTAGAGAAATATACAAGTGTCCGTGGAGAAGGCAGGTGGGTAGTCAGCAAAAATGAAATTAGTGTTTCCAGCACTTCTACCATTGATTATATTGAGCTTAAAGCCAAGAACGTCCTTTAGGTTATCATTGAGAATAATCTTTTCATTGGCATAGGTGAACTAATGTAGATCTTGCCCTCCTCCTTTGAATAGTTGAAATGAAAAGCTCCTTTTTTTACGAGCAGAAATTCTTTTATTGATAGTACGACATAAATCATTCATGCAGGTGAGCTCCTCGTGGGTAATTCAACATATGGATATCCATCCAATTGATTTTTTGAATTTGTTCTTGATCACCTGGTGGTGGTGGCCAATCATAGGGTCTAATTTTTATATCATATTTACGATCCTTTCTCAGGATGTCATAGGTATTTTTGAGAATACAGTCGACAAGAGCCACTTCATAAGCACCGTCAAATTTGACGGCGGGGGAGAGTTTTGTCCAAAAATCACTTGTCGTATTCAAGTCATTGTAGAGAGGATCGGAAACGTTGGACATGAAAGTTACATAGAAATCATTGGGCATTGTCAATATCTTCAACACCGATCCAAGAATCAAAATCAAAGTTGTATCCTAGCCACCGAACAAGTAACTGTTTCTTACCCCGCGAGTACGTGTCTTTAATATCTTTTCAATTTGATAGATTTCACTAGCATTTTTAACTTTTTGTAATTCATAGTCATAAAAGCCGCCGAGAATCTCCTCATCTTGGTATCACGCAGGCGATAAGTTATGGGTTTAGTGTCTAGGATTTTTGCCACCTTAAAAAGTTCGGTGGACCATAAGTAATTCCCCTTTTCAAAAACATTAGTTGTTCTATTAATTCGAACAGTATCACCAACATTGAATTTATTTTTCATCTTCTTGACAGCCGACGATTCATTGGAATACTGTTTAAGAAAGGTGTCAATTGTATCATGATCAGAATGATGAACTTCCGTTGGCGTAGAGTTGGACAATGATCGATGAGGTCGTTGATTATAAATCAACATGATTTTATCAAGATCACGAATAAAAGCCGATGTATTTTTCAATGTACAATATCTTGAAATTAAAAGTCGAATAGTTTCTTATCAATCTTTCGGCCAATGCAGCCTTTATAGGACTGTGACTATGATAGAGCAGTGTACTATATTTCTCTAGTACTTTTGCAACATGGGGATTAACAATTCACTACCCCGCGATCCGTTTGAATTTTTTTATACGAATCCTGTTGGAGAATACTTTCAATGGCCTGAGCAACTTCAACACCTCTCTTTGATCGCAATGGAATTGCATATGCATAGCGACTATAAACACTGATTGCAAGTAGAATGTACTTGTACGGTGTATTGTGACGTCGTTGAAGCTCATCTAGAGTCAGGAGATCTGCTTGCATTATATGCAATGGGTAAAAGGCTTTAGTTTTTCGATATTGATTGGCACGAAGTCTATGATTTCTATGCAGAGTGTAACTTGATTCATTCTGTAGATAGTCTTGTACACTTTTAGTGTGAACACCAGTGACTTTGGAAAGAGTTTGTGGGGGAACTTAAAACTCCCCGCCTCACCAATATTTTCATAAACAACCTTTTAGAACTTCAACCATTTTGAACGTAAACACGTTGTGTAACGACCGCTACCCTTTTGTATACTGGCCGTTGGTGGTGGTGGTGGTGGTGATGACGACTTGATACGTCTTCGCTTTTGTCTAGCTATCAGCGGTGTGCTAGTATTTTCCAAAATTGATTTAAAATCTTCTTCTTCAAGTTCATTTTTTTAATAGTGTCAATGTTGTTGTTGATGATGACGATGATGCATGTTCATTTATTTTTTTTAGAATTTTTCTATTGCCAATAAGACTTTTGGGAAGTTTAATGTATTTAGAAAGTTGTATAGATGAGTGTCAAATGATAATAGTCCTTTACGATTTTGTAACCACATCATAGATTAAATCAAGTAGATTATAGCTCTTGCCCTGAATTATAATTCCTGTCCCATTGCTCTCAACTTGAATGTGATCACTTTCCAAGAGATAGGCTAGGAGTCGTTTACTTTGTTCACGATATGAGTGGGGCATTAGATTTCCAATTTTCATTACAATCGAATCCAATTCCTCCTTCTTCAATTGTGTCTCAGCAGCAGCAGAATCCTGAGGAGATGATTCTTTTTTGGGATCAGCAGCAGCAGCAGCAGCAGTGGGCTTCGACCGATAGGACTTGTGTTTGTCCACTCGGCGAAGTGCATCTTGAAGTAAAAGCAGTTTTTTATCATCCTCAATATTTTCATTGTCAAGGAATTTATTCAGATTGTTCTCAAAGTGTTCGACGGGTGAGAGAGCGAGTTCTATTGGAGTCAATTTATAGGGTTTTGCTATTCTCTTTTAGAGAAACTGTTTACAAGTCCTGCAATTATTGGCAGTAAAAAAGTGTGAAAAGTTACCGCCCGCCTGAAGAAGTCGTTTCCTTTTGAAATTCTTTCCTTTCTTTTTAGAGGCCAATGTACGTACAATGGAACGATGTTGCTTTGCCTGTTGCTTAACTACTTCTGGCACTTGAACATTACCCTCGATCAAATTTAAACAAAGTTCGGATATTAGATTAATGAAATCGTTGTCAATACCGTGTTTGAGTATTGCTTTCCTAAGCGGAGGTTTTGAAGTGCTTAAAACTGAAAACAAATGTCTATTTTCATGTAGTTTCTTCAGTGTCATGATAGCAACTAATAGGTCTTTTTAGTGTTCACGGGGAGATATACTGTAATTTCATTGTCAAAAATATCTGTGACTACACGCAGATCCTCGGGTGTATTTTGATTAAGATCCAATAGGATGTAGCCGTAGGGTTTATTAGTTGCCTGATTGTATGCTGAGAGCAGAAATTTGGGGGCTCCCGGGTAGATTTGTTTATTGAGAGTTATTAGCGAGCTAGAATCACGAACAACTCTGTAGATGATATAGTAGGTACAGTTCAATGCAAGTGTTCGCATACACTTGCTCTGATGAAAGAGATTGTGTAGAACCAGAGTAACTGAAATCTGTTCATGATGAGAGCGAACAGTGAACAGATGTAGCATTTCCCTGGGACCATTGTTCAAGATTCAGCCAGATCATCAATGATCAACCAAGAGTTTTGTTCAATAATGTTGAAAACATCAAGTCCCTGTATGAATTGTATCTGCACCAACCCTGTCGTGGCAGCAATTGCTTTTATTTTATCATATGACTCCTGCCAAATACTATAGCAATAGTAGATTTTTTTCGGCTTTTCCACAAACATTTTATCACAATTTTTAATTATTTTAGTTAAGAGTGTTGTTTGCCCGACATTGACGGCCCACACAGAACGATCTGAATGGTGTTTTAAATTGATACGTGTTCCCTTCAACAGTTCACCTGGACAACTAACTGTAGACTATGGCTGTCTAATGACTAAATAATTTCCCTATTGCTACTACTACTCCGTTCAAGAATAATAACGAGAAGAAGAAGAATAAAGAATAATATTTTCTTTTATTATATACATAAAAAAGGTGACAATACTTAAAAAAAAAAAATACTACATTGAAAAAGGCACATTAAACATGAATAAAAAATACACTTGTTTTTAATTTATTTATAATAAAAAAATACAACATTTACATAACCAATAGAAAAAAAAAAACACTTAAATAAAAACACTTTTTTTTTATTTATTTATTTATATAAAAAATACAACATTTATTGGAATAATGCACTTGAAATATCACTTTTATTTACAGAGTTTTAAATTTTGGGGTCCCCCATCCCCCCCCGGGGAGCGGCCGCTGCGGCGGCCGGGGCCGGGAAGCGCCGGGCGCCGGGGGCCCGCTGCGGCGAGCCCGGGCCGGGGCTGGCATTAAATACTGGAAATTGATCCGCCTTGCACACACACACACACACACTGAAAATTGATTGTGATAGAGAAAAAAAAGAATTTAAAAAAAAACCTAATTACCCCAAAAAAAATCCCTCCCACCCAATTTATACTTTTTTTTAGTGAATTTAAGTTAATTTTTTTAGAGCGAGTTGTTTTCTGTACTCTGTACATTCAACTCGGTCTGAAATTAAATAATGACCGTGTGGTAGTACCTTCACACCATCCTCAAGTACATAGACTTTGTCCGATATGGCAGACATGGCGTTTTTCTCAACTCTAACTGTGTAGTTTTTAAATTGTAAAGAGCGAATCGCCATGACTTTCGCCCTTGGCACTAAAACTACGTTCCACACAGTTTCTATACACACTCATGTCGAAATTATTTTTTACAAAGTGTGTAGGTACCCCCTTGCAAACTTGTTTGATATCCTTGCCGTGCGTTTCCACACAGTATACCTTCGGTCCAGGAAACACACCACTGGATATCAGATCGCTACCCGTTTCAGATTTTAACATTAACAATTGATTTGGGGCCTGGCGTTTCACTAGCTCTGGGTAGAGGGATTCGTCCCAGTTAGTGTAGTCCATTCGTGAGCTAATGTACTCGCCATTTTCCAAATCATTCAATAGATTTTCAGTTTTGACTTTTAACAGGAGTGAATCAGTGTCCCCGTAGTACACTTGAACTTGTCCCTCAATCGGCCACTGTACCTTGCATACATTATAATAAAATGAAATGAACATGAGTTTCTTGGATATTTCAGTTATTGCACTTCCGCCTGCAATATTTTTATTTAATACAATGTTTCTTTTCTTGCGGTGTAGGAGAACCATATTGGAGTATATGATTGTGAACGATGTGAAGTTTGGATCCGCAATGATTCGAGCACAATCTTTGGGTTGGTTACAATGTTCACATCGACTTCTGTGTTTTACGCTCTCGCACATTTTACCGAAAGCTGAGTTCAAAATGAGTTTATAGACTTCTTTTTCAACTTTCGTTTTCGCTTGTGAACGCTTACTGACAAAGGTGTCAATAAACGTTTTCATGTAAGGCTTTTGATCAAATTGGAGGGCTCTATGAATCTTTGTGACCTTGAAACCATTGGACACCATCCATTTCAATAGCACGTGATGAACAACGATATTCTGTTTTGGGTTGAGATCGGCAATTAGTTTTTGTTTTGAAGGTACCCAGTGCATACTCCCGTCCTCTACTAAAGATAAATTGTAGGGGCTCAGAGAGTCCCTACCCACCGGTCTATTTATGCACGGAAAAACAAAGTCTTTTACCGAGTCATGGATTTCCATGGGTATTTCACCGTCAATTTCAAAAAACCATCCCAGTGCCCCATTCTCCTCAACACTGGCAATGTCGGGGAAATTCGAAGCACAGGGATTGTCAAGCCATTTATAATTGCCACACGGCAAACAGTAGTGAGACATTGCCGATGGGTAAGAGAATTCATATCCAAAAAACTGCGTCCGACTTTTCATCTGTGTGCTGTCCACTCGGATCAGTTTTCATGATACGATCCCCGTGAAAAACATACCCACCCTCATTGATCTCTCTACAAACAGATGCTGATCCACATCGGCGATCAGACCTATTTCTTCTTTGCTGATTTTAAGTATCAAGTCCATCACCAAATGGGGAGTGAAAAATAATAACCTAAATCCAACCCAAATTCCCCATAGATTTTATCCGTATTTTTGCACACAATATCCAGAAGAGTGAGTACGTCACTGGCCAAGTAAAGTTTACAATAATCCCACCCATTTTTTTACATCCGCCCTTTGCCCAAACCCTCTTAGCAATTCGTAGTCGCTAGTGGCGCACTCACTCTCAGTAGAGAATTGTAAAAAGCTTCAATGGGCGGTAGTGACACCTCATCTAGCCCTCGAGCCGGAGTTGTAATAATCATATGGATATATACCCTTACACGTTTAATAAATCATACATTTCATCATCGGGGAAGCGCTGTTTGAGGAGGGGGAAGCTATCAAAATTGTCACTTTTCTGCACCTGAATCAATTGACTTAAAGATTTGGGGAAGAAGCTGAAAGAGTCTAAAAAAACGGATTTTATTCAGGCACGTGTTACCCTTGTCAACTGTTTTCCACATGAATTCTAGCAGCAGTAACTTCTCCGATGATTTGGGTATGATATTATATGAAAAACGAACCATCTATCCATGCGTCATCTACAACTCCCCCCTTGGCAATGCGGGCCAATGCCGGAAGAACAAACTTTAAGTCGTAATTGGAATTGTGTATAAAAAACAGGTACGAAATATTGTTGTCTAACATTTAAATTGCATGACTGTGTGCTACCCCTCTAAAGTTACTCCCTCCCGATGTAATTTCCTGCCACAAATGATCATGGTCGATCACCTTCCTCCTCCCCCCATCCCAACACCATCATCAAATTCTCCCTTGCAAACCCAACACATTTTACGATTTTTAATGGCCACTATGTCCATCTGGTGATAGGAGCATAGGATAGTTTTTATAACGAAGGCGCGAAATTGCACCGTTCGCTGTTTTGACTAGACTGACCAATGCCGAGCGCATGCAGTCTTCACCGTCACTCAACATCTCAACTACCTCCAGCACTTGCATGGTATTATTGGAATCTCGTTGCGCGTGAGCGTAAGAGACCCCTATGGCTTCATGTATTTTAACATGATTTGAATTTTGACGGATCGCACACGTCTGTCAGCTTAGCTCGCAGTCCAAAGCGATCTTATTGCTCTGCAGGAGCGTGTTTTGAAAATTTTTAAAACGTAAGATCGCTCTATCTCCGCTTACCGTCTCCACAGCCTGGTATCCATGACGTTTACAGTGTTTCATGTGATGCTTAACTTTAAATCAGTCCAAAATCTTGAGAGGCATGTTGGACAGTAATAACGTACATTCCGATTTTTACCCTCACTTAGAACCCTACTAATATCCGTAATCGGATTGAAATGACCAATTGAATCGGAGTCTGTGGGTGGGGTGTATAGAAGCCACACCCAATATTCTACTGATTCAATTGAAGGAGCCCGCACTGGTAATAATACACCCTTCTTATCGGAACACTGACCCTCTTCAAATTCTGTTTCATACTGTAACACCGTGACACCAATCTTTAAATGTGCATTAGCCCGCTCAAAAATATCTATTCCTTTTAGTGTCACGGGATATTGACCATTTAAACAATTAAAATTTACTTTGGGGAACTTTGACCCCTCCCTACCATTAACTGCCATTTTATCCAACTTCTTCTTAGTGGCATCTATTCGAAGTGGTCTGTATGCCGCAATTAAAAACGCATACTTGAAACACTGCAGCCTCGTATCGAAACAGATTCGTTGTATCCCCCTACACCCTCTAAATCTGAATGATATTTTAATTCAAATGCCCACCTCTTACAATAAAATCCTTTTTAAACCTACAAATGTTAACATTTAAACTTTCAATAAATAAAACCACAGATCCACTACCCCCCTCGTTATAATTTTCCCACTTACTTTGAATACTATTAGCCCAATTTAGAAAAACCTCCCCATAATTTGATAAATGCGGGTGTATTGCCAACATCTCTGTGTGCAAGTATTTCGAATACATCTCACCCGCACTTTCATTTAAAAAAAATATTTGTAGTGCTATTGATGCCTTTAAACTGACCCCACTCCCCACACCCCCATTTGTTGTTCAAGAATGGCTCGAATCTTATCAGTATATGAATGTGTAATGGCCAGGGGATCTGTTATTATATCCCCCGACACTAGAGAGTTGAAAGGGTCACCGAATTTGGCGCTGAAGACCAATGTGTGATGCAAGGCAGAGTTTGGAGAGAAAAAAATCCGGAAGAGGGGATACTGTTGCTGTTGTATTACTGCTTCTATCTATAGCATTAAGTGGAGTGGTGGCGGAGGTGATAGAGAATTGTCAATAACACCACTCCCAGTCTGTTCAATCACATTGGGGGGATGTGGCATGAGGTCCCCTAGTACATATTCCAAGGTGTTTGGGGACAATTGGTCGAGCCAGCCTGTATTGTCCTCTGATGGAATTTCGTTATGAGGACCCGGTTCAGATTTACTTGTAACATCACCTAAATATTCACGCATGAAACTATCTGTCCACCCCGGATCCTCAAGCATGTCAATATCACAGCTTAAGTCATCCAGGCTGGCCATTTCCCCAAAAACATCGTTAAGGAACCCTCTTTCCCACTCCATATTCTCTAGGACCAGTGTAGCTTCATCCCTGAACTCTGCTGGTGGTGACAGAATTGGTCCTGTAAATATAGTTGCTTCATCACTCAATGCTGTCGCTGGTGGTGCTAAATTTTTTAATCTGTAGAAAAAAAAAGTTTTATTTTTTATGTAAATTTTTTATAGTTAATAAACTTTGTCAATTTCTCATAGTCATTGTCACACACCACCACCACCACCATCACCTGAACAATTAAAAGAAGAAGAAAAAAAAAGTTACATTGCCTTATGTCTTTCATAATGTCAACTGAACATGTTAAAAATATATATATATTTTTTAGAGCCCCCCCCCCAAACCCCAACCCCCTCCCGGGGAGAACCCTTGGGAACCGGGAGCTTCCTTCGAGGTAGGAGGATCGATACCCTTTCCGAGTTGGGGGTATCAGACTTCACAACACTGTTCAAATAGAACAGTCTCACAATTCTTTTCTTGAACCTTTCAAAACGAAAATAATTGCCTGAGTTGGTAAGAAGAAGAAAAAAAAAAGTTACATTGCCTTATGTCTTTCATAATGTCACCCAAACTGAACATGTTAAAAAATATATATATTTTTAGAGCCCCCCCCCCTCCCCAAACCCCAATCCCCTCCCGGGGAGAACCCTGGGAACCGGGAGCTTTCTTCGAGGTAGGAGGATCGATACCCTTTCGAGTTGGGGGTATCAGACTTCACAACACTGTTCAAATAGAACAGTCTCAAATTCTTTTCTTGAACCTTTCAAAACGAAAAATAATTGCCTGAGTTGGTAAGAAGAAGAAAAAAAAGTTACATTGCCTTATGTCTTTTCATAATGTCAACTGAACATGTTAAAATATATATATATATTTTAGAGCCCCTCCCCCCTCCCCCAAACCCCAATCCTCTCCCGGGGAGAACCCTTGGGAACCAGGAGCTTCCTTCGAGGTAGGAGGATCGATACCCTTTCCGAGTTGGGGGATATCGGACTTCACAACACTGTTCAAATAGAACAGTCTCAAATTCTTTTCTTGAGCCTTTCAAAACGAAAATAATTGCCTGAGTTGGTAAGAAGAAGAAAAAAAAGTTACATTGCCTTATGTCTTTCATAATGTCAACTGAACATGTTAAAAAATATATATATTTTTAGAGCCCCCCTCCCCCCCCAAACCCCAATCCTCTCCCGGGGAGAACCCTTGGGAACCAGGAGCTTCCTTCGAGGTAGGAGGATCGATACCCTTTCCGAGTTGGGGTTTCAGACTTCACAACACTGTTCAAATAGAACAGTCTCAAATTCTTTTCTTGAGCCTTTCAAAACGAAAATAATTGCCTGAGTTGGTAAGAAGAAGAAAAAAAAAGTTACATTGCCTTATGTCTTTCATAATGTCAACTGAACATGTTAAAAAATATATATATTTTTAGAGTCCCCCCTCCCCCCAAACCCCAATCCCCTCCCGGGGAGAACCCTTGGGAACCGGGAGCTTCCTTCGAGGTAGGAGGATCGATACCCTTTCGAGTTGGGAGTATCGGACTTCACAACACTCTTCAAATAGAACAGCCTCAAATTCTGTTCTCAAATGCATCTTTTTTTCAACGAAAATAATTGCCTGAGTTGGTTCAAAAATAGTGTTTTTCTTTGCATGTGAAGCCATAATCGGAGATTATTCAAAGGACTCTTCTTATCGCAAATACATATCCTGTTTCAAGAAGCTCACGGACTCGCTTCTTTTAGAATTCAAAGCAGATTCAAAGCAAAAAGCGATGGGGAGATCTGATAAGAGTCCGGATGTGTGTGACAGTTTAGTATGTAATATACGATAGTTTGAGAAACAGTGAATAGATAGTTTTTAAAAGGAATTATTGCATTAGAATGTATCTTGGTTAGAAGTTACGAGGTAAGGTTTTTTTTTTTGTTATAGAAATGCATGAAAAGCATTCCTTTATATATATACCAGCTAATTTGGTTAATGAAAGAAAATGAAAATATTTTTTTTAGAAACAAATTTTAAGTTTTACTCATCAAAAGCTATGCGCCTGAGAAAATTTACCTTATTTTTGAAAATAGGGATAGAAAAAAAAATTATGTATATTCTTACAAATTCTGACTGGGCTTCTATATCTGAACTCCTTGGCAAAACTTGAAGGGGGTTAAGGTCACAATGTTCAGTAGGCTGAGCTGAGGCATATGAAGCAGTCCATTCCCTTTTCAAGTTCCTTCCAGCTGACATGGAGCTAACACTGGGGTCAGAGGACCCTGTCATTAAAAGATTCGCAGGCATTGGCTGGTCCAGGTCTTGTGTACTTCTAGCAGCGAATTTGATAACTGATGCTCTTGCAGCTTGCATTAATATACCTTCGATACATCTTGCCCTCTTTTCAGAAGGGGGGATATTGCACGTGTCCACTTCCTTGAAAAAAAAGGGTAAAATTTAACATGAAAAAAAAATGCATTTCGGGTTTGGAAAAATAAACTCAGTTTATGTTAGGCATTTAAAGTAGTGTAAAACATTTTTTTTTCAATAGAGCTAAGCACTTTTTCAAAAAACATCCCTAAAAAGGTTAACTGATCATGATAAAAATCACACCGTAAATGCAGACTGGCCTGGAAGTATTTTCAAAACACCCCTAAAAAAAAAAAGCCGCCGTAAGTTTCAACCTATAAGAGAATTATTTAGAGGTTTCAGCTCCTAAAAACAATAGGCTTCTAAGTATATAAGTACCCTTAGTTCTAGTGTAAGGAAAGAATTTCTTCCTTAAATTAATGACATGACAATTTCTTTTTTTTATTATATAATGAGAAAATTTTTACTCACCAGAAATTGCTTTGAATTATCCATTTTTCTATGTAAATGTTTTTTTTTTTACAAAAAATGTCAGTTGTGTTATGTTCAATAAACTATTCAAAACTGTTGAAGAATCTAATTGAAACTTGAATATATACAAAAAATAATTGGCATCTAAAAAAGATACACCGGTTTTTCCGATACGGATTTAACCTAAAAAAAAAAACTTGTATATCATGAAATAGAAATTTAGTTAATTGTGCCAGAAAAAACTTGAACCAGAACAGATTATACCCAACCTGTTTGCTACGGGCGCGTACGCAAAGTATATACCTTCAAGCAAATTTCATATGATATTTCAAATTACTATGGCTTCTATAGAAATGATACCTCTTTGCAAATGACCCTGGTAACCCCAATTCGTTGAAAAACTTACACACATATCTATGCCTCAGGCGTAAGTTTGAATGTAGGTTTTTAACCTTTATATGACTTACTACTAACATCCCCCTCAACATAGTCTGAAAGTTACAGCTTCATAATTGAAGCTGTTTCTACGACATTATTGATATATTCTTTTGAAAACTTACTTGCATTTAGCATGTTTTAATTTAGCTCACCATCATCTAAACATTTCCTGAAATTTTCACGTTAAAAACCCTCCGATTTGGTAGTAGAAGTAGTAGCAGTAGTAGATGTAGTAGTTGTAGTTGTAGAGGTAGCAGTATCAGCAGTAGCAGTAGTAGCAGTAGCATCAATAGTAGTAGTAGTATTGGTAGTAGTAACAGTAGAAGCAGCAAAAAAAGTAGTTTGTAGTAGCATACACATGGTGCCTTTTGATAAGCTCAAAATCCCCCTAAACATTCCCTGAAAGTTTCATCTTTTTACTCTTAGCCCCACTAGTAGTAGTAGCAGCATTAGTAGTAATAGGAGTAGCAGTCTGCATATAGCACCTTTTGTTTTTCAACGTCCCCTTCACCATACGCTGAAATTTTCAACTTAATACATTAAGCGGTTCCTGGAACATTGCTGATACGTCCGTTTGACAGCTTGCATGTACATAGTGTGATTTGATTTAGTTCAACATCCCCTCAACATTCCCTGAAACTTTCACCTTAAAACTCTTAGGTTTTAGTTGAAGCAGTAGTGATAGTAACAGGGTTATTAGTAATAGTAGCATACACATAGTGCCTAATTAGCATAATTATCGTGTTATCCTTCAGTTCTTTGTCCAAAATAGACTCTGTAATATTAAAAATATAAAAAATCCTTTTCTAATGCTCATTTGTAGATTCATCTTCTTTTTTTTATTTTACTGTATGGTATTTGGTCCATACTGAACTATCCTGGATGTATCTCTTTCTTGGATTTCATTGTAATTTTGATTTGTCTTCTAACCGCGGGTTCTCCCTTTGCATAATTTTGTTTGCGATTTGTTGTGATTCTCGCTGCCTTTTGTCTTCTAACCAAATACTTTGTTGTGAATTATTTTTGTTTGAGATTTTGTTTTTGATTCATGCTGTTGCTCGTTGTCACCCATTTTCTAGCCACAGATTTCGTAGTGCTTCATTTTCGTTCATTATTACGTCAGAAATTTTGTCCATTCCTTTTGCTTTAGTTGTGTGCAACAGCTGCAATCTAGTAAAGAGCAAACTACGACTCCTAGTAGGAAAAAAACCCAAATAATTTACAGAAAAGAATAGAAGTTACTTCCAGTTTTTTTTTTTCAAGTTGTTTGCTGTTCTGCTAACCTTGTTTCACCCTTAGAATTAAACTACTTAAATTATGCTCTAGAAAAACTGCTTATTTACTTCAATCGCTGATCTCGTTTGACCAAACACCAATTAAAAAAAAAAAGTATAATTCTGTCTATTTTTTCTCTCAATTCCCAAGTCTCGTATTTTACTAGCTTTATCTTGTTGTTCAATTTCGTGATTAGTTTGGTATAAAACATCCAAAGACCTTGGGATACTATAGACACAAACTAAATACTTATTAATCAATCTTCATCCATCATTTTTCGTGGATACTTTGTCGACACATGAAAAGAGAACGGGGAACATACGATTAGAACTATGAAAGACACTTTCTGACAGCAAACCTTTTCAAAAGCACAAAATTAACTACAATTATTTATAGCCTAATATAATGTCTTATCATGATAACACACAATCAAGGGCACCGGCAGAAAATTTTTTCAGGGGAGGGGGCCAGATGCCAAAATAGCAGTGGTGGTTGAGTGACAGTATAGGCGGTTTAGGGCACCAAACTACGACTTTACTTCGAACAGGACAAATTTGCAATCAATTTAAAATCCTGAGAAGCTAATTGATTTAAAAGTATCAATAACTATATTTTAGGCTTCCCAAGTTGCAAAAGAAGTAATGCCACACGGTGGTAGTTCTGGATTCAACCAATTTGATACCCTTTATTTGTAATGAAATTAGGCTACGTTTCGTGATCTATAATTACGTATAAGCTATAATGAGGGGGGGGGGGGGGTGAGTAATTGCTTAGGTGGAGGTAGTGAAGATTCCAAAAAAAGTACATTTTAATTGACAAACTGCTTACTCTTCATGATGCTTCAGATAAACGTTGAAAGAGGAAGGGAGGAGTAGGAATTAATTGGAATGTTTCTCTATACAGCTAATATGTTACATTCCCATATCTACCAGCACAGAGGTGGAAAAGGCAAGATAGGTCATCATCAGCCCTGCCATGAAATCTCCTTGGGGTCGCAAATACTGCAAGGAACTTAGTTTTCAGCGATTTTAAATGGTAATATTTTTTTTCTATTTATACGAAGTACTTCAATGTATTTAAAAAATATAATATATTTTTTTGTCCACAATCTCTATAATATGATTTTTTTGTCGATAAATACATTACATATTATGTAATGTATTTATCGACAAAAAATCATATTATAGAGGTTGTGGTGGCTTCAGTTATGTAGAAGACCAAAAGTCTCACAGAATTTCCATCCATACAACAATAATACCTTTTTTTCATCCAACCAAAATTATTTATTAAAAAATATTAATTAAAAAAAACTTTTTCCACAAAATCAGTTTTTCAAAGAAAAGTAAAGAACTCCATTTAACAAAAATGAGCAAAAATAAAATCTAATAATCTACCAAGCGTGAAACTACCACAAATCAGCATCAATTAACAAATTAAACCCAAAACGAACAGAAATTAAATTAAATAGCCGAGTTAAACTTAAAACGAGCAGAAATTAATATGAGTAGGGCTCAAAACCCCTATGCCTTCCCAAGGCCAGAATATAATTGTTTTGCCTTGCAATACTTTTTACTCGTCTGCAATTTCGGTTTTCATTAGAATGTATTTACCCAAGGGCATAACTTACAACCCTTGCCAAGAGGGCTGTGGGGGGACTGTCATCCTAGAAAACATAATTTCCAGACTTTTTAACTACGTTGAACAAAATGGCTATCTCAAAATTTTGATTGGACGTATTTGGGAAAATTGTAGGTGTGAGAGGGGTGTTAGTTTATCCTCCAATCACTTTCGACTACTAATAAGGACACTAGCCCTTCTAAATTCCAATCAAATGAGCCCTTTTTAAAGTTTCTACAACATCACTATCTATAAAAACCTCATATGTCCCAGGGTATGACTTACAAGCCTTTCCCCGAGGGCTCTGAGGGGGTTATCATCCTCAAAGACCTAATATCTGAAACTTTTAACTACGTTGAAAAAAATGGCTATCTAACAATTTTGATTCGATGCGTTTGGGGAAAAGGTGGGCGTGAGAGGGGGGTTAGTTGCTGTCCAATCACTTTGTACTATTAAAAATGGCACTAGCGTTTCAATTTCCAATCAAATGAGCCTTTTTGAAGTTTCTACGACAACGCTTTCTATAAAAAAAACCTTATATGCCCCCAGGGTATAACTTACAACCCTTACCCTAAGGGCTGTGGGGGAGTGCTCTTCAAAAACATAATTTCTATGTGGAAATCAACTAAGCTGAACAAAATGGCTATCATAACAAAACAAAAATGGTGTGTTAGGGGAAATGGTGGGCGTGGAAGGGGTGTTAGGTGATTTCCAATCACTTTCGACTATTATAAAGGGCAGAAGTCACTCCAATTTCCAATCGAATAAGCCCATTTCGAAGTTTCTACGACAACTCCTTCAATACAAAGTGTCCTGGTCTAAGACCAAGATCCAAAAATAAATAATATATTGCGCCCACATTGTTCTTTTACTTAGGCAATGCTATTGCGATGCCTATAATTAACAAGGAACTTTCACCAAAATTACTATTCATCGCCAATTTCTTAAGTATATTCAAACTTTATCCAAACTTGAAATTAGAAATTTAAACGTTGGACGGTACTAATCAACGCACAATTATTGATTTACAAATTTTAAGAGCAATTGACCAGGGATTTAAGGGACCTATACCACAAATTATATCTTGGTTAGGCATGGGTATGATTTGGAAAACAATCAGAAATTGAATAAAAAAAGAGTTTTTCAACTGAAAGCAAGGAAAAGATTTTAAACCTATTTGATAGATTATTCTTTGTATGAAGGGTGCTATCTCGTCTTAGATCCTTACTCTTTGCTGTGAAGTATGGCTTTTTTCCAATTTTTTACAGAAAATTTTCAATTGGAAATTTTTTTTTTTCAAAGCACTAAAAAACTTTTTTTTTAATGAGCATGGTGTGTCGAGAAGGAGGCAGTCCCCCTTATATACAGAGTAAATTTTTATTTGTTTTAAGGTTTAAACTTGCTTCTTACTTTATTTGAGCAACCTTTTCTATTTGTTTAATTATATTTCGTGAAACTGTAAAGTTTTATGAATACAATAATTTTGGTAACGCAGAAAAAACGATCAATATTTCAATTATCTCTGTTTGGATTTTGATGGGTAACAAAACAATTCGGGTTTTTGTACCAGGGGTGATCGTATAGGACCCAAGGGGGCCTATAACGTCCGGAGAGGGCTCATTCAAACGGAAATGAAAAGTTCTAAGTAGAGGGCCAGGTATTATCAAGGGGCGAACAACAGGGCGACAAAGATTGAATGTTTGTCATATGTATAATACATATGATTTTATTAGTATTATTCGCTATTTTAATAAAGTTAGGTTTTAGTTTTTGGAAATAAGAACGTCCAGGTTTAAGATACATCTGGTTTTATTGATAATATTTGATATTCTAATAAATTAATTTCTTTGTCGAAATCAATTAAACAGTGGGCTTTTTTCTTCAGTATTGTTTAAGAATGATTAAAGATGACAACTGAGAAATTGATCGATAATAAAGATGTAGATGTAAAGAAAATAATTGTAATAATGAAATTCAGAACAATCCTTTGAAATCCTTAGAAATAAAACTATTGAGACGATTATGGGTATGAACCATCAAGGACCGTAAGCACCAATGAGGTGAAGTTTTATTTTTAAGATGAGTTTAAAAAAAAAAATAAATAGAGTTATTAATTGAAATGAAGGCATATAGTTTGTCACTGTGCCAAAGAAGAAAGTTTATTGGCAGAGGAAGTCAGCAAAGGGATTTAAAAAATGGGGTGTCACCTACAAGTTCAATATACGTTTCATCTTTTGAATCAGTTTCATAAAATAATTAATCATGTTCTCTCTCTCGATCCAAATAATTGTTCAAGAGTAAATTTTCAGTAAACTTACTTCTAATGTTATATTTTTTAGTGGCAGAAACCTTTTTTTTCCACAATGGATATTTTTCAACTAAAAATAAAGAGCTGCCACATTAAATCAAAGATGAGCAGAAATAAAGTCGAATACTTGTTCAAGCGTAAATCTTCTTTAAACTTATGTCTAATGTTATATTTGATAGAGGAACAGAAACATTTTTCCACAATAGATATTTTTCAACTAAAAGTAAAGAGCTCCTACATTATATCGAAGATGAGCACTTACTTCTAATGATATATTTGTTAGAGTGGCAGAAACCTTTTTTTTCTACAATGGTTATTTTTTCAACTAAAAGAAAAGTGCTGCTACATTAAATAAAAGATGTGCTTAAATAAAGTCGAATAATTTTTCAAGCGTAAATCTTCTGTAAACTTATGTCTAATGTTATATTTGATAGAGGAACAGAAAAATTTTTCCACAACGGATATTTTTCAACTAAAAGTAAAAAGCTCCTACATTATATCGAATATGAGCACTTACTTCTAATGATATATTTGTTAGAGTGGCAAAAACCTTTTTTTTCCACAATGGATATTTTTTTCAACTAAAAGTAAAGTGCTGGTACATTAAATCAAAGATGTGCTTAAATAAAGTCGAATAATTGTTCAAGCGTAAATTTTCTGTAAACTTATGTCTATTGTTATATTGTTAGAGTGGCAAAAACCCTTTTTTCCATATAGGATATTTTTCAAGTAAAAGTAAAGAGCTGCTACATTAAATCAAAGAAGCGCAGAAATAAATTCGAATAATTGTTCAAGCGTTAATTTTCTGTAAACATACTTCTAATGTTATATTTGATAGAGGGGCAGAAATTTTTTTCCACAATGGATATTTAACCACAAAAAGTAAAGAGCTGCTACATTAAATCAAAGATGAGCAGAAATAAAGTCGAATACTTGTTCAAGCGTAAATCTTCTTTAAACTTATGTCTAATGTTATATTTGATAGAGGAACAGAAACATTTTTCCACAATAGATATTTTTCAACTAAAAGTAAAGAGCTCCTACATTATATCGAAGATGAGCACTTACTTCTAATGATATATTTGTTAGAGTGGCAGAAACCTTTTTTTCTACAATGGTTATTTTTTCAACTAAAAGAAAAGTGCTGCTACATTAAATAAAAGATGTGCTTAAATAAAGTCGAATATTTTTTCAAGCGTAAATCTTCTGTAAACTTATGTCTAATGTTATATTTGATAGAGGAACAGAAACATTTTTCCACAACGGATATTTTTCAACTAAAAGTAAAAAGCTCCTACATTATATCGAATATGAGCACTTACTTCTAATGATATATTTGTTAGAGTGGCAAAAAACCTTTTTTTTCCACAATGGATATTTTTTCAACTAAAAAGTAAAGTGCTGGTACATTAAATCAAAGATGTGCTTAAATAAAGTCGAATAATTGTTCAAGCGTAAATTTTCTGTAAACTTATGTCTATTGTTATATTGTTAGAGTGGCAAAAACCCTTTTTTCCATATAGGATATATTTTCAAGTAAAAGTAAAGAGCTGCTACATTAAATCAAAGAAGCGCAGAAATAAATTTGAATAATTGTTCAAGCGTTATTTTCTGTAAACATACTTCTAATGTTATATTTGATAGAGGGGCAGAAATTTTTTTCCACAATGGATATTTAACCACAAAAAGTAAAGAGCTGCTACATTAAATCAAAGATGAGCAGAAATAAAGTTGAATAATTGTTCAAACATATATTTTCTGTAAACTTTTTTCTAATGTTGTTTTTTAAGTGGCAGAAACGTTTTTTTCCACAATGGATATTTGTTCAAGTAAAAGTAAAGAGCTGCTAGATTAAATCAAAGATGAGCCGAAATAAAGTCGAATAATTGTTCAGGCGTATATTTTCTATAAATTTATGTCTAAGGTTATACTTAATAGAGTGGCAGATACTGTTTTAAACAATGATATGTTCAACTAAAAGTAAAGAGCTCCTTCATTGAATGAAAGATGAGCAGAAATAAAGTCGAATAATTTCTCAAACGTAGTTTTCTGTAAACTTGTTTCTAATCATATATCTGTTAGAGTGGCAGAAACCTTTTTTAACACTATGGATATTTTTTCAACTAAAAGTAAAGAGCTGCTACATTAAATCAAAGATGTGCAGAAATAAAGTCAAATAATTGTTCAAGCGTAAATTTTCTGTAAGCTTACTTCCATTGTTATATTTGTTAGTGGCAGAAACATTTTTTTACACACAAAGTATATTTTCAAGTAGAAGCAAAGAGCTGCTAAATTAAATCAAAGATGAGTAGAAATAAAGTCGAATAATTGTTCAAGCGTAAATTTTCAGTAAACTTACTGCTATTGTTATATTTGTTAGAGTGGCAGAAAACCTTTTTTTCCACAATAGATATTTTTCAACTAAAAGTAAAGAACTGCTACATTAAATCAAAGATGCGCAGAAATTAAGTCGAATAAATGTTCAAGCACAAATTTTCTGTAAACTTATGTCTAATGTTATATTTGTTAGAGTGGAAGAAACTTTTTTCCACAAAAGATATTTTTCAACTAAAATTAAAGAGCTGCTACATTAAATCAAAGATGAGCAGAAATAAAGTCGAATAATTGTTCAAGCGCAAATTTTCTGTAAACTTATGTCTAATGTTATATTTTTTAGAGTGGCAGAAACTTTTTTTTCCTCAAAGGATCTTTTTCAGCGAAAAGTAAAGAGCTGCTTCACTAAATCAAAGATGTACAGAAATAAAGTCGAATAATTGTTTAAGCCCAAATTTTCTGTTAACTTTTGTCTAATGTTATATTTGTTAGATTGGCAGAAACTTTTTTTCCACAAAGGATATTTTCAACTAAAAGTAAGGAGCTGCTACATTAAGTCAAAGATGAGCAGAAATAAAGTCGAATAATTGTTCTATGCGTAAATTTTCTGTAAACTTAATTCTATTAATATTTTTTTAGAGTGGCAGAAACCTTTTTTTTCCACAATGAAAATTTTTTCAACTAAAAGTACAAAGCTGCTACATTAAATCAAAGATGTACAAAAATAAAGTCAAATAATTGTTCAAGCGTCAATTTTCAGTAAACACGCTTCTATTGTTATATTTCTTAGAGTGGCAGAAAACTTTTTTTCCATAATGGATATTTTACAACTAAAAGTAAAGAACTGCTACATTAAATCAAAGATGTGCAGAAAATAAAGTAGAATACTTGTTCAAGTGCAAATGTTCTGTAAACTTATGCCTAATGTTATATTTGTTTAGAGTGGCAGAAACTTTTTCTCCACAAAGGATTTTTTCAACTAAAAGTAAAGAGCTGCTACATTAAATCAAAGATGAGCAGAAATGAAGGCGAATAACTGTTCATGCGTGAATTATCTGTAAACTTAGTTCTAATGATGTATTTGTTAGAGTGGCAGAAACCTTTTTTTCCCACTAGATATTTTTTCAACTAAAAGTACAGAGTTGCTACATTAAATCAAGGATGTGCAGAAATAAAGTCAAATAATTGTTCAAGCGTCAATTTTCTGTACACTTATGCCTATTGTTATATTGTTAGAGTGGCAGAAACCCTTTTTTTCCACAAAGGATATTTTTCTTGTACAAGTAAAGAGCTACTACATTAAATCAAGGATGACCAGAAATAAAGTCGAATAATTTTTCAAGCGTAAATTTTCTGTAAACATACTTCTAATGTTATATTTGATAGAGTGACAGAAAATTTTTTTCCAAAAACGGAGATTTTTCAACTAAAAAAAAGAGCTGCTACATTAAATCAAATATGAGCAGAAATAAAGTTGAATAGTTGTTCAAGCATATATTTTCTTTAAACTTATTTCTATTGTTATATTTGTTAGTAGCAGAAACCTTTTTTCCGCAAAGAATATTTTTCAAGTAAAAGTAAAGAGCTGCTACATTAGATCAAAGATGTGAAGAAATAAAGTCGAATAATTTTTCAAGCGTAAATTTTCAGTAAACTTACTTTAATGTTATATTCGTTAGTGGCAGAAACCTTTTTTTTCAACAATGGATATTTTTTCAACTAAAATTAAAGAGCTGCTACATTAAATCAAAGATTCGCCGAAATAAAGTCGAATATATGTTCTAGCGTAAGTTTTCGGTTAACTTATATCTGTTGTTGTATTTGTTAAGAGTGGTAAAAACCCTTTTTTCCAAAAAGGATATTTTTCAACTAAAAGTAAAGAGCTGCTACATTAAATAAAAGATGAGCAGAAATAAAGTCGAGTAATTGTTCAAGCGTAAATTTTTCTGTGAACTTGCTTCTAATGATATATTTTGTTAGAGTGGAAGAAACTTTTTTTTTCCGCAATGGATATTTTTTCAACATAAAGTAAAGAGCTGCTACATTAAATCAAAGATGTGCAGAAATAAAGTCGAATATTTTTGTTCAAGTGTAAATTTTTAGTAAACTTACTTCTAATGTTATATTTGATAGAGTGGCAGAAACTTTTTTCCACAATGGATATTGTTTCAACTAAAAGTAAAGAGTTGCTATATTAAATCAAAGATGAGCAGAAATAAAGTTGAATAATTGTTCAAGCGTAAATTTTCTGTAAACCTACTTCTATGTTTTTATTTATTTAGTGGCAGAAACCTTTTTTTCCGCAAAGAATATTTTTCAAGTAAAAGTAAGGAGCTGCTACACTAAATCAAAGATGTGAAGATCAAAAAAAGTCGAATAATTGTTCAATCGTAAATTTTCTGTAAACTTACTTCTATTGTTATGTTTGTTAGTGGCAGAAACCTATTTTTACACAAAGAATATTTTTCAAGTAAAAGTAAAGAGCTGCTACATTAAATCAAATAGGTTCAGAAATAAAGTCGAATAATTGTTCAAGCATAAATTTTCAGTAAACTTGCTTCTATTTTTATATTTGTTAGAGTGGCAGAGACCTTTTTTCCACAACGGATATTTTTCAACTAAAAGTAAAGAACTGCTATATTAAATCAAATATGTGCAGAAATAAATCGAATAATTGTTAAAGCGCAAATTTTCTGTACACTTATGTCTAATGTTATATTTGTTAGAGTGGCAGAAACTTTTATTCAAATAAGGATATTTTTCAACTAAAAAGTATAGAGCTGCTACATTAAATCAAGATGTGGCAGAAATAAAGTCGAATAATTGTTCAAGCGCAAATTTTCTGTAAGCTTTTGTCTAATGTTTTATTTGTTAGAGTGGAAGAAACTTTTTTTCCACAAAGGATATTTTTCAACTAAAAGTAAAGAGCTGCTACACTAAATCAAAGATGAGCAGAAATAAAGCCGAATAATTGTTCATGCGTAAATTTTCTGTAACCTTAATTCTAGTGATATATTTGTTAGAGTGGCAGAAACCGTTTTTTTTTCCACAATTCATATTTTTTTTAACTAAAAGTACAGAGCTGCTACACTAAATCAAAGATGTGCAAAATATAAAGTCAAATATTTGTTCAAGCGTCAATTTTCAGTAAACTTACTTCTATTGTTATATCTGTTAGAGTGGCAAAAACCTTTTTTTCCACAATGGATATTTTTCAACTAAAAGTAAAGAACTGCTACATTAAATCTAAGATACCAGAAATAAAGTCGAATAATTGTTCAAGCGCAACATTTTCTGTAAACCTATGTCTAATGTTTTATTTGTAAGAGTGGCAGAAACTTTTTTTCCACAAAGGATATTTTTCAACAAAAAGTAAACCAGCTGCTACATTAAATCAAAGATGAGCAGAAATAAAGTCGAATAATTGTTCACGCGTAAATTGTCTGTAAACTTAATTCTAATGATATATTTTGTTAGAGTGGCAGAAACCTTTTTTCACAATGGATATTTTGTCAACTAAAAGTACAGAGCTGCTACATTAAATCGAAGATTTGCAGAAATAAAGTCAAATAATTGTTCAAGCGTCAATTTTCTGTAAGCTTATGTCTATTGTTATATTGTTAGAGTGACAGAAACCCTTTTTCTCCACAAAGGATATTTTTTCAAGTAAAAGTAAAGAGCTGCTAAATTAAATCAAAGATGCGCAGAAATAAATTCGAATAATTGTTCAAGCGTAAATTTTCTGTAAACATACTTCTAATGTTATATTTGATAGAGTAACAAAAACTTTTTTTCCAAAACGGAGATTTTTCAACTAAAAGTAAAGAGCTGCTACATTAAATAAAAAATGAGCAGAAATAAAGATGAATAATTGTTGAAGCATATATTTTCTGTAAACTTTCTTCTATTGTTATATTTTTTAGTAGCAGAAACCTTTTTTCCGCAAAGTAAATTTTTCAAGTAAAAGTAAAGAGCTGCTACATTAAATCAAAGATTTTAAGAAATAAAGTCAAATAATTTTTCAAGCGTAAATTTTCAGTAAACTTGCTTCTAATGTTACATTCGTTAGTGGCAGATACCTTTTTTTTCAACAATGGATATTTTTTCAACCAAAAGTAAAGAGCTGCTACATTAAATAAAAGATGTGCCGAAAGAAAGTCGAATATTTGTTCTAGCGTAAATTTTCTGTAAACTTATGTCTATTGTTATATTTGTTAAGAGTGGTAGAAACCCTTTTTTCCACAAAGGATATTTTTCAACTAAAAGTAAAGAGCTGCTACACTAAATCAAAGATGAGCAGAAATAAAGCCGAATAATTGTTCACGCGTAAATTTTCTGTAACCTTAATTCTAATGATATATTTGTTAGAGTGGCAGAAACCTTTTTTTCCACAATTCATATTTTTTAAACTAAAAGTACAGAGCTGCTACATTAAATCAAAGATGTGCAAATATAAAGTCAAATATTTGTTCAAGCGTCAATTTTCAGTAAACTTACTTCTATTGTTATATCTGTTAGAGTGGCAAAACCTTTTTTCCACAATGGATATTTTTCAACTAAAAGTAAAGAACTGCTACATTAAATCTAAGATAACCAGAAATAAAGTCGAATAATTGTTCAAGCGCACATTTTCTGTAAACCTATGTCTAATTTTTTATTTGTAAGAGTGGCAGAAACTTTTTTTCCACAAAGGATATTTTTCAACAAAAAGTAAACAGCTGCTACATTAAATCAAAGATGATCAGAAATAAAGTCGAATAATTGTTCACGCGTAAATTGTCTTTAAACTTAATTCTAATGATATATTTGTTAGAGTGGCAGAAACCTTTTTTTCCACAATGGATATTTTGTCAACTAAAAGTACAGAGCTGCTACATTAATTCGAAGATTTGCAGAAATAAAGTCAAATAATTGTTCAAGCGTCAATTTTCTGTAAGCTTATGTCTATTGTTATATGTGTTAGAGTGACAGAAACCCTTTTCTCCACAAAGGATATTTTTCAAGTAAAAGTAAAGAGCTGCTAAATTAAATCAAAGATGCGCAGAAATAAATTCGAATAATTGTTCAAGCGTAAATTTTCTGTAAACATACTTCTAATGTTATATTTGATAGAGTAACATAAACTTTATTCCAAAACGGAGATTTTTCAACTAAAAGTAAAGAGCTGCTGCACTAAATCAAAGGTGAGCAGAAATAAAGTTGAATAATTGTTCAAGCATATATTTTCTGTAAAATTTCTTCTATTGTTAAATTTGTTAGTAGCAGAAACCTTTTTTCCGCAAAGAAAATTTTTCAAGTAAAAGTAAAGAGCTGCTACATTAAATCAAAGGTGTGAAGAAATAAAGTCAAATAATTGTTCAAGCGTAAATTTTCAGTAAACTTGCTTCTAATATTACATTTGTTAGTGGCAAAAATCTTTTTTTTCAACAATGGATATTTTTTTAACTAAAAGTAAAGAGCTGCTACATTAAATCAAAGATGTGCCGAAATGAAGTCGAATATTTGTTCTAGCGTAAATTTTCTGTAAACTTATGTCTATTGTTATATTTGTTAAGGGTGGTAGAACCCTTTTTTTCACAAAGGATATTTTTCAACTAAAAGTAAAGAGCTGCTACATTAGATCAAAGATGAGCAGAAATAAAGTAAAATAATTGTTCATGCGTAAATTTTCTGCAAACTTAATTCTAGTGATATATTTCTTAGAGTGACAGAACCTTTTTTTCCACAATGGATGTTTTTTCAACTAAAAGTACAGAGCTGCTACATTAAATCAAAGATGTGCAGAAATAAAGTCAAATAATTGTTCAAGCGTCAATTTTCTATAAACTTATGTCTATTGTTATATTGTTAGAGTGGCAGAAAACCCTTTTTTCCACAAAGGATATTTTTCAAGTAAAAGTAAAGAGCTGCTACATTAAATCAAAGATGCGCAGAAATAAAGTTGAATAATTGTTCAAGCGTAATTTTCTGTAAACATACTTCTAATGTTATATTTGATAGAGTAACAGAAACTTTTTCCAAAACGGAGATTTTTCAAGTAAAATAAAGACCTGCTACATTAAATCACAGATGAGCAGAAATGAAGTTGAACTATTGCTCAAGCATCTATTTTCTGTAAACTTACTTCCATTGTTATATTTGTTAGTGGCAGAAACCTTTTTTTTCAACAAAGGATATTTTTCAACTAAAAGTAAAAGAGCTGCTACATTAAACCAAAGATGTGCCGAAATAAAGTCGAATATTTGTTCAAGCGTAAATTTTTGTAAACTTATGTCTATTGTTATATTTGTTAAGAGTGGTAGAAACTCTTTTTTTCCACAAAGGATATTTTTCAACTAAAAGTAAAGAGCTGCTACATTAAATCAAAGATGAGCAGAAATAAAGTCGAGTAATTGTTCAACTTAATTTTCTGTTAAACTTACTTCTAATGTATATTTGTTAGAGTAGCATCTTAAGGCTTTTTTTTCCACGATGGGATACCTTTTCCACGAGGGATATTTTTTCCAACAAAAGTAAAAAGCTGCTACAGTAAATCAAAGATGTGCACAAATAAAGTAGAATAATTGTTCAAGCGTAAATTTTCAGTAAACTTACTTCTAATGTTAATATTTTATAGAGTGGCAGAAACCTTTTTCCACAATAGATATTATTTCAACTAAAGTAAAGAGCTGTTATATTAAATCAAAGATGAACAGAAATAAAGTTGAATTATTGTTCAAGCGTATATTCTTTGTAAACTCACTTTTATGTTTTTATTTTTTAGTGGCAAAAACTTTTTTTCCACAAAGAATATTTTTCAAGTAAAAGTAAAGAGCTGCTACATTAAATCAAAGATGACTTGAAGAAAAAAGTCGAATAATTGTTCAATCGTAAATTTTCTGTAAACTTACTTCTATTGTTTATGTTTGTTAGTGGTGGACACCTATTTTTACACAAAGAATATTTTCAAGTAAACGTAAAGAACTGCTACTGCTAATAGTAAATCAAAGATGTGCAGAAATAAAGTCGAATAATTGTTTCAAGCGTAAATTTTCTGTAAAACTTCTATTTAATTATATTTGTTAGTGGCAGAAACCTTTTTTACACAAAGAATATGTTTTTCAACTAAAAGTAAAGAGCTGCTACATTTAATCAAAGATGTGCAGAAATAAAGTCGAATAATTGTTCAAGCGCAAATTTTCTTTGTAAACTTATGTCTAATGTTATATTTGTTAGAGTGGCAGAAACATTTTTTTTCCACAAGGATATTTTTCAACTAAAAGTAAAGAGCTGCTACATTAAATCAAAGATGAGCAGAAATAAAGTCGAATAATTGTTCAAGCGTAAATTTTTTCTGTAAACTTGTCTAATGTTATATTTGTTAGAGTGGCAGAAACCCTTTTTTTTCCACAAAGGATATTTTTTCAACTAAAAGTAAAGAGCTGCTACATTAAATCAAAGATTTTTCAATAATTGTTCAGCGTCAATTTTCAGTAAACTTACTTCTATTTATTCTGTTAAGTGGCAAAAACTTTTTTTACACAAAGGCATATTTTTTCAAACTAAAAGTAAAGAGCTGCTACATTAAATCAAAGATGTGCAGAAATAAAGTCGAATAATTGTTCAAAGCGCAATTTTCTGTAAACTTATTCTATTGTTATATTTGTTAGAGTGGCAGAACCTTTTTTCCACAAGGATATTTTTCAACTAAAAGTAAAGAGCTGCTACATTAAATCAAAGATGTGCAAAATAAAGTCGAATAATTGTTCAAGCGTAAATTTTCTGTAAACTTATTCTAATTGTTATATTTGTTAGAGTGGCAGAAACTTTTTTTTCCACAATGGATATTTTTTCAACTAAAAGTAAGAGCTTGCTACATTAAATCAAAGATTTGCAGAAATAAAGTCAAATAATTGTTCAAGCGCAAGATTTTCTGTAAACTTATGTCTAATTGTTATATTGTTAGAGTGGACAGAAACCTTTTTTTCCACAAGGATATTTTTCAAGTAAAAGTAAAGAGCTGCTAAATTAAATCAAGATGCGCAAAAATAAAGTCGAATAATGGTTCAAGCGTAAATTCTCTGTAAACATACTTTCTAATGCTATATTTGATAGTAAACTTTTTTCCAAAACGGAGATTTTTCAACTAAAAGTAAAGAGCTGCTAAAGGTGAGCAGAAATAGTTTATTGTTCAAGCATATATTTCTGTAAACTTTCTTCTATTTTTATTTGTTAGTGGCAGAAACCTTTTTTTTCCAAAGATATTTTTTCAACTAAAAAGTAAAAGCTGCTACATTAAATCAAAGATGTTAAGAAATAAAGTCAAATAATTGTTCAAGCGTAAATTTTCAGTAAACTTGCTTCTATTGTTATATTGGTTAGAGTGGCAGAAACCTTTTTTCCACAATGGATATTTTTTCAACTAAAAGTAAAGAGCTGCTACATTAAATCAAAGATGTGCAGAAATAAAGTCGAATAATTGTTCAAGCGTAAATTTCTCTCTAATGTTAATTTGATAGAGTACTTTTTTCACAAAGGATATTTTTTTATTTTTAAACTTACTTCTATTGTTATATTTTTTAGTGGCAGAAACCTTTTTTTCCATAAACAATATTTTTCAACTAAAGTAAAGAGCTGCTACATTAAATCAAATGATGCAGAAATAAAGTCGAATAATTGTTCAAGCGTAAATTTTCTGTAAACTTACTTCTATTGTTTTATATTGTTAGAGTGGCAGAAACCTTTTTTTTCCACAATGGATATTTTTCAACTAAAAGTAAAGAGCTGCTACATTAAATCAAAGATGTGCAGAAATAAAGTCGAATAATTGTTCAAGCGTAAAACTCTGTAAACATACTTCTAATGTTATTTGTTAGAGTGGCAAACTTTCTTCCACAAAGGATATTTATTTTCTGTTACTTCTATTTTTTTATTTATTGTTTAGTGGCAGAAACTTTTTTTCCACAAATGGAATATTTTTCAAGTAAAAGTAAAGAGCTGCTACATTAAATCAATGATGTGCAGAAATAAAGTCGAATAATTGTTTCAAGCGTAAATTTTCAGTAAACTTACTTCTATTGTTATATTTATTAGGGGCAGAAACCTTTTTTTCCACAATGGATATTTTTTCAACTAAAAGTAAAGAGCTGCTACATTAAATCAAAGATGTGCAGAAATAAAGTCAAATAATTGTTCAAGCGTAAATTTTCTGTAAATTTATGTCTAATGTTATATTTGTTAGAGTGGCAGAAACTTTTTTTTCCACAAAGGATATTTTTCAAGTAAAAGTAAAGAGCTGCTACAATTAATCAGAAGATAAACAGAAATAATGTCGAATAATTGTTCAAGCGTAAATTTTCTGTAAACTTACTTCTATTGTTATATTTGATAGAGTGGCAGAAACTTTTTTTCCACAAAGGATATTTTTCAAGTAAAAGTAAAGAGCTGCTACATTAAATCAAAGATGCGCAGAAATAAAGTCGAAATATTGTTCAAGCGTAATTTTCTGTAAAATTATGTCAAATAATATATTTTTTAGAGTGGAAAGAAAACTTTTTTTTTTCCACAATGCATATTTTTTCAACTAAAAGTAAAGAGCTGCTACCTTAAATCAAAGATGCGTAGAAATAAAGTCGAATAATTGTTCAAGCGTAATTTTTCAACAAACTTACTTTTTGTTATATTTTGATAGAGTGCAGAAACTTTTTTTCCACAAAGGATATTTTTCAAGTAAAAGTAAAGAGCTGCTACATTAAATCAAAGATGTGCGCAGAAATAAAGTCGAATAATTGTTCAAGCATAAATTTTCTGTAAACAAACTTCTAATTGTTATATTTGTTAGAGTGGCAGAAACTTTTTGTTCCACAAAGGAATATTTTTCAAGTAAAAGTAAAGAGCTGCTACATTAAATCAATGATGTGCAAGAATAAAGTCGAATAGTTGTTCAAGCATAAATTTTCTGTAAACGTACTTCTATTGTTATATGTTTAGAGTGGCAGAAACCTTTTTTTCCACCTGGGATATTTTTCAACTAAAAGCAAAAGAACTGCTACATTAAATCAAAGATGTGCAGAAATAAAGTCGAATAATTGTTCAAGCGTAAATTCTATAAACTTATTTTAATGAAATATTTTTAGAGTGGCAGAAATCGTTTTTTCAACAATGATATGTTTTTTTTCAACTAAAAAGTAAAGAGCTGCTAAATTAAATCAAAGATGTGCAGAAATAAAGTCGAATATTTGTTCAAGCGTAAATTTTCTGTAAACTTACTTCTATTGTTTGTTTACATTTTTTAGACTGGCAGAAACTTTTTTCCACAAAGGATATTTTCAAGTAAAAGTAAAGAGCTGCTACATTAAAAGATGCAAAAAAATAAAGTCGAATAATTTTCAAGCGTAAATTTTCTGTAAACATACTTCTAATGTTATATTTGATAGAGTGGCAGAAACTTTTTTCCACAAAGGATATTTTTCAAGTAAAAGTAAAGAGCTGCTACATTACTACAAACAACTCATCGCAGCACCCAAGCCGCCTGAGGCCAAATTGCTACGCACGCTCTCCTAAACCCACTTCTATCAAAGCCTCCCTTTTTACACCCGCCCACGAAGTTCCCATTTCCGCAAAATCTTTTTCAATAAACGTCCTCCCACCCCAAGACGACTGCTACGTTTAATCAAAGATGGTGGCCGAAAAGAACAATCGCAATCT
The DNA here is from genome assembly GCA_027921565.1 of Artemia sinica. Classification (NCBI taxonomy): domain Eukaryota; kingdom Metazoa; phylum Arthropoda; class Branchiopoda; order Anostraca; family Artemiidae; genus Artemia; species Artemia sinica. The sequence continues at coordinate 68,051,551 of CM051261.1, read as the reverse complement.
GTCATTCATCCGCACAACATTTTCCCTAAACTCAACCTTTATTTCATTTAGTTAGAAAGCGGTTTGAAACCACAAAGGATATTTTTCAACTAAAGTAAAGAGCTGCTATGTTTGAAATCAAAGGTCAGTCAGCCGGGTAAAGTCGAACAATCCTTAAGCAATTTCTCTGGTAAACATACTAGCAAATCTTCATCCGCTTTTTGTAAGAAAGCGTCCATGCTTCAGAGCCATATTTTTGACCACTGTCATCACTGAGCTTCTAAGATTCTAATCTTGGTTTGCAGACTTATTCCTATTCTTCCAGACTTTTTTTAACTGTGAAAAAAACACCCTGAGCCTTGGCTATTCTATTTTCAAAAAAAGCGTAAAGAATCAAAGATTCACTGAAAAACCATCTTTACTAAAATTAAGTACTACCAAGGTAAAGTGAAGCTGAAATAACCTGATCAATATTTTCAGTTACCCAACGTCATTTCATCTTCACTTATCCTAGCTTAGAAACTTAGTCTTCCTAACAATTAATTTTTCAAAAATACTAGAGCCCTGAACTCGCAAAATCTAAAGACTTGCAGAATTAAAGTCGAACTTTCATTCTAATGCTTAAATTTTCAGCAAACAAGTCTAGGATGACTTTTTCCTTTGATTCCGTGGTCTCCCATTGCCTTTCCTGTTCCTTAAAACAAAGTCCATAAAATTTCATATAAAGGGGGATAGAACACTACCCTTTAACTCCTGATTTAATAGCAAAATAAGCTGCTAACCTCATTTCCTTGTTAAACCGCAGTCTAATTTTCTCGTACATAGCACTAATTACTTTAATGTTATTTGTCTGGTATACCATACAAGGATAAAACCTTTACTAAAGCTCCTCGCTATCAACAGAATCGAACGTTTGCTCATAATCTATAAAACTAAGGACCAAGGCACTGCCTATGTTTGAAAACTTAGGCACTTCTCAATTATTAACCTAAGAGTGAAAATTTGGTCAACATCCTCTAATTTTCTAAAACCGCACTTCTCTTCTCTTAATTTTTGTCTACAGCATCTCTTTTTCTAAAAAGAATATTATTTCAACTAAAAGTAAAGAGCTGCTACAGAGATCAACTAATGCCTCGATAATTACCAACTCGAATAATTTTCAATCAAATTTCTTATAAAGTGGCTTAATTAAGGTTTTCTAGAATCGTTAGGTACTTCCCCTTTTTTCAAAAATCATATCATAATTTCAATAACTTATTTCTAACCTCAGAGCCACTATATTAAGAAACTCATTTACAGACCCTAAAGCACCTGGAGCTTTATTATTCTTTAATCCTTTTAGTATGTTAAACTTCCTCCTAACAAAACAAATCTTGTTCACATCCAAGGTATCACAAACTTTTTCATTTTCCTACTATATTTTTTCAAAAAAGTCCTGCAAACTCTATCTCGGTTAAGCAAGTTCTCAAAATGTTTCGGCCCATCTCGCTTTAATTTTTCCTTATCGCTAATTGCCAACCCCATTCCTATCTTTAACTGGGACAAGTTTTGACTACTACCTCTCAATTTGTTAGAGTGCCAGTACACCTTTTTTTACAAAGGATATTTTTCTAAAAGTAAATCCTGCTAATTAATAAAGATGGCCTCCACTTCACACCTCCTTAGTTCGATATTCAATTGCTTTCAAGCTAAATTTCCTTACATTTCTTTTGTTTTAATGCGATCTATCCCCCACTCAGATAATTCTTGAAAGTCCTTTTTCTTTACACATGGAGCTTTTTCAACTAATAGTCTTAGCTGCAGCTGCTTTCTTCCCAATAAACAAAAGCAACTTCACAAAATTTTTCTAATAATTATTCCAACCCGTCAACATTATCAAATTTTAAACTCGCTAGTTTAGTATTTAACTGTTCCTGGCAAAACTTTTTTTTCCAAATGGATTTTTCTCTCAAATTCTCATCCTGGAGTAAGAGCTGCTGCTATGAAATCAAAGATGATGCAGAAATAAAGTCAAATAATTGTTCAAGCGTAAATTTTCTGTAAACTTACTTTCTAATGTTGTATTTGATAGAGTGGCAGAAGCATATTTCCACAAAGGATATTTTTCAAGTAAAAGTAAAGAGCTGCTACGTTAAATCAAAGATGGGCAGAAATAAAGTCAAATAAACTGTTCAAAGCGTAAATTCTCTGTAACTTACTTCTAATGTTTATTATGATAGAGTGGCAGAAAACTTTTTTCCACAAGCATATTTTTCAAGTAAAAGTAAAGAGCTGCTACATTAAATCAATGATGTGCAGAAATAAAGTCGAATAATTGTTCAAGCGTAAATTTTCAGTAAACTTACTTCTATGTTATATTGTTAAAGTGGCAGAAACTTTTTTTCACACAATGGATATTTTTCAACTAAAAGTAAAGAGCTGCTACATTAATCAAAGATGTGCAGAAATAAAGTCGAATAATTGTTCAGCCGTAAATATTCTGTAAAACATACGTTTCTAATGTTATATTTGATAGAGTGGCAGAAACTTTTTTACACAAAGGATATTTATTTCTGTAAACTTACAGAAATAAAGTCAAATAATTGGTCTTATGCGTATTGTTTTATTTGTTAGTGGACAGAAACCTTTTTTCCACAACGGAATATTTTTCAACTAAAAGAAAAGAGCTGCTACATTAAATCAAAGATGTCAGAAATAAAGTCGAATAATTGTTCAAGCGTGAATTTTCTGTAAACTTACTTCTATTGTTATATTTGTTAGAGTGGCAGAAACCTTTTTTTTTCCACAATGAATATTTTTCAAGTAAAAGTAAAGAGCTGCTACATTAAATCAAAGATGTGCAGAAATAAAGTCGAATAATTGTTCAAGCGTAAATTTTCTGTAAACTTTGCTTCTAATGTATATTTGTTAGTGGCAGAAACTTTTTTTCCAAAGGATATATTTTTTAAACTAAAAGTAAAGAGCTGCTACAATTAATCAAAGATGTGCAGAAATAAAGTCGAATATTGTTCAAGCGTAAATTTTCTGTAAACTTACTTCTATTGTTATATTTGATAGAGTGGCAGAAACCCTTTTTTTCAAAAGATATTTTTCAAGTAAAAGTAAAGAGCTGCTACATTAAATCAAAGATGCGCAGAAATAAAGTCGAATAATTGTTCAAGCGTAAATTTGCTTTAAACTTTATGTCTATTGTTATATTTGTTAGAGTGGCAGAAACTTTTTTTTTCACAATGATATTTTTCAACTAAAAGTAAAGAGCTGCTACCATTAAATCAAAGATGCATGCAGAAATAAAGTCGAATAATTGTTCAAGCGTAAATTTTCAACAAAACTTACTGTTTATTGTTATATTTGACAGAGTGACAGAAACTTTTTTCCACAAAGGATATTTTGCAAGCTAAAAGTAAAGAGCTACTACATTAAATCAAAGTTGCGCAGAAATAAAGTCGAATAATTGTTCAAGCATAAATTTTCTGTAAGCAAAATTCTAATGTTATATTTGATAGAGTGGCAGAAACTTTTTTCCACAAAGGATATTTTATGTTCTGTAAACTTACTTCTATTAAAAAAAGCCGCTACATTAAATCAAAGATGAGAAGAAATACCCCCAGCCCTGGGTGCGAAGGCCGTGCCGAACCAGGGCGGCTTTATGTTACAAGTGTGAGTCGTTTAGTTATAGTTCTATTTTCATGTTTTTTTCCCATGCCATTTGTACTATAGCTTAAACATTTTCAGATGTTTTCTTGATAATGTTTACTTTTCCATGGATACCTAAAAGCCAATCCAAACATCCCATTAGCAAACTCAATTCAAAACACCACATTAGCCCATTCGAACAACAGATTTTATTTTCACTGTACTCGATACTTTAAACTGTAAGCAAATATAAGTCGGTGTGGGAGGATCTTACTCCAACTCAACCCCCGAATCTTACTATGATAAAGTGGTACTTGAAAAATTAGAATATTAAACTAAATTGTTTACAGAAATTTTATGCGATTCAACGATTATCTGACCTTATTTCTGCTAATCTTTGATTTAATGTAGCAGTTCTTTACTTTTAGTTGAAAAACGTCCATTGTGGAAAAAAAAGTTTCTGCCACTCTATCAAATTATAACAATAAAAGTAAGTTTACTGAAAATTTACGCTTGAACAATCGTTCGACTTATATATTCTGTAAACATCTTTGATGTAATGTAGCAGCTCTTTACTTTTACTTGAAAAATATTCTTTATGGAAAAAAAGGTTTCCGCCACTAACAAATATAACAATAGAAGTAAGTTAACAGAAAATAAAATATTCTTTGTGGAAAAAAGTTTCTGCCACTCTATCAAATATAACATTAGATGTATGTTTACAGAAAATTTACGCTTGAACAATTATTTGACTTTATTTCTGCGCATCTTTGATTTAATGTAGCATCTCTTTACTTTTACTTGAAACATATCCTTTTGGAAAAAAGTTTTTCTGCCACTCTATCGAATATAACAATAGAAGTAAGTTTACAGAAAATTTACGCTTGAATAATTGTTCACTTTATTTTTGCTCATCTTTGATTTAATGTAGCACCTCTTTTTTTAATTGAAAACTATCCTTTGGGAAAAAAAGTTTCCTCCACTTAATCAAATATAACAATAGAAGTAAGTTTTATAGAAAATTTACGCTTGAACAATTATTCGACTTTATTTTTGCTCATCTTTGATTTAATGTAGCAGTTCTTTACTTTAGTTGACAAATATCCTCTGTGGAAAAAGGTTTCTGCCACTCTGGGCAAATATATCATTAGACATAAGTTTACAGAAAATTTACGCTTGAACAATTATTCAATTTTATTTCTGCACATCTTTGATTTAATGTAACAGTTCTTTACTTTTAGTTGAAAAATATCCATTGTGGAAAAAAAGGTTTCTGCCACTCTAAAAAATATAACAATAGAAGTAAGTTTACTGAAAATTTACGCTTGAACAATTATTCGACTTTATTTCTGCACATCTTTGATTATGTAGCAGCTCTTTACTTTTACTTGAAAAAATATTCTTTTTGAAAAAAAAAAGGTTTCTGCCACTCTAAAAAATATAACAATAAAAGTAAGTTACAGAAAAATTTGCGCTTGAACAACTTTTGACTTTATTTCTTCACATCTTTGATTTAATGTAGCAGCTCTTTACTTTTACTTGAAAAATATCTTTGTGGAAATAAAAGGTTTCCTGACCCGCTAACAATATAACAATAGAAGTAAGTTACAGAAAATTTACGCTTGAAAAATTATTTGAATTCATTCTGCTCATCTTTGATTTAATGTAGCAGCTATTTACTTTTACTTGAAAAATATCCTTGTGGAAAAAAGTTTCTGACACTCTATCAAAATATAACATTAGAAGTATGTTTACAGGAAATTTACGCTTGAAAAATTAATTGACTTTATTTCTGCACATCTTTGATTTAATGAAGCAGCTCTTTACTTTTAGTTGAAAAATATCTATTTTGGAAAAAAGATTTCTGCCACTCTAACAAAATATAATAATAGAAGTAAATTTAATGAAAATTTACGCCTGAACAATTATTCGACTCTATTTCTGAACATCTTTGATTAATGTAGCAGCTCTTTGGTTTTACTTGAAAATATCCTTTGTGGAAAAAAGTTTCTGCCACTATCAAATATAACAATAGAAGTAGTGCATAAAAAACCTCAATGTTTTTTTAAAACATGTCCATTGGGGGCGTTATATGGATGATGTAATACCACTCTGGAATTATGAGGAAAATGAACTTAGGGGCTTTCTAGATCACCTTAATACATATGACCGAAATTTACATGTTACCTAAGAAATTAAAAATGTAAATAAATTACCGTTTTTGGATGTATTAATTATTCATAGCATTGATAAACTGGATTTTACAATTTACAGAAAATATCCGCACAAAATAATTGATATCTTCATTTTAAATCCAATAACCCCCCCTCCCACACACATACAAGTTAAAGGAGGTGTTGTTACATGTCTTGTCGATCATTCCCTAAACATTTGCTCTGATTCTTACATCATAGATGAACTAAATTTTATTAGAAACATTTAGGGAACAAAGAAACAATTCAACGTTTCGTAAACGATTTGCAAACTGTAACTAACCGCTTTAAATTAGTAGATCAGGAAAATGTGTTTGAAAATATATGTTTCGACGTGTTTTTATTTTTATAGTGACGGTAAATTCTTTGAATATTGAATTTATTGCTGGATATATTTTTAGGCCACGACCCCCGTGGCCCGAAAAAAACCATTTTAGGCCACGGGGGGACTTTAGAAAGATATCATTCTAAATTGTTATATTTCATAATATATGCAAAAAAGGTTCAGAATTGGATGTTCAAAGCATCCGCTTGTCTAAGTTCCGAAAGATGAGGTCTGAAATGACGTTCTGGTAACTTTTTTCTTACACATTCACAACTCTTAATGGAGCCTCTATATTGAAAATTTGGGGATGTCCCCAAAAAGAGTGTTTAGGAAGGAGCCCATAGGGAGGTTGGGGGAGAGGGGACCTTGGAGGTTGAGGTCATTGGTGCTTGCGGTCCTTGATGGTCAAATCCATAATCGTCTCACTAATCCCATATTGTGTACTTGTCTATTATAGTGACCACAGTCGAGAAGTAAAGCCAGGTCATCTTGATGAGTCTATTACTTTCAAACTTTTTTAGCGTTAAGTCAAAAATTTCTAACTATTTTATTACATATTTCTATTGGACAACACTGCTCGATGGTTCTTGTGTATTATACAGAACACATTCGAGTAGTAAAGCTAGGTCATCTTGATGATTTTATTAATTTCAACTTTTGTAGTGTTAAGTCACAAATTTCTATCTCTTTAGAGTCCGCTAAATATTCTAGCATTTATGACATGTTTCAAAAGCTAACCTTCCAAGAAAGTTTGGTCTATGCGGACAAGTATGATCAATATATACAACGCCCCACAATGCCATAGAAAATAAAACAATATTTTGATTTCAACATAGAAATTATGTAAATTAAAAACAAACGCCTCTAGAAAGTCTGGTCTGATGATGTCATATGTCCCGGTCGTAATCTAACCTGTTCAATGACTTAGAAAGAGGATATGATCGTTTACTGGTCGTATTTTAGCTCATTGGAGGTCAATGATATTGTCCCGGTTGTATTCAAAGTAGGTCAATGCCCATATATGGATCCTCCCCGTGAATAGCAATACCCCTCCCTTTGAAATTGTGTTGATGTCACATGTCCCTTCCTTATATTAGTTGCGTCTCTCCCGTTTGTATTTCTAGCTTTGTGATTGGTTAGAAAGAGGATGTGGTCTTGAAAACTACTCGGATTGTAGTACTCTGATTGGCTGTGATCTTGTACCGGCAGTATTCAAACCTCTGTGATCTTGTACTGGCAGTATTCAAACCCCTGTGATCTTGTACTGGCAGTATCCTCGCTCATTGTAGGTAATTGATCTTTTACTGGCAGTACTCAATGAGCGTATTGCGTCACCCCCGTTAGTAGGTCACTGCCCATATATGGTGTCCTCCCTGTGCTGGCACTCCTTCCCGTACTCCAAGGGCCTAACTTACAACACCCGTCCCCGGGCCTTGGGGGGTTGTCTCAACCCAAAAATTTTAATATTTGATGTTTGAACTATTTTTTTTATTTTGATTTTATGTATGTATTAAGTTTTTATTTGATGCATTTGGGGCAAAAGGGCGTTAAGGGGGAGGGGGCTTGTTGCCCTCCGATCTCTTTTGGCTCTTAAAAGGTGAACTAAAACTTACACTTTTCCAGACAAATGAGCCCTCTTTGAAGTTTATACGACCATCCCTTCCATATAAAAACCATAAATGCCCCCAGGGCATAACTTACAACCTCTGTCCTCGGGCCCTGTGGGGTTTTTTCGACACGAGAGTTTTTTGTTATCTAACCTTTTAACTATTTAAAAAAAAAGGGCTATCTCAAAATTTTTATTTGATGCATTTGGGAAAAAATAGCGTGGATGCGAGGGGGGGAGGGTAGTTGCCCTCCGATCTCTATTTGGTTTTAAAAAGTAAACTAGAACTTCACTTTCCAAAGAAATGAGCCCTCTCTGAAGTTTATACGCATCTATTCCACAAGAACCATATTTACCCCAGGGCATAACTTCAAAACCTGTCCCCGGGCCTTAGAGGGATTTGTCGACACAGGAAATTTTGTTATCTTACCCTTTAGCTATTATTAACAAAAAGGCCATCTCAAATTTCAATTGATGGCATTCGAGGAAAAAAGTACTTCGGGTGGGGGGGACTGGCTGCCCTCCAATACCCTTTAAATCATTGAAAAGTGAACTACAACTTTCATTTTTTCCAATCAAATGAGCCCTCTATGAAGTTATACGAGCATCCCTTCCATAAACAACCATATACCCCAGGGGCATAACTTACAACGCCTCACCCCGGACTCTCTGCGGAGCTGTGTCGACACCGGTGTTTTTTTAATCTGAATTGCTTTGAACTATTTCTAACAAAATGTCTATCTCAAAATTTTATCTGATGCATTTTGGGGAAAAGGAGTGAGGGGGATTATAATGGTAATAAGCTTACCTGAGCTATGGATGTCAGTTATTGTGTTATCTTGGAACGATAATTTCGACAGGACCGTGCCTGTCATCATCAGGTTCAAATTCAAGACTCTTGCCAGATATAAAATCACTAAATAAAAATAAAACTAAAATCACTGAACAACAACTAATAATAAGTCGAACCTGGAATTATTGTGTAGTATGGCCCGGATTTTGGTAGAGGCATTGATGGCCGCTATCTAGTAGATCTCAAAAAGGTTGGGTCTTTAGAAGTAGGGTGGAGTTTTTTGCGAGTTCTTAGCCTATGGGTAATGGGTTCCCAATTTCACTGATGCGGAACTCTCATTGTCTTTATTAATGGCTGGTTTGTTTTTAGCAATTTCCAGAGCTTCTCTGATTTTTTACTTTCCTGGTTTTGTTGAAAAAACAAACTTAAAATCTTGTCATGGATCTTGCCAACCTTAGTGAAATCTTCTGGGCTAAGAGTATTACTCAGTTGCTGTCTAATTGTATTAATCAGTTGAAAAACCATGTTTTCTCCTTGTTGAAGGTCCTTTAATTCATGATTAATAAAGATTAGGCCAGCTTTGTGTTGAGCAGATTTATAGTTTCTTACTAGATATTTTCACTCTGGGTCTCATAGAGTGTGGAATTAAATCTTGTTTCTTACATTGTTGTAAGAATTTTTGGTGATTAATGATTCTAGCTTTCTTCTAAATAGTAGAGATAGATCTTTGACTTGTTTGGCCACATACCCTCCATAGGTCTTACTAATATATTCTCTGAGGCCAACCTGACTCTTTGTACATGATAATGGTAATAAGCTTACCTAAGCTATGGGATGTCAGGTATTGTGTTATCTTGGGAACGATAATTTCGACAGGACCTGTGCCTGTCATCATCAGGTTCAAATTCAAGACTCTTGCCAGAATATAAAATCACTAAATAAAAAAAATAAAACTAAAATCACTGAACAACACTAATAATAAGTCGAACCTGAGAATTATTGTTGTAGTATGGCCCGGATTTTGGTAGAGGCATTGATGGCCCGCTATCCTAGTAGATCTCAAAAAGGTTGGGTCTTTAGAAGTAGGGTGGAGTTTTTTGCGAGTTCTTAGCCTATGGGTAATGGGTTCCCAAATTTCACTGATGCGGAACTCTCCATTGTCTTTATTTACCTGACATCCATAGCTTAGGTAAGCTTATTACCATTATCATTACCATTTATTACCATTATCCACAATACCTGACATCCATAGCTTAGGTAAGCTTATTACCAATTATCATGTACAAGAGTCAGGTTGGCCTCAAAGAATATATTAGTAAGACCTATGGAGGGTATGTGGCCAAACAAGTCAAAGATCTATCTCTACTATTTAGGAAGAAAGCTAGAATCATAATCACCAAAAATTCTTACAACAATGTGAGAAACAAGATTTAATTCCACACTCTATGAGACCCAGAGTGAAAATATCTAGTAAAAACTATAAATCTGCTCAACACAAAGCTGGCCTAATCTTTATTTAATCATGAATTAAAGGACTTCAACAAAGGAGAAACATGGTTTTCAACAGATTAATACAATTTGACAGCAACTGAGTAATACTCTTAGCCCAGAAGATTTCACTAAGGTTGGCAAGATCCATGACAAAGATTTTAAGTTTTTGTTTTTTCAACAACCAGGAAAGTAAAGTCAGAGAAGCTCTGGAAATTGCTAAAAACACAACCAGCCATTAATAAAGACAATGGAGAGTTTCCGCATCAGTGCAAAATTTGGGGAACCCATTACCATAGGCTAAGAACTCGCAAAAAAAACTCCACCCTACTTCTAAAGACCCAAACCTTTTTGAGATCTACTAGGATAGCGGCCATCAATGCCTCTACCAAAATCCGGCCATACTACAACAATAATTCCAGGTTCGACTTATTATTAGTGTTGTTCAGTGATTTTAGTTTTATTTTATTTAGTGTATTTATATTCTGGCAAGAGTCTTGGAATTTGAACCTGATGATGACAGGCACAGGTCCTGTCGAAATTATCGTTCCAAAGATAACACAATACCTGACATCCATAGCTTAGGTAAGCTTATTACCATTATCATGTACAAGAGTCAGGTTGGCGTCAGAGAATATATTAGGAGTGGGGAGGAGGCTATCTCCCCTTCGATCACTTTTGACTTGTAAAAAGTGAAACTAGAACTTTCAATTAACCAATTAAAAGAGCCCTCTTTGAAGTTTATACTAGTATCCCTTCCATAGAACACTTATATGCCACAGGGCACAGCTTAAAACCTTGCCCCGGGCTGGTTTGTTTTGGTTCTGTGGGGCTGTGTCTACACCGGTGTTTTTTGTAATCTGAACTTTGAACTATTTCTTACAATATATCTATTTCAAAATTTTTATCTGATACATTTAGGGAAAGGGGGGGGAGGGGTGGGCTAGCTGATCTCTTGATCACTTTTGATTTATAAAAAGTGAACTAGAAAACTTTCAATTTCCAATCAAATGAGCCCCTCTTTGAAGTTTAAACGAGCATCCAGTCCAGAAGAATTTTATCTGATGCAATAGATTTGGCTACCTCAAATCTTCTTTATTTGGAGGAAAAAGGCTTGGGAGGGGGGGCTAGTTGCCCTTTGATTACCTTTGACTCTTAAAAAGGGCCTTAGAGCTCTCGATTTTGAATCGAATGAGCCCCCGTTGAAGTTTATACGACGACCCCTTCTATATGAAGTGCCTCAAGGAAAAAAATAATTTAGTGTGGGGATGCTAGCTGCTCCCTCGATTACTTTTTACTCATAAAAAGTGAATTACAACTTTCAATTTCCAACCGAATGAGCCCTCTATGAAGTTTATACGAGCATCCCTTCCATAACAGGGCTGTGTCAACACCGGAGTATTTTTTATATCTGAAATTTGAACTATTTTTAAACAAAATTTCTATCTCAAAATTTTCATCTCATACATTTAGGGCGAGGAGGGGCGGGGGCTAGCTGATCTCTGATCTCTTTTAAATTTTAAAAAATGAACGAGAACTTTCAATTTTCATTCAAAATGAAACCCTCTCCGAAGTTTTATATGAGCATCCCTTTGACTATTAAAAAGTGAGCTTGAACTTTTAGTTTCCAATCAAATGAGTCCTCTCTAAAGTTTATATGAGCTTCCTTTTTCATAAGAGCCAATATATGCCCCAGGGCATAACTTACAACGCCTGCCCACGGACCTTAGGGGATTGTGACGACACCTGAGTTTTTGTTATCTGACTTTTGAGCAATTTTAAACTTAATAGCTATCTCAAATTTTTATTGGTACAAGGAATCATATCTGTACCAAAAGTGTATGTTAAGAGAAAACTAAACACTTGTTATGAAGAAATGCAATAAAGTAGAATCAAAAACAGCGCGGTTAAGATCGGAAAGGGTTTGTATTCTCTCTAAAACGCTCACCGGAAACGCACAGACACAATCCTTAAATACTGCGAGATAGAATTATTTTTTACGTCTTCTTTGTGGGGCTACAACACTGATATTATTATTCTTTTAAGTACCTTACCATGTATTTTTTTTGTATGTGTCAACCATAAATAATTCTTTTTCTCTATACTGTTTAGTATTTGTGTTTGAAGCATAGGTTTGCATCTCTCTAGTCTCAAGGAAACTTTCAAAAGTGCACGACCCAACTCAAAATATTTGCAAATACAGGGAACGTCATACCAATGATGATATGATGCTCTTAGAAATACATTCTAAGCATTAGGTTTCGTTGTTAATGAATGTTGCCTCCCCAATCAGTTATTTAGTATGAGAATTTACGATGGCCTTAGGCTTCATGGCCCCAAGGCCCCACCCTCTCCCCAAAGTTTTACCCGCTCCCCTTTTTAAACATGAGACTTTTTCATTTTTTTTGGCATAGATAATTTCGGAGACCACATTGCCTTCCATGACGATAAATAAAAGTTTTTCAAATAGGGATAATATCCTTTTAATAGACAGTGATGATTATAAAAGTGATAGAAATTCACGAAAATACTAGATATTCGGTCACATACGCAGTGACCGTCATCAGTAGTAAAACTGTTTTACTACTGATTACGGTCACTGCATATGTGATCGAAATATCTAGTATTTTTGTGAATTTCTATCACTGTTATCATCAGCACTGTCTATTAGAAGGATTTTATCCCTTTTTTGATTTTTTATTCATCTTTTTTTATGTGTCTCTAAATGCCAATGCATATACTTATAACGAAAAATTAGGTTGATATTTTTTTCGAATATGAAATGATAAAAAAATTGTAACTGGTATTATCAAAATCTAATCAAATATTTCAATAGTACATCGATCCTTAGAAGTGTCTAACGAAATTACTGGATAGTGAAATCGTTTGAACAATGCATTTGCACTTGACGGATATTATCCCCTAATCTTTGTTGAATATGTGTTTTTGATTTTTGTTTATATGCAGCTACCATTTGGTACTCTGTGGCTGGTCATGTATCAGCAGTTTGTTTATATTTTACTATTTCGATCAGCATTAATTCTGCACTGGAAGGATAAAACAGAAACACTTAGATCTTATTTTAAAAAGTGAAGATAAAATATTTCAAGAAAGTCTTTGTAAATAATAGAGTTATCTTAGCATTGAATGCTCACAAAGACAAGTATTTGAAATACGAAACATGTACTAGTGGTGACATCATTGGAAACTTTTTGATGTGTTGTCATAAAATTGAGGAGTTAAATTTTTTTGGAGTATCAAAAAACTCAAATGTCATATGTTGTGGATATAGCAGAGTAACATTTTCAGATATTATATGCTCAAAGAAATAAAAACGTAAAATTAATAGTTAATGACAAGGGCCAACTTCTTGCTTATACTGCTGGTAATACGTCACCTGTTGATAAATCATATCATCATCTTTCTTGCATTAGAATCACAAGAAGACAATAAGAAGACAGGCCTACTGCTCTATCAATACCCATAAGCCGTATCTTATCTACGTTTTGGAGCTCCTACCTATGTAAAAACAAATGTCCGTAATTGAAGATGGAATCATAAGTAAAATAAACAAGTCATTAGCAGTTAATATCACTAAGCAATATAAAAACAATTCCATGAAAAAACAAAACGTCAGCAAAGGTTATTAGTATTATCGAGAGTTTACAACACAACTAAGGTTATACGGTTATAAGTTTATAAGGTTATAAGGTTATACCAACAACTATAAGGTTATCGAGAGTTTACCAACAACTACAGTCATTGCACATAGTAAGGATGAAATGGGTGATGAGCGTCCAGGTGAAACCATGTTAAAAGTCGTTTCTGACTCCGAAATGAAATAAGTGCTGTCAAGAGAAATCACGATGAATTGTTTTATGGAATGGATTCGAAAACATTCATGTTTTATGATGTTATTAATAACATGTAATACTGTACTTACCATTATTTCAGTAAAAATATATAATACATTACTGGGTTGTTATTTTTTGCATTATTTTTAGATTACGCTAGCAACTTTATCGCTAGAATGTTTGTTCAATAGTCAGAGATGCAAGAAAAAAAAATTTCAAACAAAGGCACTACTAACAGGCTAAGAGAGTGTCCTTGAGTCTGAAAATAGGTTTGATAAGGATGAAATGACACTGGATTTATTCCAAGATCACAAACTCAAATATTTTTTTTTCAAAGTTGGAACGTGTCAATTAGAATTTTCAAAAGTTTTTTACCAAAAGTCTTTGGCGCATGAACATGATTTTTTTTCCATGGAGTCAGAAACGAGAGTACTCAATTTTTTTTCTAAAGTCAGAGAGAAAAGTCAATTGGAAGTTTCAGGGTTTTTTTTTTACCAAGTTGGAGACGCATGAAATGAAACAGGTGACCTTTCAGTCAAAACTGAATGAGGCTGAACAACAAAGGACAGAACAGACAAAAAGACACACAGACAGTCAGTTAGAAGACACCTATATGGGAATACAAAAAGACACACCATAAAGACAGACAGACAGAAAAAAAGAAGCTAGGGAACACAAGACCAAACAGACAAAAGGGACACAGAGATCACAGACAGACAGACAAAAAGATACACAAAACACAAAGACAAAAAACACACAGACAGACGAAAAAAAATACACAGAGACAGGCAGACAAAAAGACAATCCAGTACACAGACAGAAAATACAAAAGGAACACAGACACACAGAGAGACAGACTCGCAGACAGGAAGACAAAAAGACAGACAGACAACCAAAAAAAAATACACACAGACAGACTGAAAAAAGAAAAAAACAGACACAAAGACAGAAGAACAGACAAAAAAACAGATACATACAGAAAGACAGACAAAAAAAAGACACACAGACAGACTGTTGTTTATGTTTAAAATTTGTTTCACTAAAAATTTTCTATCTTCAACAATGATTGAATGTACTGAATAAATGAAAGTGAGAAAAACAAGCTGTTTGAAGGCTTACTTGTTACCGGACTGACAAGCCTTGGCACCAGTGACAAATACCAGGGCTTTACGAGAAATATACTGAATGGAGTGAGAAAGAAAAACTTTTTATTATATGCTCGAAACCTAGACGTCCAATTTTTTTCTCAGAACAACTACAGCAAATAGATTTCAGCTATCTCCAATTGTATCACCTCTTTTCTATTTCAGAAAGAAACTGAAAAATACCTTACCAGAAAAAATCTCACTTCTACATTGAGAAGGTAACAAAGATAAGACTGACATAAAAAACTAAAGTTGGAATATCCTTAATCTAACTTAATGATTTTATCTATTAAATTAATGAAGATCTTGGAAATTATTTACGAAAAGCAGAAGTGTGTAATTTACAATTGAATAAAATTTTTAATGTTATACGGTACAATGTTTGTTTTCATTCAAAAAGATCAATAAATTAAACTTTGTGAAAACAAAATGTGTTTTTAAATATTTTAAAATTTATTTTTTATTCAACAATTTTTTCAGCGAACATAAGTATTCTCTTTAACCATCGAAATTACTCTATGACAATCTAGCACTTTCCAACTTTTGAGTATTGTGCACCAGTTTGTCCGTGCTAAGCACCATAAAAGTCTCTCCAATTGCACCGTAAAGTTTGTAACATACGTGGCAGTAAAGGGGCTTGGTCTCTTAAAAGAGTGGTTTATCAGGTTGAACGAGTTGGGAACTGACATGTGCACCTGAAAAAGAATGGGCAACCTCTTTTTGTCAATTGTGCATTACAATATGCGAACCCTAAGATGGGTCCCAGGGGACTGGACATTTTATTTTGATTTGATATTTTTATTTTCCTCTCCAGGAGGAAAACTAAAAATTGTTTCCTGGAGAATTTTACCCGTAGAAAACTCCAACATGGATAATTTTCTCCAGTGGAAAATATCCCCTTACGGAAAAGTAAGTAAGTTTTGAAACATTGTAAAATAGTTTAAAATTACTAACACAATAATCACATAAATATACATAATCTGTTATAAATGCAACGATTTTTCTTAAAGTCAAGATACAAAAAATTACCTAAATATATAATTTTTAGTGCTGTAAACAACGGTTAGGAGATTCTCTAGGAGTAACGTCTATGAAGACTTATTCCTGGCTCAGTATTCAGGCGTTATAAAAACGAAGTTTATTTTAAGGATGATTATTCAGAAGGAGGCAGAACTGAAAATAAAAAATATGCAAATTACATAGGGAATATAAAACGTTCTTAAACACATTCAAATTAGAACGGTTGATTTTTACAATAGTACACAAAAGAAACTCCTTCTGACATCCACACTTAATCAATAAATAAATATATTAATTTAAACTCTAGTATTAATACTTTCCGCTCTAGGGATGTCAATTGAACGGCGAGGGGGAAATTGTCCCACCCCATATTAGATGTTTGCCCCCTATTTTGAAAACAATGTCAAGCAAATTAAATAATAGGGACAAATAACGGTAACAAAAATTAGAATGAAAACAAACTATGACTATTAGTACAAGAAAGAAAAGACAAGGAAACCTATTGAATAAAGACAGTGAACTAGTTATTTTTCGCAGATTAAATCTTACAGAGCGTAAAAATCTTGTGGTATGTTTTGTTGAATTAGGCAGGTATCAAGAAAACTCTGTTCCAGAATTAATTTAATGTGCGAGCCAAGTTAAAAAAAGAGAGAACAACTCAGCGGAAAAAAACAAACTAAATAATGGTATATAATCAGTCATACAATCAAACTTCATACAGGTTGAACTCATCGATTTTTTTTTTACTATACCAAAGTTTTTGACATTAGAAAAATAAAGGTCATAAAGGTCATAAGGTTTAGAATGTGTTATTATTATTATATTTGCTTATGTGTTAGTGTGCTACTATATCCATTGTCCCCCGCATCCCTTTTATTATTTGTTATAAGAGATAAAACCATTTACAAGCAGTATATATAAGGGGTCAGGTTATATACCTATGGGGTGAGGCCGGGTCTGCCTGTGCATAATCTTACCGTGAACGCTCTCCATTTTTCACTAATCGTTTAGTGCACAACTAAAAAAATAATAAAACATCAGAGCCTTATAGTCTTATGATCTTTAGTTTTCTATTGTCTAGAATCTAGTAACAGAATTAAAAAAATAAAATAAACTTTCTTAAGAGATAACCATTGACAAGCAGTATATAGAGCTATCTTCCCATTTGCACTAGAAAAATGGGAGGATAATAGGAGTTTGGGTTTGATGCTAATGGAAATAGGTGGACGGGGCTGGACTATACGCAACACCCCATCGATGGCCCTGTTTTCATCAGTCTTATTGCACAACTCCCAGCATTGATCCCGCTAGATCATAATACTAAAACAATATAACGTCATTAAGACTTATGGCCTTTTTACCTTCAGCTTTTCTATTGTCTAAAACTTAAGAGCATAAGAATCACAAGTGTTTTTTTTTGCTATATTTGGCTGTTAGTGCATATTTGCAGTGCAAATGGGAGGACATTGGGGTTGAGTTTGATGCTAGTGGATGGACGAGGCTTGCTGTGCACAACCTTCCCGCGGTGGCCCCATTTTCAACTATCTTAAGTGGAACAACTAGCAGCACATCCAGACGATCCAGAAAAAAAAAATAATGAAACATAAAAGGGCTATGGCTTTTATAGACCTTTATTTTCAATATTGTCTAAAACTTAGTAACAGAAAACAACAAATTTAGAAGAAACTAAAACAAACTTTTAGCGGATAAGAGATAACCTTTCACAAGAACAGTTATATAGATCTATTTTCACATTTACTAAGTGCAAATGGTTCCGAGGATATTAGGGGTACTGCGCATCCAGAGAGACAGAAACAAACATACCCTCTTTTCCCGTAATATACAAAACTATAAAACTGTCAGATGGGGGAACTGGTGCGTATAAGTGGCACCTTAATGCCAAAAAAGGGCCTTGTCCGGGGTTGACTATGCTGGGACCGTAAATTTTCAATACCATAGGTTATTTTTTATTGCTTGATTTTTTTACTTTTTTAAACAAAATGGCTATCTCAATATTTTGATCAGATGTGTTTAAGGACCCTTAGCAAGGACATAGGGGGGGTACACTGGCTACCTGCTGATCATACGGGCGATCTCCTTAGACCTCTTAAAAAGTGAACTTGAACTTGTTATCCACTCGAAGAACTTTTGCAACTATATTCCTACGGGCTGAGGGGATGTCATCAATAATGAGGCATCTACTAGTACTTTCAGGTACTTTTGACTATATAGATGAGCTAAAATAGCTAAATCGAAAAGTTTCATCAGATCCATTTGAGGACTCAAACGATCTAAAGAGGGATCGCGTTTGACATATTTGAGGTTAGATTATTGTAGCTCTGCCTTGGATAAGAGCGAGAGAGTACAAAATCCTTCGGATTTTTAACCAAATCTTAGCCGAGCATCCCCGTTTTTCAGAGATATAGTAATTTTGCGAGGGCGGGAGAAAAAAATAATAGATACATTTAAGCCTGCATGTGCACTTTTTTAGGACCTTTAGTTTTCTAATTTCCTAATAACTTGCAGTAAACTGTAATAAATAATCATAACATTTCAAATCCTCCATCAAGTTTTATTATACATTATAATTTTATTTAAATAAATCCTATTTCATTGCTTCGTAGATCAAATAAATCAGTAATTTTAAATTTCAAAAAGAAATATAAAAAGAAATGATTTTATGGAGTGATGCAAATTTGTGAGTCTTTATTTTAAATTGTGCCACGAGTCCGTTGATTTTTGAATATTAAGATCAGTTACCAATCAAGCCATAACTAATTGGAGATAAAGCCAAGACAGTATAATAACTAATTATAGTGAAGAACAGGTCCACCACGGGAAGGTTTTGCCACAGTTAGCTCCTCCCATTACCCCTAGGCATCAAACACTGATCCTCTAATATATAATGCATTGTGAAATGATCGTCGCTTAGGTAGAGTTTTTTTAGTTTTTTTTAGTTATTTTTTTCTGTACTAAATTTTAGACATAAAAAACTAAAGGCCATAAGGCCATAAGATAAAGGCATAAGAAAGATGAGGCTTGGTGGCTTTGCACACATTTAAATATAAGCTAGGACACAGAAAAAGAAGCAATTACAACTCTGAAACTGGAACTAGAACAACACATTATTCTCATTACTGTTGTCCCAAGCAGGAAGCCCGTTCTTGAGCGTCTTGAGCTCTTTCATTGGGGAGGCTAACTTCGTAGATTTTACCAAATCGCTACTGATTTTTCATTGAATTAAAAAAAGGATTAACCTTTGAAATACACTTTAATATGTAAAGATAGCATAATCATAATATGTATATGATATATAATTAGTGATAAATTCACCTAGTTTCACTTTTTCCTTTCTTCTACTTTTCAACTATCTGAGACAAGTCACACTGTTCCAAAAAATCAAAATTAAAATAAGAAAATTACTTAAACTGGTATTTTAAAAAAAAAAAAATGGTAAAAACAAAAATTGTAACCGATATTTTTGTGGGGGGAGGGTTTCGGGGAGAATACAAAATATAGTTTCAAAAATTGATTTTTCCGTGGGTATTTTTTTTGCAAAGGGGTATTGTTATCAGTGGGGTATTTTCTGGAGGGAGGGGGACGTAAATGCCAGTCACCGATGGATCATTGTGCGGTAGCTTTAACTTTCAATGATGCACTGATGATCTAATAAATTGTAATAAATTTGGACAAGAGTATTCTCTGAATCGATTTACTAAAATCAAAGCTGCAAATATTTTTTTCCCTGATATTGACGAATGTAATAGTGTGAATTAATTGATATTATCAAATATGAGACGTGATGAACGGATCGAAAGAACGAGGAACAGTTATAAAATGCATGGGGATTGTGGAGATTACTGCAATATTAATACTCTTTTACATGCAAATTAATTCCAAGGATTTGAGATGCCGCCATTCCACCCCATGCCCGGAAATGATGGTCTTGTTTTTTAACTTCCTTAAATACAGTCCAGAACAAAATTCTGGTCAATATATATTGCGATAAAAAGAGATTTCATGCCTGAAAATATTGATTGTAAGCCGGCCATCTCCACTCATTATGGTGTTCATCAGGCAGGTGGTTGGGCCTTAGGAATTGGTGAGGCAGCTATCACCATAGAAATACTTTCACTGACAAAAGGTGTAGTGACGGCAAAATTGTCATATTGCTTCTTTGACGCCCGTAAAACGGGGTCAATAAACAAAGGCACTATCACATATTTCGATGCTTCTTCCATATCGCTGTGAATATAATGAACATAAAACCTTTAAAATATTCCTTGTTTATTTTAGCGTCACATTCACAGCATTTGACGGTTGTACGGTTGGGTCTGGTTTCAGAAAACATTACGCTTCTTATCGGCACTTGACATTTCAAAGCGAAAATGTCAGAACAACTAACCTATTCATCCAAGATAATAATTGCAAAAAAAAACACGAGCACATTATGCCCATGCCATATCATAGTCACATCTACTGATAAAGAAAGCTGAAAAATCATGAATTACAAGGCACTCAACTTTTATTGATTTTAGCGTCAAACTTGTAAATAATAATAAAGCAAAAATTTTAAAATTGCAAGAAATTAGTTTAAAAGAGTTTGCACCAACATAATTTGTGTGCAAACTGTTCTCCCTACTAATACTAAGTATTCTTAACCTTTTTCAGATTCCATCTCCCAGATAGAAAAACTGCTATTTTTAGTTTCCGTCTTTTCTAGTTTTAAAAAGTATGCCTTTTTAAACCTTGACTCTGATTGGTCAGTTGAAAGCAATTTTATGCTTGAAAGTTGTATAATGTTCAACTGGAGAAATTACGAACGGCGTAAAGTAATTGGCGCTTTAGTCGTGCTTAATTTTTGATTTTATCGACAAAGTGTGACTATAATTGTGGCACGGCATTACTCAGAAGAAAATCTAACTATGCACAAAATTCTGCTTCACCTTTCTTTTCAAACCCGTTTCAAAATTGGCCCGATTGACTGACGAAATACAGTCCAATAATTTTTGTTTTTTGTTTTCGAAGGCACTGAAATGAACGCCCGCCTAACTTGGGTAAGTATAAAGGAATGGTTAGCTTGATTTCGTAAAGAAGCTTTGAAAGGAGAGTAGAAAAATTTACAGAACAGATGAAATCATATTTATTTTGAATGGTAAAAATTCCCATGAAGCCGGTAGTAAAGTCGCTCTCGAATTGTTTTTTTCTTTTAAACTAAAACAAAAATCGCTTGATTTGACAAGTTGCTTGTCAGTCAAGTGAAAAATCTCGGTACTAGTTCTGTTAAACAGAAAAACACCCAATAAGTGAAGCTAAGGAAATATCAGAGGCAACACTATAGCATCTGCCTATAGTAAAGGCCATATGGTTCCAATGGTTTTTTTTATTTTTTTCCAGAAGCACAATTATATGAAAAAAACGTGGTTAAGTCGTATAAACTTAAAGCGGGCCCATTCAATTGGAAATTGAGAGTTTCTAGTGCCCTTTTAAAGAGTATTAAAAGTGATCAGAGGAGCAACTAGCCCCCCACACCCCTATTCCCCGTAAATACATCTGATTAAAATTTGGAGGTAGCCCTTTTGTTAACAATATTTGAAAAGATCATATAACAGAACTCCAGGGTGGAACCAGCGTCCATGGGCTCTTTGGGCAAAAAGGTTGAATACTAAGTATGTTTTTGAAACTCCCCGCCCCCCCCAGGGCCCCCCCCCCCGCCCCCGCCCCCCGCCGTCACCCAATAAGGCCCCCCCCCCCCACACAGCTAATGCTCGGAAAATTTATCAGCTATCACTCACCCCGCAAAACACGATAGCTTCGCAGGCCTAGCCCCCAAGGCCCCTAAGCAGGATGGTGTCCAATAGCCCCGTTTTCACCCCCCAGCCCCCCCCCCCCCCCCCCTGGACCTTAGTGGTTCCCGCCCCCCGGCAATGCCCGCATGCCTTAAAGGTTTTGGCGCAACCTAGTCCCCTCTCCTTATAGAATTTTTTAAATAAGGTATCATATAACCCATATACACTGCAGGGTGGACAACCCTTCCAGGGCACACATTTGCCCCCCCCACTAAACCTCGAGATAACGGGCTCAGAGATGGTAGGGCTATATTGTAGAAGTTATGCATGGGGGCAAATATGGCTCTTAATTAGAAGAGTCGTTTAGTCATAGAGAGGGGCTTATTTGATTGGAAATTAATAGTTTTAGTCCAAGAGTACACATAAAGAAAGAAAAACGAGCAAAAATGGGGTTTTCATAAGCAAAAATTTATAGGCCAAATGGGGTTTTCATTTGGCCTATAAAAACCCCATTTTTGCTCGTTTTTCTTTCTTTTATGTGATGTCAGGCCAGTGTGGTTTAAGAAATTATCTTTTTAATAGTAACAAAAAATTAGAGTGCAACTGTCTCCTCCTTATGCCTCTTTTACCCCAAATACATCCGATAAAAAGATTTTTAGATAGCCATTGTCTTAAAAAATAGTTCAAAGATATTGTACGAAAAACTCTGGTGTTGACACAGCCCCCCAGAGGGCCCGGGGCAGTGGCAGGCGTTGTAGGGTTAAACCCCAGAGGTTTATGTAAGGGGTGGTCGTATAAACCCGTCAAAGGTCGCTCATTTGATTAGAAATTGAAAGTTCTAGTTTACATTTTAAAAGTCAAAAGAGATCCGAGCGCAAATACGCCCCCCCCCTAGCCCTTATCCCAGAATCCCATCCGAATAAAAATTTTGAGATAGCCATTTTTTTAAAATAGTTCAAACATCAGATAAAAAAAAACTCCAGGGTCGACAAAACCCCCAGAGATCAGGGGTAAGTGTTTCAAGTAATGTCCTGGAGGCGAATAAGGTTTTTTATGTGAGGGGTGGTCGCATAAACTTCGAAGGTGAATCAATTTGATTGTAAATTGAGAGTTCTAGTTACCTACTTTTTATGAGTCAAAAACTTAACGGTGGAGAATCCACTTCCCATGACCCAAACACCCTCTTTCCCCAAATATACATCAAATGAAAATTTTGAGATAGCCCGTTTGCTTGAAATAGTCCGCCCAAAGATAATATAACAAAAAAACTTCGTTGTCAAACATATTCCCTTCTCCCGCAAGAGTCAGTGGAAGGGTTGTAATTTATGCCGCGGGGGGCATATAAGGTTTTAATGAAAAATTTTGTCGTATAAAACTTTGGAGGGGACCTCAAATGAACATAAATTGAAAGTTTTGATTCACCTTTTAAGATTCAAAAGTGATCCGATGGTGACCCCCCCCCCCCCCCCCCCTAGCCGCCCCCCCCCCCTTCACCCCCAACATTCTTTTCCCCAAATGCGTCCAAACGAATTCTTCATATAGCCATTTTGTTCAAAATAGACCTAAGATAATACAACAAAAAAGCCAGGTATAAAACAGCCCCCCCCCCCTTCCCCAGAATCTGAGGGTGAGTGTTCTAAAAATGTGTCCTGGGGGTACGTAAGGGTTTTTATGGAATGGATGGTTGTATAAATATAGAGAGGGCTTATTAGATTGTAAAACATAATTTCTAGTGCCCTTCTCAATTTTCAAAAGTGATTGGTGGGCATCTAGACCCCCCCCCCAAAAAGGCCCTTTTTTTCCCCAAAGGCATCCAATTAAAACTTTGAGATAGCTATTTTGTTCAAAATAGTTTAGAGATCAAATAAAAATAACTCAGAGGTCGAAAAATTTCCTCAAACCCTCCCGGGGCAAGTGTTGTAAGCTATACCCCGAGGGAATTTAAGGCTTTTTTGTAAGGGGTGGTCGTATAAACTTCAGAGCTTACTCGTTTAATTGGAAATTGGGAAGCTCTGGTTACCTTTTTAAGAGTCAGCAAAAGTGAGCGGAGGCTATATCCTCCCCCCGCCTTTTTCCCAAATACATCCAGTAAAGTTCTGAGATAGCCATTTTTGTTTAAATTGTCCAAAATCCAAATTACCATAAATTTGGGGGTTGAGAGATCTTCCATACACACCCAGACAAGAATTATAACTTATGTAAGTTCTTAAGAATCAAAAGTCATCATAAAGTAACGAGGGCCCCCTCCTTTTTGTGCCGTTTTTCTCCAAGTGTATCTTATCAAATTTTGAAATAGCCATTTTGTTCAAAATAGTCTAAAATTCAAATTACTATAACTTAGGGGCTGAGGAAAATTCCCTATCCCTCGGGGTAAGGATTTGTAACTTATGTAAGTTGACCTGTATTATAATATAAATTTCTGTGGAAGAGGTTGTCGGATTAACTATGGAAGAGACTCCTTCGATCAGAAGTTGAAAATTCTAGCTCTTTTTTAATAGTCAAATCAATGGCCAACTAGCCCATGTCCCACTTTTCCAAAGGCTATCCCGTCAAAATTTGGAGATAACCAAATTCCAAAAACGCTTGGACCTAGTGGCGTCAAAGCTTTAAATCTGGCCTGGGTGAAAAAAAAAATCTTGAGCTGGTGAGCTTTCAGCAATTCATGTCATTATATATCTAATATTTAGTCTAATTTATTAGTTCTTACCGAAACTTTTAATTTGTTTTAGAATGAAAAATTATTTTCTAATAAGGAATTTTGAAAAACTTGAAACTTTTCCAATCAAAAACGAACAAAAAAACTAATTAAAAAAAAACTTTTTCCGAAAAAAAAGACGTTTTTCTAAAGAAAAGTAAAGGCCATCTTAAACTAAAGATCAGAAGAAATAGAAACCTACAAAAACTCAAACTCAAAACAACCAGAAATTACTATTAAAGAATAAATAAAACACAAAACGAACTGAAACTAAATAAAAAAGTAGGGGCGGGATAATTAGCTCCAAAATGACCCCTCCCAGGATTCAGGCAACAGCCCTAACTCCGACAATAGCCCTGGAAGACATGCCACAGCAATAGGACCGCCATCCTGTTTAAATCGATTGGTATGTAATATGGATGACGCAATCTTGTTTCAGAATTAAAAAAAACCTACATTTCCTTGAAAAAAACCTTTATTTATTTTTATTTAAAAACCTTCTTTTTCCATTAAAACAAATATTTGTCTAAATATTCCCCAATATATAGGGGCCGGCCATTTTATTTGTCACAATTCGTAGCCATTTTTGTATAGGGAGAACCGTTATAGAGTCTATTAGAATCGCTGAAAAAGAAACCCAGTTCCCCTGTATTACCCTTCCTTTTTCCCAAGGGCACTAGAAATAGAAGCCCCATGCAATGCCTTTGTTCCAGGGGCACTATAAATAGAAGAGAGAAACGGAGATCTAGCAACAGTTGTCATTTTGAATTTCGATAGTGACATATCATTTTATAAGGAAGCGAATATGTCTCAATATCAAGAAAGTAAGTTTCTTTTCTATGTTTCTACTAGAACTTTTGCTAATCGATATAACCCTTTTCTTCTATACCCCCTCTTCCCTCCACACATTATGATGACCATATTCATTTTCAGCTCATATTATCATCTATATGAAGTTAGCATGTAATAGCCTATTCTCCCGACCCCTTCGGTGATAAATTTATGTATTCAAAAATTAATCTTTTCACTGATAAATATCGTTATTCGAGGAAAAGCTATCTTTTTGCCTCATGTCTAGAGATCTTTGATTAAACTTTGACATTCGATTCATCACATTTTATTCATGTGTCTTAGGGTCTCTTTGCCCAAGGTGTTTAACCCTACAATAAACAACATAAGAGGGTGTTTATCCCAGCTTTAATTGCGTAACGTATTTTGTCTGCAAAATTGGCGCGTAATAATTCTTTTGATTAGCGAGAAGAGATGATCTATTTTATAATCAATATATGATTAGCCTCCCTTTTGAATTCTCACCATTTATTTGGGAGGAGGGGGTTGGAACTTATGCATAAGGAGTGCCCCTAGCAACAGCACGCTAGGTGAGATGTAACTTATTAATGAAAGGATTAATTATAAAAAATATAATTTATTCCTATTTTATAGCCTATTATATCCGCTCTTTAGATAAGCACTGACTCTCGGGTTTTGGTGAAAAGATTTTCGTTTAAAAAATATGTTGCTGGGGGGTTTGTGACCAATGGGAGACGTGCTTAAATATTAAACAATTTTAAAATTTATTCTTTTTTTTTAGGGGATCTTACAATTTGTATATCTGTTTGTGTGGTTTCTTTATGGGGGTGAATTATTAGAGCCTTTTTTCAATTTTTTTTTTTTGAAACTTATTTTAATTTTTTCTTTTTCTATATTGTATTAACAGTTAACTCAACGATAGAGCAACTAAGGGCAACTCTCATGCTTTTACATGCATGTTGCAGCAATCACTAGATTACTGTGATATAAGCAAAGTTATTATAGACAAATGATTATGTTTACAGAAAAATAACACTATAGAGATTTTCAAGATTTGGTGACTATATGTATACATGTACACATGTGGCATTGGTTCACATGTTCTATATTCAATGCATTTATAAATGTTATTCAACACTCATCCTACTTTAGCATTTAATTTTTCTATCCTGCTACTACTTGCGAGATAGATTACATGGTTTTTTATTAGAGGTCTCGATTTACTATAAATTTTTTCGAATCTTTATTGTTTTATGCGCGTCCACGCTGCCCAAGAAATATATCTTTGCAGCCACATGGGCTCGCACAAAAATTAGATGAAAATTTGGGACTGGACATGGCACGAATGAGGACCTCTACTCTCATTCGCTCGATTTTGTCCTCCCTTATTTTTTGCTTTTAAGGGTTATCAGGGAGTTCCGGGTTTAGGTTTTGTCATCTCACTTGGCTCGATGTGATCTGACTTTGCTCTTTTTCTACGTGTTATTCTCGACATTCTTCCGTAATTTAGGGTTAATAGCATTCTTATAGTCAGAGAGATCATGAACACGAATCCTACTGTCAGGAGGGTATTCCACCAAAAATTTGTTGAGAATAGTCCATATCTACTTTCTAACATATGTCAATCTTTGGTGTTTCATTAGTGAGAGAGGGGAATTTGAGAGTCTAATGCTTTCTCTTATTTTTGTTAGTGGTAAAGTTTCTTTGACATTCTCCATTATTGACCATATTCTGGTTTTTACTTCTTCATTTTCAATGTTAGGAATTGTATATGATAAATTCACTGCTTTAAAATTGACCACTTTGGGGCTTATTTATATTCGTGCTGGAAAAGGTTATCAGAAGGTGTTTGTACTGTGGCTTCTTTATTACCAGTCGGCATCCTTGCTTTATGGTTATCGTACCTACATCCTTGTAGTAGTAATTCGGTTCTGTAGCTTGGATCGATTCTTTCTGTGTTAATTATAACAAGAGATAGTCCCGACTGTTTCTTTTGAACAGAGAATAGCCATAGATCATTTCTAAGATGAATAAATATTTCTCGCTTAGTACTACCTATTAGTGCTTCGCATGACTTGGAATTTCCTCTTGTTGAGTCTCCTTTTAAGAATATATCCAACATACATGATCCGGGTTTTACATTATAAATGGGCAGTGTTAGTTGACACACTATGTTGTTTTGAATGCTACTAACATTTCTTGAGGTCCTGTGGATTTGCTAAGGCATATTTCCTCCTATCTTGATCGACTAGCAGGTAATCCGCCTTCGGGGGTAATAGTCATGAACGAATTGGTTCTACCTATGTTGGCTGGAAACGTAGAAATTTTATACAAGTCATATATTGATTGTTGATTTATTAACGGGATTGTTACCACCACTGCAAATAATTGTTCGTTTATCTCTGTGATGTGCAAACCTTCAGCTTGGTGTAATAGTGAATAAGTTTGCTACTTCGGGTTTCTGTTGGAAGAGGTGTAGTCCGAACGTTAAATGCGTTTTTATTTCATCCAAGATACTTTTTAGGTTCGAAGGATCCACTAGGTCGTACGACAAGGTTCCTCCGGTAAGGGCAGGTATAGGATAATGCAAATTCAAAAATTTGCTAACGTCAGTTGCCAGGTTAAGTAGGACCATTGTCACTATGTCCCCTAGTGATACCATGGTGAGGGCTCGAATCGGTAATCCACCACGATCTACTTCATTTTTTTTAAATAATTCATTATGTTTTACTGTCTTTGATATTTTTCTTTTGATATTGCCTCAATTTTGTCTCTCTGGTAATTGTGCTATGCTGGCTTGTATTTTTTGGACATGTAAGCGTCACGTTCATGGCGTTATTTAGTTTCCTACGTTTTTCGCTTAGGATATTTAGGTCTTCTTCAGTCGAAAGCCCAAACAAGCGTGAGGCTAATTCTCCCACGATTGGTATTAGACTAGCTGATCTTCGGTATTTGCTTTTTCGAAAAAATACCTCGAAGATTCTCGTGGTACTTTTGCTTTAACTTTGTATTTTCTGTGTTGAACAATTCAAATAGTGCTTGCAGTCTCTGTCTATATAATATTAGAAAAGATTGGTGAATCGATACTATTTAGAGCGTTTTTCTCGTTTAGCTCAGGTAATGGTTCAATATCTTTCCCTTGCCGGCTCGTCGGCCATTGCTAATCTTGCACAAGTTACGTTTTTACCGTCTATTATCCAACACTTCTTATGTCACGTAATCGTCTTCTTTTTCTTTCATACTTTTATTTTTCTTTTGTTCTGGTTGAATCGCTTGTACTTTAATCGTTTGCATCTCTGTATGCCTTACTGGGATTCTTGCTCTTAGGCCTATAGTGAATCACGCCAATCGGCTGGGTGCGGTAGTACGTGGGCCCTGTTGACCACGTCCATTTTGTAAGTATTGTTGGTCTTAGATAAGTTAACGTGGTCAAGTTTCTAGGTGATTTATTGCTGAGTTTGCTCATTTTCTGGGACTGTACTTGTCGTAGTTTCTGACATTGAAGATTGTATATCTCTTATTGGGGACTCATATGTAGGCGTGGTTGTCTTGGTGTTGTTTTTATGTTTCTTTTTATAGGATTTTTATTCTTATCATCATGTTGTATATTTGAGAATTTCAACTCCTTGAGGTTAATAATTTGTCTGTAGTCTTTTTCCTTCGCGAGTTTTGATAATATTTGCTTTCGTAACATTTTGCTCAGCATGATTTTGCCACAATTCTTCCTTGAGAAAAGTCCATAGGCTCGGTAATTCACTTAACATTGCGTAGGTTTTCCATCATAAAGTTTATTTTGCTTGGAAGTAGTCAAGGAGAAACTTGTGGTAGATTTAATTGTAGTTTGTTCGCTCATGGAACTATCCACATTATTTAATGCTCTCCTGCTTCGGCTTTCGTTCTTGTTAAGTTCTAGAGCTTTGTCAATTTCTGCCATTTTCTTGTCGAAATCTTCTATTATGAATTTCGATTTTAGTTTAGGAAATACGGGTGGTAGATTTCCTTTATTTTCCTTATGGTGCATTTCTTTTGTTGATTGCAGGCTTTTGTCTGATTTTAAGAATTGGAATATGGAGTCCTTTAATTCATTGGTATTTTTCTCTAGTCTAATTACTTGTTGGAATAAGGTCTCAACGGTTTGGGGTCCAATTTCATAAATATTTTCCAGGCATTATGACTTGCGAGCAACGAATTCTCGTGTTTAAAAATTATTCCATGTTTTACGATATCTTGGGCTATAGTTTGGGAAATGAAGATTGTTATGACATTTGTTATCCACATCCTTTTTGCTGTTTCTGGAATTAATACTTCATTAGACATAATACAGGAAAACTAATCGAACGAGAACTTTTTTTTTTCTCAGGGAAGGAAAGAAAATGCTAATTATGATAATATATTTACATTATTTTATGATAATCTTCGTTGCCCAAAGGAAACAAGGTGAGACTAAGATTTGTGGTCGTACAATTTGTTACTTTGCTTATGGTGAATTCACAGGTTGACTCTTAGGCTGAGGGGATAGATATTTTAATTGCTTTCACACAAGAATTTTTTCTTTTAACGTAAGGTTGGTTAACTTTAATCATTTCGGTTGGCGCAGTTTTTTTTTTTGATTTTTTGGTCACGTATTTTGATTTTGATACATAGGTTTTTATTCTCTTGAATATATTTCATTTCTCATTGCGCTGTATATTGCACTTTTAGGATTATATAGATACTGCTTATAATATCTTATTTCTTGGAGGGGGTCATGTTTACCTTGGTATTTTACACAATTAGGATTTCCTTCAATTTTGTAAACTAACTTTTGCTTTCTACATTTGTCGAGGAGTAATAAATCTGTCTGGCAAGGACCCTTAACATACCAGTTACCGATTTTATATTGTTTTTGTAATTTCCTAATTTCATGTTGAAATAAAAATGGAGGTATTTTCCCTTTCTACCGTTATATTTGATTCCTAATTTGCCTCTCGCTGGCCGATATTTTGGGCGTGTTTGCGAGATCGTAGACCGAACTCATAAGATTTTACGTGTAAACTTCCTTAAATCATACTTAACGTCCCATTTTTTCGCGAAGACTTCCTCCCCTGACTTATTCACGACGATCATTGCAGCCGAGTATATGACGTTTTCTTTGCATGTCTGATACATATGTACTCCGTATCAATAATTGCTTTGGCCATTTCTTTATTGGTCCTTTCAGAACATTTCATGAACAATGGCCAAAAGGAGGTAGTTTCTATTGATACTTTTTTGTCTAGTTAACTTTTTCAAGATTGGTTATAGTCATGGTAAACTCTAGGTCGAGGTCAAACTACCTTTTCACCGGCATTTCCTCAATACATCGGGTACTTATTCATTCGACCGTAATTCAAGTCATCTGAGCTCCATATTAACCAATTTTGAGTGAAAAACAGGTAACTTCAGGTTGAGGTTGAACTACTTTTTCACCGGTGCCTCCTTGCACCTGGCTATTTGTGTGTTCGAACATAGTTACTACCCTAAAGTTTCGTACTCTAGTTTAACGACTTTGCGGTCGTTTTATAGTCTTAAAAGTATAGAGACTTTCGAGAAACTACCTTCTTGTCAATATATTGATAATGTACTTAGATCTCGTGATATTTACTCTAATTCATAGTTCCATAAATATCAATACAATACTGGTCAATAATGCATTTCATTTTTAAATTATGATAACAATCGATTTTCATAGTTATAACACTTCAGGTAATATTATAGGGTTCTTTCATCATTCATTTTAACAAGATTATCTATATACACAGTTTCTTCCCACTGAGGTTGGGTTTTAATTTCAATATGGGTGCATCATCCGGCAGTGCCGCCTTTGAATTTGGAGATATAAGCATATCTAGAAGTCGATAATTTTCCCATGACGAAACATTTGGGCTGAGAAATTGGAGTTCAAATACTATATCATTTTTAACCGTTTTCGGGTATATTTAGGTACATTAAATACACTAATAGTTGGTTTTGGGAGGTACAGGCCTTCCAAAGTGGCGGTTATGTCATTCCTTCGCATATTTTGACGAATGACTTTCCGACACAACTGAGATAATGACAATGGGTCATTTATTATCTTTATTACAGAGAAACTTAAATTTACGTGTGATTGGCAATAGCATAGTTGCTCACGCACGACTACGTCTAACCCAGGGACTATTTTTCTTCCAAAATTTTCATCTTCTTGGAAGAAATTCAGGGTTATTTTCTTTATGTTTTATATTCTCTTGGGGTAACTTGAAAAATTGAGGATCCCATTGAAGGGTTTATCGGGTTTAGATACGTGTTTTTACACAATTGACGTACAAGATTTTAAGAAGCTTTCACCTTTTAACATATGTCCTTGGTCTATTAATATGGAGAGAAATTTAATGGGCCAAATTGTAGTTATATTATTATCATCTTTGATCGTACCAAATATGTGTTGGCGATATATTCAGACAACGAGCTATACCTTGTTGATGGAATATGTTGTACTAAAATTCGGAAGGCCAGGTTGGCACTTCGTCTAGTGTGCTCTAGTGTTTTTGTCATCGCACGTGCACTAAAATTATAAAGCACCAGGCTTGCCGTTAATCTTAGATCACTCTTTGTTCCAACCATTGTCTTTTGAGATTTTCAGAAGATAATATAGTTTTGGACAGTCCAGATTTTCTACTGCTTTAATAAGTTCCTCTTCCTTCATTAAATTGTCAACAAGTCCCCATTCCCTTAACGGAGCATTAATATTGTCTACGCTATGTCTTATCTTAAGGTTCCAAAGATTGCGTTTTCTCGTCTACGATTATTTAATTGTTGGTGGCTTGGGTATCTATCATGGTTACGTTTTTTTTTTTGATTATTCTACTAGATTTTAGGCTAATATAAGCAACATACCGTATGGTTGCGTGTTCCGGCGATTCTCTTAACACGTGGTTGAAGGTTAGTTACACACCGTATCTGGAAATGTGTTCTTATGTAAAATTTATCAGTAATTGTGAAATAGTTGATTACTTAATATAAAATGGTTATAATGATTTAAGGTATAATAATGGATTAGTTAGTGGCCTTCGTCCGCTTGATGATTTTTGTTATTATTTATATAACTGTTTTAGTTGTCTCTCCTCTAATTTATGGTATTTAACTTTCACTGGTATCCTTGGGTTCCTTTTCCCATTTGAGTTGATCTTCGTAAGAAATACCTTGGCACGGTGCCCGAACACGAAATTAAATCACTCGCGCTCCAGCACCCTGTCAACGTACACCCCACGTACCAGACTTCATTTCATATTCTTTCACGGTCACTTTTGTCGTCACATTATTTTCTTATGGTAAAAGATGAGTTAGGGTATTCTTGCGGTCAATTTCTATGAAGAGGTTTGTTGATTTTCGCGTTAGAGTCCCAAAGCCAAGTCTAATGACCAATGGAATAAAACACACCATAGGTCACAACAGTTGACCAACGGGTCCCCCTGTTTTAGGGGTAGTTTTGTCCAACTTCAAAACCGTAGTTTTTCATTATGTGATGCTCACTTTTTGTAACTATCTGGTCGTACCTCATAAGAGAGCTAGGCCCGAATGGAAACGGGATGTTATATAGACACCACCCGCCATTTCCGCTAGACCCCAGCTTCCCCACGACTGAGTGGCCATTCATTTATCACTTATTTCCTTATTGCTTATTGACCTTTTGTATTTCCTTGTTGTTAATCATAGAGAGCCAGGACCAAATGGGAACGGCAACGGAAAGAACATGACACCATCGCCATTCCCCTGTGGCCACCGCTACCCACACTGAAGGTCTATTTGTTTAAGGAGTTTGGCGGCTAGACCGTTGTAGTACTTGCCAAGCAACGTCTTATTGTGGAATCAAGTCTCGTATCTCCGTAACTTTTTCTCAACGGAGGTGAAAAAGTCACACACCATGCTCATACCCGGCTCTAACCTCCTATGCTTGGGGTCCATCCGTTTTCACTATTATACGTCATGTGGATATCTGAGTCATTTTTCCTCTACTATTTTAAGGTATTTTATGGTGTTGTCCGCTGACGGTTATTTTATTTTGTTTTTATGAATTAAATTGCCATGTATACTGTGCTTTATTAATTCTTGAGGGAAGAAAAAAAAATTTTATTGTCACCTTGGAAGCGTATAAGGTACTACTACTGACTTTTAGCTGAAAGTATCTTTTACTTGGTTTAAAATGGGGTTTTGGGCTTAAGTAGTTATGTAAAGGGTCGTATTATATTGTTCGTTAGTATATTCTAGTTAATGCTATATATCAGTTTGAGGGAAACTCTGACGTTTTCTGTTATAACTTTAATGTGGCATCCAATTTCCATACTTGTTGAATCCTTATTTGCAACAAAAAAAAAATTTCTTAAATAATCTATAGTTAACTAGGCAAATTTTTCTTTTTTAAACAATCTTTTTTTTTAAATATCCATAATTTTCAATCAATTTCGTCAAGGCCTTTTTTTGAAAATATAGTCTTATTTTTTAATACTTTCGAAAATTCGGCTACTAGGCTGTAATGCCTTTTCATTTATCTTTATATTTCATTTAGCTGTGATGTGACTAAGATATCTATTTCCTTTACTTTCATCAGCCTTGTATATCCTTAATTAATTGGAGTTATGCGAGTTGAAGTGTAATCTATTTACTTTCAAGGTGTGAAATCATCCTTCTCCTGTGGCGGAGTTAATGCCACGTGGTAGATATATTTAATTATCCAGCGCGGTATTACTTAAAAGTTTCGTAGCTTGTCATAAGCCATATGAACTTAATTCTTTATAATTCTCAAATGAAAATTAAAATATATTCGTTGATGCTATATTTTGATGCCACTAAGATGCCGCACAACTGAGGGGGGGGGCTCATAAATTTGATTAGAACATTACTTATAGTATCTGTATTCTTTTTCTTTTTGTATTTTATTGCCATAATCTTTAGTAGGTTATCCTTCTGTAAGAGCTTGATTCAGGGAGAAAGTTTGATAATTTATCTTTGTTGATTTAGGATCTTCGAAACGTATGTCCGAACAAAGGGCTAAATTACCTCACAGGTGTTGTAATCTATTTTATGGCTTTTGCTTTCACTTAATTGCATTAGAAATTACCCTTCAGTTATTCATGCTTCGTATAAATGTTCATTTTGTTCTATCAATTTTAGTTAAGTACATGCTTACTGGTGAGTGCACATTCTCCGAACTCTTAAATATTGTGCTTTTTACAAGGCTTAAATTTTGTGAATAACATGTGGTTTACCATGTCATATTACTTATTGGGGAATTAAGGATTAGCAGAGACCTGGGGTCGTAACTGGCTTATAAGGTTAGTAGAAATTATTAAATACTGTCTTGTGATATGAGTATTTATGACTAATCGTCAATTTTTTGGAAGGATTTTCTTCCTTTTGCATTAATTGGTTATTTTTTGCATTGCTTTACATCTGAATTTTTGGTTATTAGAGCATTTCGACAGGCCTATGTTAGTTTAATTTCGTTCCACTCGTCTCTAGCGGTATGTTACGTAGGTTTGCATCAATTATGAGAACCCGCAGAATTGAACCACATTTCTGAAGCAGAATATGTCTGCCTAGCTATTGTCATACGTTGCTATTATGGCGCCTAATTGAATTTACGGTCCAATTTTTACGATGCTTTTGCTATGTAAATTGTCGTTTAAATACTTTGGAATTATGTTACTTTAGGAATTAACTGACTGGTTTTATGTTTTACCCTTCTGGCAGGCTATTTTAGTAATTTAATTGTCTTATATATATATGATAATATAGGACGACTGCAAGATCGTAAGCGAATAATTTTTTATTCAATATTGGGTTCGCATTTGGTATTATCGATCATGATTATCTTCCAATCACAGTTCAAAATCTTTCCAAAATTAAGAAATTGTCTGGCCTAGGAAAAAGTTTTTTTTTGTTTTTTTTTACAGGTTATTCTTTTATACTTTAATTGCGCGGTTCATTTGTATGCTTTAATTCGATTTAAGGTTTTGGGTGAGTTTATTGCTGCAATTTTTTAGGGTTTGTGATGGTTACATTATCCTTTGCCTACTAGCTGTAAGCCTTCCACTGCTTTTGCTAATTATTGCAAAACTAAGGTGTTATTTAGCTCTCGTTAGTTACGATTTTAATTTATGGTACAACAATTATCTATTAGGGAAACATCTTCTCTGTATAGTTGGCATCAAAAGTTGAAATATTAATCAATATGCGTTTTTTTTTTTTTATATATGCATATAGCGTATAACTGATCTCTGACCATCGGCGAATAGTCCTTATCGTAAGACTTGCCACTCTTGCCATCCCAGCCATGCGGTTCCATTTCCCATTGCTACCGCCCCTTCTAAGATAATTTTCAGCTAAAATTATTGATATAATTTGGTTGTTTTTTTAACGATTGTTTTATCTTTCACTTAGCGACTGTACAGCAATAAAGCTATTTTTGTTAATAGTTATACAATTACTGGTTTAATTAGCTTAGACATTGGCCACAAATTAAGTTCATGGTACCACCATTTTTGATAGCAAAACGCTTCCTCGATAGAGGGCCATCTCAAGTAAAAAAAAATAAAATTAATCAATGCTTTTTCTTTTTTCTTTGCTTTAATCTGTCTTATTTGCGATTCGCAGGTACGATATCTTACAATTTTTGTTAACTATTTTTACATATTTTCTTGATTTAAGGAAGGTTTATTTTGTCTTTCAAATTGTTTATTCTGCACGAATGATTACAGTGATTACTTGTTGAACTAATTTTACTCATGGTTCTATCATACCTGGCCTACAGATATCTTAATTAGCGTTCGACCACTACGCCACTACAAAAATTCAACTAAACAAATTGTTTAGGAGGTTCGATCATAAAAGTCTCCCTTTTTGGTTTTCATATGTTTTTTTTTGAGGGTTGTCAAGGGGCCTATTTTTATGACTTAATAATTACGCCGCTCTCGTTGTTTTACTTGTATCTGCGGATATGCCTCTTATTAAACAATTTATCGCATCTCTATAGGTCAAAATTTATGCACCAGATCGGCATTTTAAAATTTTAGAATTTTAGCTTATTTTTACCTTTCTGGGTTACTCTTGTGTTTTGCATTAATTATTTAGCAATTAATTTCCTTTGTTCATTTAGGTTTCGAAATGGAATTGTATTTTATTTATTTGGCTTTTATTACACCAATTTTATAACACTACATGATTAAAAGGATTTATTGAAATATATTCAATCTAATTTTAAATCTCCTCATTTTTTTTGGGGGGGGGGGGGCAATTTTTTTTTTTTTTTAGAGACATCGTTATCAGCAAGTTAATTATTAGTTTTTAGGCGAAAGAACTATCAATTATAGGTATGCGATTAGTTCAAAATACACATGGTACACGGGTCAGCAATTTTTTTTTTGTTAATTACGAAATGAAAAGGGAAAGTTTCGTAACTCGAGAATATTACGCTTAGATACTTTGACTATGCTACCATAAGTTTTAATGGCTTCTACCTGGTATCATTGGTGTTAATTTCTTATCATATCGACGCTATACAAGGGTTATCGAATC
This sequence comes from Artemia sinica, assembly GCA_027921565.1. NCBI lineage: Eukaryota > Metazoa > Arthropoda > Branchiopoda > Anostraca > Artemiidae > Artemia > Artemia sinica. Next base: position 68,014,627 of record CM051261.1, on the reverse strand, counting down.
GCATAATTATTTAACATCGACCGAAGTGGTATTTGCTTAGTAAAATTGGCGAGAAGGAAATTTTATTTTTTTTTTTCTTAGCGACTTGTAGGGTTTGTTTAAGTAATTGACTTCATTTTAAGGCTCAGATAAAGGCCACGAATCATATATGCTGATTTAAATATTCGTTATTTTACCCAGAAAAGATACAATTTTACTTATAGGTATTTTCAATTAGTTAATTTTTTGTAGAGTCTTCTTTATTGACTTAAATTTTTGGGACAGATCATTAGGCTTACATGGATATTTTTGAAAGATTAATTAGGCTTGCATCTGTTACGTAAGTTGACAGAAAACCCTATACTTATGACCAGGTCAGTCATCACATCCTTATATGCAGGGTAAATTTTGCCTCGCACTGTTACTATCCTCACACGTATATACGCATATATATATATATACACATACACATACATACATATGCATATACACACACATATAAACCCAACTGCTTGATCATTAGACTGCCGCTAATTATCTGTTTTTCCTAATTACCTTTCAGCTTGGTAATTAACACGATAATAACTCGCACATATATTTTTTTGACTGAATTTTTTTAATTGTTTGACGTTTTATATTCTTTACGGCAAGTTTGGGTGGTGGTTATTTCCGGTCATCTTTTCCTTGTGATTAGATTTAGTATATTTTTGGATTCCGTATTTGATTATGTCGTTGGCATGATGATTAAAAATAAATATCCCACGAAATTGATTTTGAGAAGATGTAGAATCTATTAAAGCGCCGATCCGAATACTTTTTTTTTTATTAAAAGTAATTTTTGGAATGTAGTGGCCTGGGGTTATGGATTGATAGACGGCCGAACCTAGGACACGGATTTGATCCTCGTACCCTGAAGTAAATCTTCTCATTAAGCGATCCCTTGTGATCGTCAGGTTTACCTACTGGGGGGGGGGTATCCGAAATGCTGTTTAACTATTCCTAGTAATGTAAGGATGGCTATTCATTGCATTTTTTTTTACCATTGAATTTGTAATCTGCATTATTTATCTATTTATTTTTTAAGGAAATACTATGTTCTGTCTAGCAGAAACATAATTATCTAGTTTAACGAGTTTTCGCTCGAATATTGGGTTATTTACTACTTTTTGTCGCTAAACATCACATCCTATAAAATGTAGTCATTTTAATGTATTAGATGGGGATTTCGACGAAAAAAGAATTTTTACCTTTTTTTTGTTTAGCTCGATTTATTCTCTTGTCTGGCATTTCTTAGTTTTCTGCAGCTTCTGGCGATGGTTTGGGTTTTGGGTGTTCCTTGTTGTGCATAGATTTCTGAGGAATCTTGGCCCGTAATAACATTCTCTTGGGCGTCAGGGTACTGGGTCCTCGTGATTATATTATTATCCGTTGGAGGATTCCGTTGATTGTTTCCAATTGGGGTTTTATGTGGTGATGACGAGCTTGATTTGGAATTGCAAAATATACAGGTTGGGATGGTCCTTCGTTGTAATTGTTAGCAAGCAGATTTTCCAAGTGGGGGCTGAGGGGTAGGTTAACTTCAACTGTAAAATATGTTTGCAACTATCTTCTCTAAATTTGAGCAGAATTCTTTCTGTTTCTGTAGTTCTCTGGTGATTTCGGCATGGTTCTCCTTTAGTTGTTTCTCTAAGCTGTCCTGTTGCAGCTGAATTATTTCTTTCTGTGCTTTTAAGTGGTCGTATTTATGCTGCAAGTCTAGGATCTTTGCCCTTTGGGGTGCCAGGAATTCTTGTATTGCCATTGTCGCGGATAGAACATTACTATTTCTATATTCTTGTACTTCTTTACCGATTTCCTGCATTTTGTCGTATAATACTTGTAATTTTAGGATTTTGTCGGGATAATTATATCCTTGTATAAGCGTGTCATCGCTTATTGATTCCATTTCGTCCTGGATTTTGGCGGTTTGTTCTTTCACTTCCATAAACTGGGCCTCAATTAACTTATCCATTTGTTTCGTTACTAAAACCTCATTTATTTTCTGGTTCATTTTTTCTTGGGATGCCCTAACCTCGCTAAGGGATCTAAGTATGGTTCCTATCATATTCTCAATTTTTAATTTTTCTTTTATCAATTGGGGCGATTGCTTCTAGGAGTTTTGATCGTATTTGAAATAGCTGTTCCATATTTGTTCTGTTTGTAACGGGGTTGCACTAGATATTTTTCTTTTGGAGGAGGGTTTGAACAATCCTTGTTCTTCTTCTATCTTCGGGGTTCTTTACCAAGCCGGGATTTAGTTTGTCTGGAAAAATTTGACTATTAACTTCTTTCGACCTTTCATGGATATCTTTCATTGTAATATTTTACTCATACACCCTTGTTTTAAGTTTTTTTTTTTCAAATTTCTCATTTCGATTTAATATTGCTTTATAAGTTTTTGGGGTATTTTATTCCTAGACGTATTTCCATTAGTTCTGGTTCTCCTGCTTATTCTGCAGATTTCGTGGTAACTTCCTGTTCGTTTTCTGGTTTTTTACTCTTTTTGATGGTTTTCCCATAGAGATTAGGTCAAATTTCTTGTATTGTTTCAAAGAAATTTTTGGCCTTTTCGCCTTAGCCTGCTTTGCATGGGCAGTAGCCGAAGTGGGTTTTTGTTTGGTTGGTGCCTCATGGGGCTCATCATTGGATTCAGTAGAACTAGTTCTGAGGATTCATTCATTTAGGGCTTTCTGGGATTGTCCTTTGAGGTTTTGTAGTATCACCTGCTCTTGCTTCATATATCTCATCTCCTCTGGAGGTTGAGGGTTTATTTTCCATTTCCTCGCGCTGAGGTCCTGTTTCGGGGGAGTTAAAGGACTCTTGGGAACTCTGGGAGGAGTCAAATACCTTTGGAGAATGTCTCCACTGCTTGAATGCCATATCTTCCGGGGGGTGAGGTGTATTTCGTAGCATTGTCTGTTTCCAGGAATAAGATTCTTTGGGTTTTACTTTTAGATACCGTTATGTGATGGTATTGTCCCAAGTTTTCATCTTCCGGGTGTTCCTGTGTCCAAGGCAACGTACTTTGCCTTGTTTTTATCGGATAATTTATAATGTCCATGGCCTCTCTCAAGTTTTTTGTATTTGTATCCCTAAGGGGAGTCTTCCTCCTTTTTGTACCTGGGGTTTCCACAGCTCTGTTTAATTCCTCCTGTAGCGATAGGGGTCTTTCTATCGGGGTTGCTGGGGATACCATGTCGTCAGGAAATCTTTTGGGGGACATGGGGTCGAAATTCTATCGGGGAAAAATTGAGTTTTTGGCGATAGCGTATAATCCAATTCTTGATCCGAGCTTTCTGTGGATGAACTCTCTGGGCTTTTGGGGTTCTTGCAGGCATGGGTATTAGGGGTTTTCTTTTAGGGATGACTAGGTTTTTCATGGCTAAAAAATTCTTCGAAATCTTCCTCCTCGCTATTGTTTTCAAAGTAGTTTTTGTTTGAAATTGAAGGGTTTTTAGTTCGGATAGCCTGGACTTAGGAAATTGATTTTCCGCGTTTGATGAATCTGAAGATGAGGGTTCGGGTGCCCACTTAACGGGGTGTTTGGAACCTTTCATACGGCTAACATGTGCTTTGTATGTTCTTCTCCCGTTTTCTGGGTTTATCATTTTAAAAGTTAAATCGTTGTCATATTTTTTTGATTATTCTGTAGGGTCCTGAATATTTATTGAAAAGTTTTTTGCCTTCCAATTTAGCTTCATTTTTCAAATAGACGCAGTCGCCTACCTTAAAATTTATATTCCCTTTGATTTTGGATTCATTCCTCAACTCTTGGTTCACCTTACATTTTTCTAACTCTTGTCTAACTATTTTATAGGTTTTTATCATCCTATTTATAAAATCTTGCTTATAGTCCTCTGTATTATTGTAATACTCTCTTGATTCTATAATTTCTTGATATGGTATTTTAAAATCACGTCCGAATAAAAGAAAAAAATGGACTATCTTTAGTCGTTTCTGAATAAGCAGTATTAATTACATTGGTTAAGTAAGGTAGATACAGATCCCAATCGTTTCGGTTGTCTTTTGAATAAATACTTAAAACATTGGAAAATATTTTGTGCCTATTTTCAATTTTTCCATTAGCTTGGGGATGGTAGGGTGAAGTTACTAATTTCTCTATTTTTAAGGAAACTCATTAGATCTTTAGTTACTTTAGAAACGAAGTTAGTTCCGTTGTCGCTAATAACCTGGCGAGGAACGCCAAACTTTAAAAATATTTTTGCCAAGGCTTTACTTGTGGCATATGCGCCTTGATTTTTCAATGCTTTGGCAAAAGTGAAGCCGGTAAAATGGTCTATTACTGATAGAACGCAAGTATGACCTCGATAGAAACCGGTAATCCTCCACTCGTACCATATAGGTCGAATGATACGATATCGAAGGGAAATCTTGCTACTGGCACTCTTCCCAAGGGGGGATTTGGGTACGTTTGTTTGGGATTTTTTCTTAAGTTACACGCTTCACATGTATTTATAAAATCTTTGAGTTTTGTTAATGCCGACGGAACATAAAAGTATTGTTTTAGCTTGTGGAATGTTTTGGTTATTCCTAAGTGTCCACCTATCTCCAAATGGAAGTACTTAAAGGCAGGTATTATTAAGCTATGGGGGAGTACAGGGATAATTAAGGTTTGATTTCTATTTGTTTCGCCTGATACTATTCTGCAAAGGATTTCTTCGTCAAAGTCATAAATAAAAATTGTCTATTTCCCGTCTTAGGGCTTTGAACTTATCAGGGAGATTATCAGAATTCACAAAGTAATTAATGAGAGTTAAACACATTTCATCCTTAACTTGGTTCCTTTTAATATTGGTAGGGACAAGGGAATTACTCGTGGCCCCTTTTCTTCTGTTAGGATTTTTGGTTTATTCTTCTTGTGTTTTCGTTTATAGGGATTAATGGCATTTATTTGTTTAGTTTCGTTATCTGAAGGGTTATTCTCAGGGTATCTACTCAAGTAATCACAGGGGGCATTCTGTTTACCGGTCACGTGTTCAAATTCGTAATCCAGATCTTGGATTTTCATTATCCATCGCGCTAAAATTCCGGTTGGATTCTTGAATGTGCTTAGATACTGTAAGCTTTTATGGTCCGAGCGCAACTTAAATTTTCGTCCTACTAAATAATGTCTGAATTTATCCAAATGGTAAATTATAGATAATAACTCTAATTGCGTTGCTGAATAACTACTTTCGCCTTTGGTTAGAGTTCTGCTTGAATAGCATATGACTTTCTCTATATACTGAGGGGGTTCTTGTAGGGGTTCAGGGTAGTTTTCCACGGGGATTAATTGGGAAAGAATTGCACCGATGCCTAAAGCTGAAGCATCAGTGGTAACCACAAATTGTCCCTTTTCAAAATTTGGTAGCGACAAAATTGGTTCAGAAGTAAGAGCCTTCTTGAGAGTGTCTAAGGAAGTTTGAGCTTCCTGCGACCAGGTAATATTTTGGGAATTCCCTTTAGTTAGATCTGTTAGGGGTTTTGCGATTTGGGCGTAGTTGCGTATAAATTTTCTAAAATAACTGGTTAAACCAATAATGCCTCTTAATTGTTTCATAGTTTTTGGCGGCTTAAGATTCTCTACGCATTTTATCTTCTCAGGGTCCGGTGATATTTGACCTTGGGTCACTATCATTCCTAAGAATTTTATTTCGAATTTAAACAAATTTACTTTTTCAGGTCTACATTTCAGATTAACCTCTCTGAATTTTTCGAAAACTTTGGTTAATGTGTTTAAATGGTCTTCCGGTGTTTCTCCCACACAAATGACATCATCCACAAAATGGATAATATTTTCTATACCTCGTAATAAATGTAACAGGGGTCTACATAATGCGCTTGAACTAGTTTTGAGTCCGAAGGGTACTCTCAAATATTCATAAGAGCCACATTCCGTTGTCGAAAAAGCCGTTTTATAAAACGTCATCATCTGCTATCTTAACCTGATGATAACCTTGCGTGAGGTCAAGAGATGTAAAAAATTTTGTTCTTGGTTGAAATGGAGTCTAGGATTTCATCAATTCGTGGCAGGGGAAATTTGTCACTAACTACCTGCTTGTTTAAGGCTCTATAATCTACTACAAGCCTAAGGTCCTTGTTCTTTTTTGGTACTTGTATAACGGGGGCTAATTACGGGCTTATGCTTGGCCGTATAATGTTGTTTCTTTCTAATTCGCGGATTTTATTTTTTAACCAGCCTTTGTAGGGATGGGGAATGCGATAGGGCTGTTTAGCTACGGGCAACCCTGTGGTTTGGATAGAGTGTTCATAAAACGGTATCAACCCGATATCTTCCTCGCATGTAGAAAAAATATCTCTAAAATTCCAGAGCAATTCACATAATTTTTCCTTTAATTGCGTATTTTGGATATGATCTAATTTAAATTTTTCCAAAAATTTGGGGTTTTGTTAGGGGGTAGTTATTCTTTGGATTCCTATCACCAATACTATTAACTAAGCTTTCCTTGGAGTTTCTCCATTTGTTTAGCTCGTGCTCAGAAATAACTTGTATTTCAACGAGACATGTTCCTTTTTTCAATGTAATCATATCGTTTTCGTGTGTGTTAGTAACCAAATAAAACCTTCACCTTTTCGTATGGAATGATCTGTTCTTCACAAAACAGATTTTCTGGAATTTCTTTACACGGGGATGCGAACCAAATTTCGGAATTGTCTTTTACAGGGGTGACCATTTGAGAGATTTGTACTCTTTGCATAGTGTTTGGGGGGATTTTTGTTTTACGTACCGCGAACCCATAGTATTTTTCTTTCGAGTCATTTTCTATTAGGTTAAGATTAGCGCTTTCTTGCGTCAAGTCTTCCGCTTGTGGGGTTGGTTGTAAGGGTAAATCCAAGTCCTGTCCCCTTACAACAGTACTTAGATTTATTATTTTAGTCCATAATTCGGTTATTTTCTTTATTTCTGTTTGTCTATACTCCTGCATTTTCCCTATTTTTGCTTTTACTGACTCGATCCATTTGCTGCTTGAATTTCTCTCTCGTCCCGTGGGAGAAAATGACGTGACGTGAGGTACAAAAGACTTGATTCTATTCACTGTTGCTTCCCCTCTCTCCACGCGTCGAAGAATAGGATCGTATGGATACACGAGTCTATTATTTGCTATATCTAATAACACTTATTAGATTTTAAAAAATTAGCACCAATTATAGCCTCATATGGGAAATTTTTGCAGATTATGAAGTTTGTAGGAAAGATTTTATTATCTTTTGCCACCTCTAAACGTATGGAGCCTATAGCCTCCAGCCTATGACCTGTGACACTAGTTAAACTGGGAATATTGAAATTTTTTCGTCGCTTAATATATATTGGGAGTCTATTAAATACATTCGAATTTATTATATTAACTGATGCACCTGAATCTATTAACGCTTTGAAATTAATGCTTGCAACACTAAAATTATTTAATATAGGTAATATGTCATTATCATCACTCAAGGAAGGTACAATTACTGGATGGGACCTATAAAAGATATTGGCCTCCAGGGTCCCGGTTAATTTTCTTGGGGGCCCAATTTGTTTCCCTGTGCGCTTATCTGATAAGTTGGCGTTTGAGGTTGGGGTTCGGTGGGAATTTCGCTTGTTAGGGAAGTTCCAAGTTGGTTGACATTTGATTGTCTTGTTTGCCACGTATTATTGCGTGGGTTAAAGTTTCTTGTGCCGACGGCTCGCGGCATTTGTTCATTTTGTATTGACGAAAAATTTCTTTCGTTTCCCGTCGAAAAAAAATATCCTCTGTTATCGGTTGTATTCCTGTCGAATCTAGTTGGATACACCGTTCGTAAATTAAATTGGTACATGTTTTGTCGCGTGTTTGCGTTGGGGAACCGATAATTATTTTGTCGGTTGGGTGAGGGATTGGAATAGGGTTGTTGAGGCGTATATTGGGAAGGATTAGAATATGCAAATCCTTGTTGGTACGGGTTGCGGAACGATGGGAGACGTGGGGGGTTATTTCTATAGTTTCCTGCCCCATTGGCATTTGTGTTTGTTCTCCCGAACAAACGATTATTAAAACTTGGGGTTGCTGGTGTATATTTGTTTTTAGTACGGCATTCCCTGGCGATATGTCCTTGTTTATTACATGTATAGCATATAATTGGGGGGTTCTGTACGTAGTTTTTTGTATCCGTGGGTACAAAACGTACCATTCTTTGTCTCGTAGGAGTTGGAGACCTATTTTGGTTCGGTTTGGGTGAATTATCTCTCGGAAAAAATCCTGGGGAAATCCCTCGTGATCGTCCCGGAGTTGAACTTTCCACATTATTTATTTTTGGCTTGTTGTGATTTGCCACAATCGAGTCAATTTCAATCATTCTCTCTACTTCCTGAACTGCCAGCTCTAATGTTTGAATATTTTTTGATATTAACATTCGGTATAGCTTGGGGCTTAACCCTTGCATGAAAGCATTAAGTACAATTTTATCGTATAAAGGACCCGATTCTTTTCCATATTTTGCCTCAATGGATACCATTACTTTGTGTAGGTATTCCCTAACATTTTGTGTTTCATCGAAACATACCGTGCCATGTTTTAATTTGTGTGTTGAACTGGTTTCAACAAATCTCTCTCGGAACGCTTTTAGCAATTTTTCTATTGAGTTTATTGGAAGATTGTTATCTTCCCCTATCGTATTTTCTATCTGTTTCAAGAATGTTAGTGCTTGCCCCTTAAGTCTCATTTACAACAACATGCCAACTAATGATTTTAAGTCTGTTTGAGTTACCTCCACAAATTGATTTAATTGGATAATAAATTCATCTACATTCGAATCTCCGTTATATGTGGGTAGAGACTTTGAAATTTCCACTGTTTTGGCAATAATTTTTTGCTTTAATAATTGTGCGTTTTGATCCAACGACATATTGATTTGTTTTTTTTTTATTGGGTTAAAATTCGATACTGGTTTTATTTGTTTTGATACTATTTAAATTCGATACTTCTTCGGCACGTTATATGTATTTTTTTTGCTACTATTATCGGGGGATTTAGGTTTAACAAAATATTGTACTTCAAAATATGCACAAATTATGACACTTCAAAGCATGCAAAAAAAAAAAAATATGACACTTCAAAGCATGCGGAAAAAATGGTACTTTAATGCATGCACACTTTCCCTATGCGTGACATTTTCAACAATTTTTTTTTTTCAATGTTGTCCTTGTGTTTTGCTCCTTTAAAACAGGCCGCGCCAATTCTAATGGGGGGTTTTATGTGGGAAGGGATTCTAGTTTTGTTATTCAATAAGACCTTCTGATAAGGGGAGTTCTAATAAAAATTGTTTGTTCTATATCAACTAATTTATTTAATGGGAAATTTAGTTAAACTCTTAGCTGACGGTTCACGAGTGGCTTACCTGAGTGGAGGCGGAACTTCTAGAGTGGGGAGCTTAAACTAGGAGTACATATAGGGAGCTTATATTAACGGCCATACTGAATCGAAATCAAAACTGAAAAGTTTCAGTTTCCCTTAGGAGCGAGTGGAGCCACAAGGACTAACAAACTTGAGAAACATTAACATAGAGAGAATAAAATAAAAAAGTAATGTCTTTATTGTTACTCACATAATTGTCGCAGAGCTTCGGTTATATTGACATACACTTGTAATACGGGACACTAATATAAAATTGTCATCTGGAGCGATGCAACGCAAAGGTTAATGCACTGACCAAAAAGTTTTCTCGAAAGTTTATCTTGATTAGACACACATAACATAAATCATAAGAAATTCCTGGGTTAGACTGGTGTAAAAACTCCTCTAAGGCTCTCATAAGACTGCTACAAGACTGGCGCAAAATTGCTATGTCCTAACTATCTATCCTCTACAATTTTGCCGGGGGTTACGTTTAGGCGTTGCTAAAAGTATGTTTTGCAATTCCTATTGGTTGCATTATTTGTCCTACATCACTATTGGGCCGGCTTGCACCAATGGGCTACTTGGTTTAATTTAAGTTTATGACTTTTAAGATGTCACTTTGGAATTTTTCTAACAATTCAAAATTTTACACTGCAACATTTTGCTAGCAGGTGTCGCTTAATTTATGACTTTTAAAATATCACTTTGGAATTTTTTCGAACGAACAAAGTTTTACATTGTAACATTTTCCTAATAGGGTGTCAGAAGACTTGTAATTTATTTCTGTGAAAATTAGTAAAAGCTACACGATTTAATTACATTAAGATTGCTAGTTCTAACTTAGTTTCCAGAACAATGCAACAAAGATATTTTGCATCTTGAGTGACTATTTTTTTGTATAATAAACTTTGCCTTCTTGACAGTTTGGTGTTCCGAGCTCTTAAGATTCAAATTACATTGTTCGTTGGCTGTCATATATAATTACAATTTATGATTTGTGATTGTCATATATGATTTGGTCAAAATGATATTTATTGCGTTTATTGGCGACACAAGGGCGAATTTATTTGTTTGATTTTCTGTGGGAAAGATTCTTGATGTTTGTTACAAAGTATAATTACAATGTATAATTAGATCTGTAGTTTACTTGAACCTTTCAGGTTCATATTTTGGGTGAATTTATTCTTTACTTGGGTAACTTAAATTGGGAGATTTTGGGGTTTTTGAGAATTGATCCCATTACAGAACCCTCCATGTAACTGAACCCCTGTATAACCGAAACCCTGTACAACTGAACCCCCATGCAACTGAACCCTCGTGCTACTGAACCCTCATGCAACTTGATCCCCATTTAACTAAACCTCCATGTAACTGCACCCCCCCCCCCTTTAACTGAACTCTCGTGCATCTCAACCCTCCATGCAGTCCATCTCCCTCAAAACACTTTTCAACCATTTCTTGTTATTTTTTTTTATTTCTAAAACTATTTTAAATTGACAATACTCTCCAAAACATCACTTGTGTATTATACAGTACACTATCACCCCCATCTCCTCCAAATCGCAAATCCCCCCCCTCATTCAACTGAACCCTCCATGTAACTGAATCCCTGTATAACCGACTGAATCCCTGTATAACCAAAACCCTGTACAACTGAACCCCCATGCAACTGAACCCTCGTGCTACTGAACCCTCATGCAACTCGACCCCATTTAACTAAACCTCCGTGTAACTGTACCCCCTTTAACTGAACTCTCATGCAACTCAACCCTCCATGCGACTCATCTCCCTCAAAACACTTTTCAGTCATTTCTCGTTAAATTGACAATACTCTCCAAAACATCACTTGTGTATTATACAGTACATAATCACGACATCTCCTCCAATTCGCAAATCCCCCCCCTCGTTCAACTGAACCCTCCATGTAACTGAACCCCCTGTATAACCGACTGAACCCCTGTATAACCGAAACCCTGTACAACTGAACCCCCAATGCAACTGAACCCTTCTATAACCGACTGAACCCCTGTATAACCGAAACCCTGTACAACTGAACCCCCCATGCAACTTGATCCACATTTAACTAAACCTCCATGAAAACTGTACCCCCCCCCCCCCTTTAACCGAACTTTCGTGCATCTCAACCCTCCATGCAGTCCATCTCCCTCAAAACACTGTTCAACCATTTCTTGTTATTTTTTTTTATTTCTAAACTATTTTAAATTGACAATACTCTCCAAAACATCACTTGTGTATTATACAGTACACTATCACCCCCATCTCCTCCAAATCGCAAATCCCCCCCCTCATTCAAACTGAACCCTCCATGTAACTGAATCCCTGTATAACCGACTGAACCCCTGTATAACCGAAACCAACTGAACCCCCATGCAACTGAACCCTCGTGCTACTGAACCCTCATGCAACTCGACCCCATTTAACTAAACCTCCGTGTAAACTGTACCCCCTTGCAAACTCAACCCTCCATGCGACCCATCTCCCTCAAAACACTTTTCAGTCATTTCTCGTTAAATTGACAATACTCTCCATAAAACATCACTTGTGTATTATACAGTACATAATCACGAAATCTCCTCCAATTCGCAAATCCCATTACCTCTTTTTTTTTGCAAAGGTTAATCAAACACTTCCGATTGTAAAAGCATTAAAAAATTTTCCAATCCCTAATTACCCCTTTTTTGCAAATGCTAAACAAAAAAAAAAAAAAAAATGTCGTCTCTGTGTCGTCTCTGTGTCGTCTCTGTGACCAAGTAAAGAAAATCGGAAGTTTAACCTATGTAAATTAAGTTATAGACAATACTGGTTTTTAGAAAAACTGGAATAAAATAATTGATACAGTTTCAATTGCACGCTAACCTTTGAATAGGCAATGTGATTATACCCACCTATATCATGAACTAGAAATCTACGTCAGAAAAACTTGTCCTTAATCCTATAGGACCGGTATTGCGTAAATCTCTTAGCAAAGATGTAATGACCTCTAGAATAGAATTACCTACCAGAAAAACCTGTTTGGTACGGGGGCCTTGTAGAATTCAATAGATCATCTCTACTCAAGTTTAGTCCTACCATCAAAAGTTAAGCGCCTGAAAAATTTGGCTGATTTTCAAAAAAAAAAGGGGAAAGACCCCCTAAAAGTTATAGAACCTTGTTGAAAATCACACCATCATATTCAGCGTATCAGAGAACCCTACTGTAGATGTTTCCAGCTCTTATCTACGAAAATGTGGAATATTGCATTTTTTGCCAGAAGAAAGATCACGGGTGCGTGTTTATTTGTTTTTTTTTTTTTTTTTTTTTTTCTTTTTCCCAGGGGTGGTCGTATCGACCCAGTGGTCCTAGAAAATAACTAAAAATAACTAGAACAACAAGAAAAAGACTAGAATCCTACAAAACGAAATTTTCAATCTAATATACAAAATCTACAAAAAAAAATTAAAAATTAAATGCCATGGTCCCAAATTCAATAACATTAACAAAAAATTCCGTCCCGTATACGAAATTAAAACACCATGCACCAAAAAAAACTGTACTCCACACATAAAAGGTACCTTAGCAAATAACTTAAATTTAACATACTACTATCAAACATAAATAAAAAACTTGCGGTAACGAACTGTAAGTAAGGAGCGACCCGGCTCAATAGTAACTGAAAGTCTAGAAAACGGAATTTTGACACCAATAGACATATGAAAAGAATTGGAGTTTTATGCTGATTTCAAATATATAAGTTTTGTTATATTTTGACTTACCCGTCAAAGATTACGAGCCTGAGAATATTTAACCTTTTTTTAAAAAAGGGAGTAACACCCCTTAAAAGTCAAAGAATCTTAATGAAAATCACACCAGCAGATTCAGCGTATCAAAGAACCGTGTTGTAGAGGTTTCAAGCTTCTATACTTTGATACAAAACTTTGACCCCTCAACATTAACTGAAATGCGAGAGAAAACAGTTAAAACAACAAGAAAAAGACTAGAATCCTAAAAAACGAAATTTTCAATCTAAAATACAAAATCTACAAAAAAAAAATTAAAAATTAAATGCCATGGTCCAAAATTCAGTAACATTAACAAAAACTTCCGTCCCGTATACCAAATATAAACACCATGCACAAAAAAACTGTACTCTACACACATAAAATGTACCTTAGCAAATAACTTGAATGTAACATACTACTATCAAACATAAATAAAAAACTTGCAGTAACGAACTGTAAGTAAGGAGCGACAAGGCTCAATAGTAATTGAAAGTCTAAAAAACGGACTTTTGACACCAATAGACATATCAAAAGAAATGGAGTTTTATGCTGATTTCAAATATATAAGTTTTGTTAAATCTAGTCTTACCCATCATCAAAGATTACGAGCCTGAGAAAATTTGCCCTATTTTTCGAAAAAAAGGGAGTAAGACCCCCTAAAAGTCAAATAATCTTAATGAAAATCATACCAGCAGATTCAGCGTATCAAAGAACCGTATTGTAGAGGTTTCAAGCTTCTATCTGCAATTAAATAAAAAACAAGTTTTTCAACTGAAAGTAAGGAGCAACATTAAAACTTAAAGGAACAGAGAAATCATTACGTATATAAGGAGATTCGCTCCTTAGGCAATACCTCGCTCTTTACGCTAAAGTTTGAATTTTGTTCGAATCGCAAATCCCTGAATCACAAAGGCTGTTTAATTAGACTAGATAGCTCTTTGAAAGTACAAAAAAAAATTTGCGCAAAGAGTGAGGTATTGACTAGGGGGTGAGCCCCCTCATATACTTAATAATTTCTGTTCGTCAGTTGTGAAAACTTGTTTTTTTTTTTTTTATTTAATTTCTGATCGTTTTTTAAATAATGCTGGAAATCCGGCACCCCCTTCATAGAAATGTCCCTTCCCCCAAGGAAACATTCTCCGTGGAAAGATTTTCCCACGTAACCCCCTCCTCCTACCCCCCCCCCCCCCCCACCAGAAAAAATCCCTCCTGAAATTGTCTATCTACTTCCCAATAACTGATACTATATGTAAACAACGGGCAAAGTACATAAACTTGCAGCCCTTCCCCCGAGAGAACTGTGAGGAATTTGTATATTCAATTTGCATATTCAATTTAAGTTTCATTCGTTTTAAAATTTATTTATTCATATGCATTATTATCTATTGTATGTTTGCTTGTATTAAAAGAGGTTAAAGTCTGGAGGTTAAAGAGGTTGTAAAAAAAGAGGTTAAAGAGGTTGTTAAAAAAGTTAAAGCTGTATTAAAAAAGATCAACCCAAAAAAAACAGCTTGAACCTCGTGTACTAAATTCTTGGAAGTTAAAACACAAAAGCTTTACTCTAAGATATTCAAGAGCAGAGACTACATATATATATATATATATATATATATATATATATATATATATATATATATATATAATATATATATATATATATATATATTATATATATAATATATATATATATATATATATATATATATATATATATATATATATATATATATATATATTATATATATATATATATATATATATATATATATATATATATATATATATATATATATATATATATATATATATATATATTTATATATATATATATATATATATATATATATATATATATATATATTATATATATATCTAGATATATATATATATATATATATATATATATATATATATATATATAGTATATATGTATATATATATATATATCTTATATATATATATATATATATATTATATATATATATATATATATATATATAATATATATTATATATATATATATATATATATATCATATATATATATAATATATATAAATTAAACCCCAAACAGAATTAAACCCCTCCCCCCCCCCCCACCCCCGAAAAAAAAAAACTTTACTCTAGATATCAAACTACAAACAGAAATTTTAAAAAAGTGCTTCTTGGTCTACAAAAAATAAGAAAACTGAAACAAACACCCAAGTTACAGAAAATTCAAACCTTTAACAAAGAAAATGCAAAGTCATAACAGAGGAACTCATATCAACAAGCACGTCTTGGACCCCAATTATGAAGATAAATCCCACATAATTCCCCAACTAAGTCTCCGAAAGCTACTAACAGATATGCGAAGATTAAATCCAGAACCACAATTAGAAAATTTTAGATCTAAAAAAGAAAATGGAGTAAATCCCCAAATATTATGACTTCAATCCTTATATGCGCACATGTGCCTCCAGCACAAAAAATTGATCCTAAAAAAAAAATCAAAATTTATTTTTGTTTTGTATATCAAACAAAATTTTATTTTGTGTAATACTAGATACTATTTAATTTCTGATCGTTTTTTTAAATAATGCTGGGAAATTTGACACCCACTTCATAGAAATGTCCCTTCCCCCAAGGAAACATTCTCCATGGAGATATTGTCCCACGTAACCCCCTCCTCCTACCCCCCCCCCCAGAAAAAATCCCTCCTGAAAAACGTCTCTATGCTTCCCAATAACCAATATTATATGTAAACTAGGAAAAGTTCATAATTTGCAGCCCTTCCCCCGAGAACTGTGGGGAATTAAGTCATCCTCAAAGACATATTTATTAATTTTCGACTATGCTAAGCAAAATAGCCATCTCAAAATTTTGATTGGGTGAATTCGGGAAAAAATGAGCGTGGGAGGGGGCCAAGTTGCCCTCCAATTTTCTTGGGCACTTGAAAAATGGCACTAGAACTTTCAATTTCCATTCGAGTGAGCCCTCTCACGGTATTCTAGGACTCACCCCTGGGAAAAAACAAAAAATAACAACAAATAAACACGCATCCGTGGTCTTTCTTCTGGAAAAAATACCAAATTCCACATTTTTGCACATAGGATCTTGAAACATCTACAGTAGAGTTTTCTGTTACGCTGAATCTCACGGTTTGATTTTCATTAAGATTCTATTACTTTCAGGGGTTGTTTCCCCTTTTTTCGAAAATAAGGCAAATTTTTTTCAGGTCCCAAAACTTTGGAAGGGTAAGACTTTCATGACTCTCGTGCGGATATTGGAGAGATTGCTGAGGTTAGAGCACAATTTGTTTGAAACTTTGTTGGATTCGCCTTCTATTAATAATCGAAATTTAAAAAATTTTAGTAAAAATGAACACTTGGTCTTACACGCATTAAAAAAAGATCATTCCAGGATTATTACGAAAGCCGATAAAGGCAATACTGTTGTTGTATTAGATTCTGATGATTACGACAAAAAAATCAGATAAATTTTAAATGATTCTAACACATATGAACAATTAGCTACCGATCCCACAGAAAAATTTGTACAGGAAGTCCGAAAAGAGCTTTCTTATCTAAAAGGAAAAGGTGAAATTACAGATCAGTTGTACAAAAGGTTTTACCCACGCGGTTGCACGTCCCCTCGCTTTTATGGTCTTCCTAAAGTTCATAAGCCCGTAATCCACTTCGACCCATTGTTTCTTCTTTTAATTCTCCTACAGCAAAAATAGGAAAATTCTTATCAGTGATATTTCGCCCACTAATTCAGGCTCAAAAATCCTATATTAAAAATTCCGCTGATTTTGTTTCCAAGGTAAAGCAAGTTTCGGTTAAACCAAATACAAGAATTGGCAGTTTTGATGCAGATTCAATGTATACCAATTGTGATCCTCAAAAAGGCCGAACTGTTTTTGGAGCAAAAACTTAATTCTAACCCATCTATATCAGAAAATTCTACTCTTTCGAATCAGACACTTCTTTCGCTTACAGCCCTTTGTAACAGAACTTCTTTTTTATTTCCATTATAGAGGGCATTTTTTATAGACAGAAATATGGGCTCTCCATGGGTGCCCCCCTTTCTCCAATACAGGCTGATATTTTCATGGAAGACCTTGAAGAAAGGGCTATTTTGCAAAGTTCTTGTAAACCTGAATTTTGGGTTCGTTTTGAAGATGACATTTTTTATTTATGGGAGCATGGTGACGAGTCTCTGGGATCTTTTCTTCACTTGCTCAACTCCTTGGATCCAAAACTGAAATTTACTCAGGAATCAGAGATAGAGAGGCGTCTTCCTTTCTTAGATGTTCTGGTGCACCGAAATGATTCATGTTTCGAGTTTAGTGTATATAGAAAACCCACACATAATGACCGTTACTTAAATTATTCCTCCAATCATTCTCCTGCTGTGAAAAGAGGAGTTGTCACTTCTCTAGTTGATAGAGCATTGAAAGTTTGTTCAACACGTTTCTTGGATTTAGAACTCAACCACCTTAGAGATATTTTATTTAGGAATGGTCATCCAATTAGTTTAATTAATTCTGTAATTACAAAATGCATTAAAAGATTATCAGATAGTTTCACAGAAAACACAAATCAAAGGGAAAATTCAGTTTATCTTGGTCTCCCATACATTAAAGGGATTTCAGACCACATTTCAAAAAATCTAAGGAAAAAATAACATTTACACTTATTATAGACCCAGAAAAACTATCAGGTCCCAAATTTACCAAGGTAAAGACCCTATCCCGATAGGTGAAAACTCCGGTGTCTACAGAATTCCTTGTTCGTGTGGTCTTTGGTACATCGAAAGAACAAATCAGCGACTAACAGATAGAATACCCAACATTCTAGTTCAATTATTAATACACTTAAAAAGCGAAAAAAACGAAAAAAAAAACCAGAAAATTTTGACTCTGCCCTTGCAGAGCACATTTTTGAAAAACCAGACCATACTATTTTGTTTAATCAAGCTAGTCTTATTTCGCATGATAAAGGTATTGTCCAGCACTACAGAGAAGCTGTTGAAATTTATAAATACCAACATTTAGGTCTAGCTTTAAACAGAGATTCCTTTGATTTAAGAATAAACGAGTCATATTTCGGTTTTCTCAAAAGAGAAGCCGATACGTTAGTAATCCCTGAAATAAACCCTTGAACCACTTTCCCAGTCATCTAATCAAACACGTGAACAACCCCTTAGGTCTCAAAGGGTGTCTGCAAGAAATGCCTTAATTAAAATCCGAAATCAAATGACATAGTTTTTCCAACTTATTTAATTGCTGGTTCGTTTTTTTTTTTCGAGTGAATGAATTGATTCCTTTCATTTGTCAATTGCTCCGCTAGTATCCGTCGATGGCAGTTCATGTTTTTTTGGATTTTGTGCAAATCGCGGATATTGGCGAATAAACTCGCTTTTATGGTTGTTAGATAGTTGGTTTTAATTCTTTTAATTTTTGGCTTTTATTGATACATCGTTTCGTTTCGCGCTGAAGAAGAGAGGCGTTTGTCCTCTCGAAATATTCGCTTTGTTTTTTCAGTATCGTCATTTGGCCTATAAAAAACCCCATTTTTGCTCGTTTTTCTTTCTTTATGTGATGTCAGGCCAGTGTGGTTTGAGAAGTTATCTTTATATATATATATATATATATATATATATATATATATATATATATATATATATATATATATATATATATATATATATATATATATATATATATATATATATATATATATATATATATATATATATATATATATATATATATATATATATATATATATATATATATATATATATATATATATATATATATATATATATATATATATATATATATATTATATATTTATATATATATATATATATATATATATATATATATATATATATATATATATATATATATATATATAATATATATATTATATATATATATATATATATATTTATATATATATATATATATATATATATATATATATATATATATATATATATATATATATATATATATATATATATATATATATATATATATATATATATATATATATACAAAAATTAAACCCCAAACAGAAAGACATATATGAAAATACCACACACTATGGAATAGAAGCACCACATTCTAAATTATTAGCCCAACGACCCAAATTTTATTCTAACACTAAACCTAAGACGTTTTTAAAATAAGAAAAAACTAATAATAGCATAAGACATGATACCCTTACACAAAAACTTTATCTTGACGCGTAAAGTTCAATCCAACACAAATGACTAAAGCCAATACATACAAATTCTCATCCCCTCCCCAAAAAAAAACAACTTTACACTAGATATCTAACTACAAACAGAGATTTGAAAAAAGGAGCTTATTGGTCTACAAAAAGTAAGAAAACTGAAAAAACACCCAAGTTACAGAAAATTCGAACTTTAACAAAGAAAAGGCAAAGTCATAACAGAGGAACTCCTATCAACAAACCCGTCTTGGACCCCAAACACGAAGATAAATCCCACATAATTTCCCAACTAAGTCTCTGAAAGCAAATAATAGATATACGAAGATTAAATCCAGAATCCCAATAAGAAAATTTTAGGTCTAAAAAAGAAAATGGAGTAAATGCCCAAATATTATGACTTCAATCCTTATATGCGTCCATGTGCCTCCAGCACAAAAACATTGATCCTAAGAAAAAATAAAAATTTTATTTTTAATTTCACTAGCAAAAAAAACTGGGTCAAAGGCAATGCACGAAATCCTTCCCAACACTTGCAAATACCTTTATGAAGGGGATATTTATTTTTTATACAAAACAAACGTAGATAATTACGGAAACCACACTGCCTTTCCATGAAGATAAAGAAAAAAGCTCAAAATAGAGATTAATTCTTTTTATTAGAAAGTGTATAGAATTCAAAAAAATACAGGTATTTCGGTCACATATACAGTGACCGAAATATCTGGTATTTTTGTGAATTTCTATACACTGTCTATTAAAAAGGATTTTATCCCTATTTTGAACTTTTATATTTTATACAAAACAAAATGAAATTGCTTGTTTGAAAAGTCATTCCTAAGGATATGATGCACGCTATTATTTGACCCAAATAACAAAAAATGTTAGGAACCAATGAAAAAACTTAAATATGAATCCTAAAAATGTAGGCCCCACCTATTCAACTTGAAAATAAATTCAAGGAATTTTATTTTGACCAAGTATATTTCTGTAACACCAGATATTACTACATACCACAACAAAACGATTTCCCCTAAGGATTGGTCAGATACCCTGAACAAAAGTTGTGCCAATCTACTCAATAAAGTTTTCTTTGAAAATAGCTTAAACATTCCCTTACCTGAAATCGATGCTTTGTTCACTGTATTTTGAATCCTCAAATCCATTTCTCCGGGAACACTATCTGACGCTTCACCAGTGAGAAACATCCTGAAACTGAAATATGGCATACATTGCATCTATATAAATACTTCAGATGACGTCATATCATTTTTCCTAATGACGTCATGATAGGAATCATTATTTCATCTTTTATGATTATAATATTTATATTCCTTTGCTTTTTTAATTTTATGTTATTATATCATTTCAAAACAATCTCAATTTTGAATTCCTTTTCATTTTAGATCGTTGTTTTGTTTTCTATACTTTCATTCTGTTTTCTTTCAATTTTATTCACCACGGTGGAAATAATATTTAAATATCATCCAAATTTCAATATTTGATACGGCTTTAAATTATTCAAGTTTCCATTGATAACATATAAGGTTTTTAATTAAGACAAGAGGGCATGTCTGATCCCGGATCTCCTGAATACGATGCTAGATGGGCACTGAGATTTGTGAAAACAGGGCCACCGCGTGAAATTTGTGCAAAGCCAGCCCCATCCATCCCATAGCACTCTTAAATACACACCTGACCCCCTAATGTTTTCCCACTAGCATCGTATGAATATGTGCCAAGGCAAAATACTTCCCAAGGCAAAATACGATATTTACTTAATCAACACCACCGCCAACGAAAAAGAAAATAACTTAAAATAAAAACATAATCTTCAAACTCAAATTAAAGAAATCAAAACCGGATTATACTCTGACAACCACAAAATTTAAATATAAATACATAACCTCCTCTTCCACATAAAATTTAATCCAAAAAAAAAAAAGTTGAGCCATATACAAATGCTCGAAACAACCATTAATTTAAATGCAAAATTTAAAAATCTAAAAGCAAAACATAATTTAAACATTATAAACAAAAACTCCAAACACTGACAAAACTTAAAGTACAAGTTAAAAAACTTCCCATATAAAAACAAAATGTAACAAATTCAGCTTTAACCAAATACAAAGAAAAAGAAAAATCTGTTTATGTTATTTGCCCTTTTTCTTTCTGCCACTGTTTTAGACCTCCATGACAAAAAAATGAAAATTTTCGATGAATATCTAGCTTCATTAGCCCTCCTAGCTTCATTAAGTGCATTAATCATGACGATCCAATACGAAAAAGCCACATTGCACAAGGTTAATACCTTTTACTTGGTCGCAACGCCATCTATCTTCGTTAAACTCAAAGCCCACCTGCTGAAAAGATTTCATTGCCTACTTGAAGCCCAAAGTCTAGAGGTAGATGTTCAGCAATGGCCGGAAGGCAATTCTTTTATTTCGTTTTGTGTCATTAACCATGCTTAGTGTTTTCTTTTTCATGTAGGCTATTGGTCAATCCTGCTTAGTTTTTTTTTCCTGTGTTGGAAGAAATAGCGTAATTTAGTTGAGGCTTTTGCCAATACTATGAAAGCTGTTTTTAACTAAATGAATCTTGAAACTTTAAAACAGCAAATGCATCGCGTTTTTTTTTATTATGTGTGTATTTATCGTTCTTGTTAGTGTATTGTGTAATTATTTGGGTAATTATTGTGCACGTGTGCCTATTTTATGAATTTTAATCTTTTTTTTACTGTCATCTTCCGTCTTCTCTCTCTTCTTTTTTTCTCTCTTATACTCCGTTTGGTATTGTGTTTGCAACAGGTCATTAATAAATTCAATTCAATATATATTTTTGAAGGACAAACCTGGGTATATAGATCCTACATTCTCTCTTCCATCACCATTGAATTCTAGTAGAAAGGTAGGCACTTACAATCTTTTTTGGACTTAAATCGTACAATGATTTTTTATCATTACGACTGGAATCATATCAGTCAGATAAGTGGGACCGCCTCCAACAGCAAGCGATTCAGCAAGCAAAATTATTCGTTCTCCTAGAGCTTCCTAATATGAAAGAAAAAATCTGTAGGGAACATTAGACAAAAATAACAAATTAAAAATAATTCAAAAAAAAATAAAAAAATAATAAAAATAAATGAAATAAAATAATAAAAATAAATAAAATAAAAATATAAATAATAAATAAAAAAATAAAATAAAAATAATACTTAAAAAACTAGAATACAAAAAAAAAAATCGCAGTCATGTAAAACTGTTAATCCGGACTCACGCCAAATTTTTGCATGGAAGGAAGGAATAAAAAGCAAAATCTAATGAGATTCTGGCATCCAACCTTGTTTCTACCTGTATCGCCATAACATCTCCAAAAAAAAAATCCATAGGGGAGATCGGAAAGAAATAAAATCTATAAGTTCTATGGGAGCCAGCGCTTGCCCCCCCCCCCCCAAAAAAAAAAAAATAACCCTCCCAATGCGGAAAATACCTCCACGCAGAAATATCCTCCGGAAAATTTTCCCACGTGAAAATACAAGAGACTCATACCAGTTATAGATGTTAAAAAAAAAAATCAGTGAAAACGAGTAGAGAAACTCAAGGCTTCACAAAATGTGATCAAACAGGTATTTGAGGACAATAGTAAATCCTCACGACTTTTACAGCTTCTTCCAACGTTTCAGAGTTCAGACGTTTCCAAATCCACATTGAGTTCGTTTCCCGCAACCAATCATTAATCTCCTTATTAAGAATTACAACAATATAACACAATTTTTTGTTGGGAAGAATTTCACATTGAAATTAATTTACTCTTTTAAATGAATTAGTTAATAACCCGTAAAATTTGGCAAATTATATAAGAAAAACAAGGGCTGAAATTGAGGAAAGTAGCACTCTTGTTAGCTTCTTGCCTTTCCTTCAACGAAAAAAAAAGCTATAGTGGATATTAGCAAAGAAACAATGTCACAGACTTAAATAGGGGAAGATATTTGATACTGAGTTACAACCATAGATTTATAAATATAAGAAAAGAGAAATCCAAGGCAATTTTTGAATGAAATAAATAGTGAAAACTAACGAAAATCTGGTCTCCATTCTTTTCTTATCATATGTAGCAACATCCCCCATTAATCGAAAAGATATACATCTCCAAGGTATCTCCATTAGAATTTTACTTTAGCCTAGCTATTTTGAAAGTTTTATTGGTCAAAACTAAACGATTTTCTTCTGTAATACGTAATAAATACAAATTCTGTGCTCCTTTTATATATTGCTATACTCTAGGTTTGTTTCTCAAAAACTGTTATTCGTTTTAGAGAATTATATCTTTCAACTCAATATTGCTGCTGAGATGTCGCAACCCTGTACCATTTGAAAAATTTAGAAATTAAAGCTCCCTAGGAGGACACAAACCCCCTTGAGCGCCAGAGTATGTATAAAAAAAATAACAGGATTGGGTCAATTTAGAAAGTAAAATAGGGTCGTTTTTAATTGGCCTATTTTTTCGATCAAAAATTGGGCCATTGTCATAATTGGGAAAAATTGGTGAAGAAATTTGGTCAATTGACCAATAGGTCAAACAACTAGGACAATTTAGAAAGAAAACACCAGATATTTTTGGCTGATATAGAAAATTTCCCATAATAAATTATATATCTTATAGTTACAAAATGTTTGCTTCTTTCACATAGTTGTTTTTAGAATCCGCTTTCTTTAATTAGGTGTTGATATTTGGATTTTTATTTACCTTGTCCCGTTCATTTTTTTTTTCTTGATCTTCTTCTTCGCAAATTTTTCTGGCCAATTTGGTTACAAAGTCTCAGAAGATATACTAGTTAAACAAACCTTTGCAGATGCGTTTTGCTGGTGTAAACTTGTCCTGATCTCTTCATCCACATTTGAAATTCTACTTTTGACATTGTTGATAATATCATCAATCGACGTTAGAGATTGTTCATTTGGAAAAAAAATTGTTATTGTAGTCCACTTCGTTGAAATCAGGATGATCAAGAGGATCTCAGAAGGACAAATCTGCAATTTGAAAATAGTCATTATGTCAACCTGTATATTCGTGAAATCAACTGTGCATAGCTTGTTCGTTGGTATGAGCAGAGGTATTGTCTGCCTGTATGACAGTTGGTAGTTTTAGGGCCTCTGAGGTTGTTATTTTTCAGTTTAAGGAGATAGGGGATTTGAAATTCATGTGAAATTGACTGTGCATTGCTTGTTCCTTACTATGAGCAGAAGTATTGTCTCCCTGTTTGACAATTGGAATTTTTAGAGCCTCTGAGGTTGATGTTGTTCAGTATAAGAAGATTTGGGTCTTTATCATAGTTGCAGCAGTTGCTGCAATTTAGCAGACAGCAAATCACAGCCCATAGCATCTACATTTAAAAACATGGTTAAAAAATAAAAATTGTCCAATAAAAAAGGCTTCCCATGTAACACTTCTTTCGAAATGGTAATTTCCACTCAGATCCATCAGAAAAATATTTGAAATTATAACTTGAAAGTAATTATTCCGAATCTCAAAGGAAGATTCAAAGCCCCTCAAGATGTCAGCAAAATAAAAAGAGTCCACCCTTGAAACTACTATTGTTGAAAAGTCTAAACTGGAGACTTACGGTCCTCCAACTTGAACAGCGAGGAAAACAATATTTTTTATATGAGCAATAAATAATAACAATGACAATTAATTGTAAACCCGATTATAAAATAGAAGAAAAATACAGAGCAGCAAAAAAAAAACAAAAAAAACAAACAACATCCAAAGATATAACCAAAAGGGCACATTACAACAAGACACAAATATTGTCATTCAAGTTCAAAGGAGAAATGTCAACAGGATGTCAAAGGAAACAGATCAGTAATTACCAGTAGACCATCCCATTTGTTCCTCAATCTTAATGAATAAAGACTGTCGAAGAGGTGAAGTTTTAGGTGACAAAGATAATTCGAGACATAAACCCTTGCAGGAGGTTTAAAGTTCTTCATAAAAAAAAAACAAAAAAAACATTTAAGTGAAAAAAGGAGTCAAATTATAACCATTTAAAGCAAAGAAAGGCATGAATAGTAAAACTGTTGTTGCACTTTTTGTCCAAGAGTTGATTGTGCCAAGCCAGAGGCTGTAGATAATCCCGAAGGGGCTTATTTGGACACAGATTAAAAAAGTTTAGTTCTTCTAAAAATTTTCACAAGGATGGGAGGTGCACATGAGTTCTACTGCAATTGTTTTGAAAATGTAACTTGCGTTTCAACTATTTTTGTATCGCCACATGTTTGAAGGAATATAAAAACTAGCACTTTACTGAAAATAAACCCAAGCAAAAAAAAATAAGAATATTGTTTTAGCAGCCAAAAAGTCATTACATAGGCCTTCAAAAAATAACAGACTACTCTATTGGGCTCTCCGTGGTTTTCACTAGTCATAATATCAATAACTTTTAATAAATAATTTAAACTATACTAAAAAAACTTACACAAAGAATTAATTTTTATTTAGTAACCTTAAAATGAGCCGTCCTAACTAAGTGGTTGGCGCGCTGTGTTTGGAATCATTCGTCCAAAAGGAATGGGTTCCATTCCAGGCGCGGCTGGTTATTTGGTTTGAGAGGGGGTCAGTGGCGTGACTCTGTAAGCTCAGCCAGAGTCGACCCAGCTCTAAATTGGTACCTGGAGAAATCTGGTGAAGGTAAGCAGAAAGGGAGTTCAAAAGCACATGATGGCTGACCCCAAGCCCCCATTGCACTTTCTGGCTGAAAGACCTCGAAACGGAGATCATCACCGCTAGTTTTGACCTTAAGGGTCTAGTGCTGTCATACTTACTCGACCTTAAAATCATTACAGCAGACAAAAATAATAGAATGACTTATAAGGCCATTCACTGGTGTTACCGGTCACAGTATCAATAGCTAGTAACAGGGGAAGGTCCAGGGGGACCAAAAAGTCCCCCCCCCCCATATTTTTCCGGCGCCCTCATGTGAATCATGTGTTTTTTTTCTTTACTCTTTTTATAAATAAACTTTTCAATTTGGTCAATTATTGGCACCCTAGGCAAATTGCCCCCCCCCCCAAGATTTCACTCTAGGTCTAC
This sequence comes from Artemia sinica, assembly GCA_027921565.1. Lineage (NCBI taxonomy): Eukaryota > Metazoa > Arthropoda > Branchiopoda > Anostraca > Artemiidae > Artemia > Artemia sinica. The sequence goes on along the minus strand of CM051261.1, from coordinate 67,988,135 downwards.
CTTTGGCTAGTAACATAAAATTTTTAATTTTAGACACACTCTAGTACCACTCAAACCAAGAACTAATAAACCATAGCATCAACTCCAGAAATCTACTTAAACTGCCTACAGAGCAGATTGTAAAGTAAAGATGCAAATTTTGAAGTTGTGTCTATAGTCCTAAGACCACGGTATTTTGTGCACCAAAATGGTTATACTCCAGAGCTGTCAAAAAAATAACAATAAAGTAACAATTTTAGACCAAATAGAAAGCCAATTATTGAATTAGGCGAATTTGCAGAAGTGACACCAAATTAAGTAGATTCAAACCATATACAACATCCTTAAATACTTTATATTCTTACTATGAAAATATTCTAAATTGCTTCATGTATCTAGTGCCAGGGGACCAAGCTCTGCTTGGCAAAAAGAAAGACAGTTTGTTTTATCTCTTTCACAAAAAGCGCTTTCATTTCATTTTATTCACTATCGAAAGTAAAAACCACTGTCTACAGATAGTTTTGAGTACCCATTTGACAGACCGTATTTTAAACAGTTAGCTGTATGAAAAATGTGGTTCAGTCCTCCTTTCTAGGGGCTATACAGAGAGAAAGGTTCAGATGGCTAGAGCAAGTTCTGCAGATGACAGATCGCTGAAGATCATCCTTTTTGGCAAACCATTTAAGACCAAATGAAAAGCGGATTGTCCCCGAATGGGTTGGAAAGAGGTCATAAAAAAGGATATAAAGAAATTAGAAGTTTTTGGAAGTGTGTAACGAGGGAAGCTTTAAACAGATTGCAGGGGAGGAGGAGCGTGTTCAGCATTTTTGGCCTCATGTGGATTGGCGCTATGGTAAGTTTTTAGTAATAGTAGTTTCTACTACTAGATTCTTAACACTTCATCAGTATGTATTTGCCTATCAAGGCATGTACATATGCAGGAATTCTTTTGCAAGGAGGTTCAATAGTGCCTGTGTCTGTCATACCCTATTTTCAAAGTTGGCAACAACTTCTCCTTCCTGTGTTAGTTCATGCCCCCGTCAGGTTGGTGTTCCACTGAATAAGAAAATAACAGCCATTATGGGGTTAGTTCTATGTATTTATTGGATACTTAATTCATTATGAATAAATCTTATTCAAGATTGTTATGCCCCAAAGAAAATAGCAAACTAAAATTTTTAACTGATTAAAGCAGCTCCAAGTATGTTTTCTGATTTGATATTTGGATGTGTTTATGGCAGCCCCAGTTCACCTAGTAGTGATGATTCCTTGCTTGCTATTACAATGTCAATAATCCAAATAGTCAACTATTCAAAGCATACAGCAGTAACAGGAGACTTCTTTACCAGATATTAAGTGGCTGAGTCTGTTGACCACGTGCATCTGGATATGGGGTTTCCCCTAACTAAACGCTCCATGTTAATGGGCAACCTCAACCTGATGAGGTCGGTGGAGCCCCGCCCCAGGGACTCTCAATATCTAGACAAGTCCTAGCTCTATGACCTACCCCTCATTTATCTTCCACGACCCAAGCATGTCCCTGGACCGATTTCAGACCATCGAATGAACCTTCTTCACCAAGTTGGAATACACCTCGCCACCTGGAACGTACTCACATTCAACTCTCCTGGATCCAAATCAATTCTTTCCTTCAAGCTTAAACGCTGCAATGTAACTGGGGTTGGGCTTACGGAAACCCGCCTTGTCGGAAGAGAGTCCGAGGATATCACCTGATCTGGTCTGGTGATCCAAAAGCAAGGCAATATGGTGTAGGTCTCGTGCTGAGCGCCAGAGCCAAGAGATGCCTTCTCTCATATAAACAAATTTCAGATAGACTACTGATGGCTCAGCTCCAACACAAGTGGATTATTGTATGCTATGTTACCACCAATCCAAGTCCTGCAGAAGTGAAGGATCAGTTCTACGCAAAGCTCTCAGCGATCCTGTCAAGAGTCCCATCTCACGACATTGTCACTCTACTGGGAGACCTTAACGCGACAGTAAATGACAGGGAGGGCGTGTAGAGAAATGTTCTCGGTCTCTGACTCCAGATCTACTGAATGACAACAGAAAAAGACTAATCTGGTCATTTCAAACACGCTCTTTCAGAAAAAGATATACACAAATATATTTGGTATAGTGACGACGGCCAGACAGAGAAGATGGTCGATTATGTTATGATCTCGGGTCGCTGGAGCTCGTCAATAACAAATTGCCAGACTTATAGGTCGGCTGAGCTTGGAAACACAAACCATAGGATAGTAGTCGCCATGCTGAGGCTACTTCTGAGAGCGCAACAACAAGAAAGACGGCCTCCCAAGTTCGATCTTAGTAGTCGGGCTACATCAGAGATACAACAGAAGTATGCTGTCGATATCTCTAACCGGTTTAGCTGCCTCCAAGTTCTGGACGACCCTGAAGTAGCATGGAAGTCTTTCAAAGATAACATACTCGATTTTACTGGCAATACGATTGGCCGCAGCAGACACAAGAATGAACCTTGGATATCCCCGGAGACTCTGTCCGTGATCGAGCTGCACTGGAAGGCCTGCTTAGCAAAGAAAATGCTAGAGTACAGAAGACTCAACGGCCTGCGCAATAGCCTACTGCACAGAGATAGGAAGACCTTTGTCGACAAGAAAGCCAGTCTCAAAGCTTCTGAACGCTGAGGCAGTTGTTCATCCCAACCCAGATCTGATTCAAGCAGCCATGGCCACAACTGAGGCTACTTCCGACCTCATATCACAACCGTTTTTACCACCTCAGAGATTCGAAATGCTGTAAAAAGGTTAAATAACAATCGATCCCCTGGCGTCTGTGTTATTTCTGCAGAACTCCTCAAGCACACAGGGGTGCAGCAATGATTCTGATGCTCCAGCTAATCTTCTCAGCTGTATGGATGAAGGAAAGCACACCGAATGACTGGCGTGCTGGCATCATACTGCCGCTCTGGAAACGCAAGGACAGCTGTCAAATCTGCTCCAACTATCGTGGGATCACGCTTCTCTCCATTCCTGGTAAACTCATTGCCATGTCACTCCTGGACAGGTACTCCATCTTCTTGCATAGAAAGAGAAGAGTCCAGCAAGCTGGGTTTATGCTCGTTAGGTCGACGACAGAGTAAATTTTCACTATGCACCAGTTGATTGAGAAGACGCAAGAGTTCCACCAAAAAGAATACATTGCATTTGTGGACTTTAAGGCTGCCTTCGATTCTGTTGATCGCCGTTCATTTTGGCTGACACTGAGAACTACGGGCCTATCCCAGAACTACGGGCCACTCCCGAGCTTTTCCGCTACATCATAGACCATGTTATGGCCAGCACGACCAATCACCATCAGTTTGGAGACCAGCAACTCTCTGATGCTGACTTCGCTGATGACATAGCGCTAGTTGCAGACACTATCGAAAAGGTCACCAAAGCTCTCCAGGTGCTCTCAGGAGAAGCCTCGAAAGTAGCACTAAAGATCAAGTGGCAGAAAACCAAAGTTATACAGAAACCTAACATATCCTCATCTATCCTATTTAGACACCAGCTTTCATAACTGGCTAAGGTTGGGCAAAAAGAGCACCCTCTTCCTCATGCTCATTGGCTATGCCCCTGAAAACCACCATAATTTCATAATCATTTATTATTGAACATACACAAATATCTTAACTCCTTTCTGAAAGATCTAAATCGACTTACAGGATCCAATACCATTAGGAAGATCCTCTATTTTGGTGCTCTAACTAACAAAAAAATGATATAATTATTGCTTTATAATATGCAGCAAGTATCACTGAATCATATTTCCTTGTTTTTTACTTTTTCTATTTGTTTTTGGAGTCTTTTTTTACTTATTATCCCCTTGATCATACCTATCTGTTGATTCAGAGTTCATGGTGTTAAGACCACTTTTTGGATTTAACTAATCACTAATAATTGGTAAAGGATTATAATCTCTTCTTGACCTACAGCCAATATTTTGAAAATCATTAAATCAGTGGCCAAAGGATTATGGTTTGAATAGCTTTGCAACTTGAGAGAGAATTCCCTTGGGGACTGTGCATTTTCTTATTGATGTTTTCATAGCAGTGCCCTATATGATATATATATGTCAAGATCAACCAGTGAGATTATAATTAGGACTATCCAATGTTTATAGGCAATTACACTGCAATAAAGATGACAAAAAAAATATAATCCGTATTGCTGAAGACCCCTCCAAACTCTGCAAGTATAGCAAGCCTACCAAAGCTCAGAGTGCTAGTGTGCCTGAAAAGAAGTGGTTGAATATTTCGCGAGGGAGGTCAGTGCTCCCAACCAAAGCACAGAGTTTTTTTTTTTTGAAAAACAGCTTGACCTTCTACTTTCAAATAAGATGAAATCTTTGCTGCTTGTGCTGCCAAGTGCATTCACTCTTTGATTCTGAAATTAAAGAAAAAGATCTTCCTCTGGTGTTGATTCTATTTCAGCTAGGCACCTGCAACTTACAGGCTCTTTAATGGAGCAACACTTAGCACTACTATTTCAGATGATCCTTGTCTGTGGTGAAGTCCCTTTGCAATTTTGTGTTGGACAAATAACTCCCATACTGAAAAAAGACAAAAAAGACCCTTCTCTGTGCAGTTCTTATCATCCCATTACCGTTTAGTGTGCTACTTCCGAGCTCTTACAGTAATTTTTGATAAATTGTTTTGTCCCTCTTTGTCAGTTTGAGTCCCAGCAAGGCTTAGGTAGAGGGCATGCTCACGTTCTGCTTATAAATGTGCCGAAGGATATTGAAGAAAGAGGTGATTTCTTAGTCTTGTGTGCACTTAATGCTGCAAGAACCTTTAACTCTTACATATTTTTGCAGGTTTTGGTTAAAGCCCCACTGATGCTGTGATAATCACTTGTTAAAGATACATGTATAGAAATCTGAAGGCTGGAATTAAAGATGATAGTCAACTATTTCCAATTCAAAAAGGTGTACGACAAGGAGCTCTGACTTCTCCAGTTTTGTGTAATAATTGTGTTACTGGTGCTCAGGATAAGTTGAACTGTATATTTATCTTCAAATGAGTTGATATTTTGTTAGTTACATTCGCAGACAACTTGCTGAACTTTTCCTGCACTTTCCAAGGATGCTCTTCAACTTTTGAGCTTCTCCAAGATGAGTATGAACACACTGGTTTGATCTTTAATATTGATAAAACAGTTGTTCTACCATTCAACTATAAAGGGAATAGAAATTCAATAGGTCCATCCAGCTCTGAGGTTCCTTTAGCTAGCAGCCTTACTTACCTGGGCATATCTATTGGAGCAAGCCTGAAAGAAACTGTAAACCTGGCAATGAAAAACTATGCTAGTAAGATCTGGGCTGTGTATGCCTCCCTGGCTTCAAACGTGTTGTATATGAGTAGAGCTCACCATTCTGAGTTATAATAGCCTTGCTTACAGTTCCTTGCTTACTTGCCCTTGCTCCTGTTTGGTCTTTTTGTAATTCTGGTAAGAGAAAGCAAGTTCATCACCTCTATTTTAAATTTACAAAGTATTTAATGGAACTTCCAACTTGGACAAGTAACTCTTTACTGCAAAGAAAGTATCAATTGGTAAACCCAGATGGGGTTATTGAGAAGCACATTTGTGATTTCTCTACTGAATGCCAGAAGTCTTCACATCTTTGGTCATTTCTGTTTATCCCTTGTTTGTAGTTCTGTGTGTTTTTATTTCTGTTATTTCTTTTTTTGTTTTTCTTGCTTTTTACTCTGTCTTTTCTGGGCTCTGCCCAGATTTTTGTGATGGATTATAATAAAATGATTGATGATCTTTGGTCACTATTACCAAGTGGACTTAAATTGCATCTGTCCCAGCTCTCCCTAAGTCAAAAGGCATGTCACTGTGCTGTAAACACAGTCATACCCCTATTTTTTTTATTTTATGTAAAGTGTTTTAACCATCATCTCAACAACAGAGCTGAAAAAATTCAACACTGGATCTTATTTCGATCTGAAGTGTGAGTTAAGGAATTATTATGTTAGCTTTCCTAGGGCTATATTTAGGGCCACATATCCTAGGGCTATATTAGATCATTAGGAAGGAGCCTGTGGATAAATTGTCAAAAACATAAACAAAAAAAAATAAAATAAATGGTAATTTTTTTAGTAGTTCATATTGTTGACTAATAAGTAAAGTGAACATACCACTTGATGTCCTTTTCATGCTCTTTACAAATACAATAATTGCTTCTATTGCAAATTCAAATTTACCAACTCCCACCCCTACCCCCCTAATGTGCAAATATATACTCTGAATTGTAACTGCACAAAGAAGTTATCAACACTAGTTAAGCTATTGAAAAGTGGTTATAAAAATAACATTAGCTTATAAATAAGTTGTTGAAGAGTAACATATTCCAAAAATACTTATTTATAACAACTGAAACCTCATCTATTAGACAACTCAAATATAAAATGTTTTCCTACTGTTTCAAGTTTTTCGAATGCCATCAACAAAAATAGCAATGAATTTTGTGATTTGAAACTTTGCCATCAATAATTCATTGTATATTCCAATTCAGAATATATATTTGCACATTAGTGAGGGGTGCTGGGTAAATTTGTCTTTGAAATAGAAACAATTAGTATATTTGTAAAGAGCATAAAAAAAAGGCATCAAGTGGTATGTTCACTTTATTCATAAGTCAATAATATGAATTGCAAAAAAATTTACCAAACAAACCTAAAAGCCATCCAAAAGTTTCTCTCTTTTTGTTCTAACATGTCCTCTTATGAAAAGCTGCCATTCTAAAACTTTACCCAGTGGATAAATTTGTCAACTATAGCCATATATGAGGCCATAAAGGGAAGGGAGTGTGGTAAATTTTTACCAATCATATTATTGACTTAAAAATAAAGTGAGTATACCACTGCTTTCAGGAGAAGCCTCGAAAGTTGGACTAAAGATCAAGTGGCAGAAAACCAAAGTTATGCTCCTTGGGCCCCCACATCCCATTCTACCGTAAAGGAAGTCAACATCAGAAGCAACCAGGTAGATATCGTTAAAGACTTAACTTACCTGGGATCTATTATGTCTAGGGATGACTAGATCACAAAAGAGCTTGCATCTCAAATAGCAAAATAGTCAGCACTTGTTGCGAGGCTCAGCAGCATCTGGCAAAGGCCAAACATAAGCCGCTTTACCAAAATGCGCATTTAAAATGCGTCAGTCAGCGCTGTGTTGCTGTATGGAACAGAGACGTTGCCAGCTACAAAATCTATCCTCATCGCCGTCAATGTCACACAGACGAAATATCTCTGAAGAATCGAGGGACTTCACTGGACTGACTTTGTTACCAACCAGACCTTGCTTTCACGTAGAGCACAAACTCCTTCCTTGGCGCAGCTCACCCAATGTACTGTTTGGTGGTACGGCCACCTCTTTTGCATGTCTTGCAACGCCCCAGCACAGGTCACATTCACCCCCACCCTACACTGATGGAAGCAACCCAGAGGACGCCCCCCCCCACCCACTAGGTGGAAAGATAAAGCTGATGAATTCCTTTCCCAATCCCACATCCCAGTGGAAGAAGCTGCAAGCCTGGCAAGCAATAGGTCAACCTGGAGGCACCTGGTCTCATCATTCTCTATGCCAAACCCTTGGCAGGACCCTATAATTCTCTCCTTAGGTGTTTACATGAAAATGATTTGTGTCAGGTGGCTAACTTCAATATAAGATACTGAGCAAACTAGGAATCATACCTCCTAGATTTAATTGTAAAATCAGCTAAAACATAATTTTGTTAGACATGTGTTTGTGAACTACTTCAAAGTAAGCAAAGATTTAACAAATTCTGACTGGTCCTTTATTAAAAAAGAAGACGTTGTAAATAAATGGAGTGATATTTATTGCTAGAAACAGTTGAGAAACATAAATCAGTGAAATTTGTGAAAAAAAAACAAGAATACTTCCATTTATCTCCAAAGATGTACAAAAAGATATCAACAAAAAGAAGAGAACATGGACAATTTACAAAAACTCTTTATCCCCAGATAAACTAGAAAATTTCAAACAAACTAGACATCATCTCAGAATTTTGACAAGAAAAGTAATTGCAGAATATGAAGAATTTTTAGAAATAAGAGACAAAACAAGATCCCTTTCTTAAAAGCATTTTAAAAACTTTTCAAAATTACTCGCGTGAATTAAACTTTTGTTGTACAAACCAAGTTCAAAAGAGCATAATATTTGCAATTATTCAGTTAATACTTGTAATTAGTTAATATAATATAATCATTTTATTTTTAATTTTAATATAATATAAACATATAGTTAATATAAGCTACAATGAACGCGGGGCAAGATTTTTTACCTTTACACAAGATACTATCAATGCGAGAAAATATAATTTGTGACAAACTTGCGCTCAATTGCCTTTTTGAATGTTATTTTTAACATCAAATTCAGGCAAAAACCCTGAATCTTAATATAGCGTCAATCGCAATGTGGCACTGAATGCATTGAAAAGGTCTACATTCAGCGGGGTCAATTCGCAATAATAAGCTGGGGGATCAAAATGTATATTTCAATGCCTAGAGGGAGGGGAACTTGTCGTTTTTTGGCAGGTTCTTCATTGAAATAATCAAAAAGGATATTTAATATGAAACTAAGCTAGAAAAATTCATTTTTTTTATCTAAGAGGGGCAGAATATACAGGGTAAACAGCACCCCCTCCCTAAAGCAAAAGACAACACTACCTACATTTTAACATTCCTCCTGAAAAATAAATTTTATTGTTCAATAAAACAAGGTAAAGGAGCATATGAGGAGACCATTTCAAAGACGCTCTAAAAAAGTCTCAGGTAATTTTAAATAATCGTATATACTTTTTATCTCATTCATAAATGTCTATAGCTTCACTCAAAATAATGGGTTTATATAAAGTGGCCTGTATGTTCATCCATCAGGGGGGTGGGGGTGAGGGGGAGGGTAAAATGAGCAATGTACCTTTAGAAATGAAAATTTAGTATTTACGATTGTTTTCAAGCTGTTTTGAGAATTTCTTAGGGTTTCCCTCGAACGGTCCCACTCATCTGTACATTTACCAAAAACAAAGCAGATTTCAGCAATTTTAACATGTTCGAAGATAAGCAAAACCACCTTTTTCAGTGTTTTGTAGTTCTCCAGTGTTATTCTTCTTTTTCGGTCATTATTTTCTGGATAGCCTACTAATTGATTTCATTTTTTTTTGTTTCATGTTTTGGCAGAGAATTTAAATTCAAACAGCCCTGTATGCCTGATAATCCATAGCTGCAGATGAGCTTAATAAATCATCATGCAAACCGAATACTTACTGTAGGCTTTCAATACCATCCACAAACATATTCAGATGATTCAAAGTAGTAATGGCGCTAGTTAAAGTCCTCTTAGCACAATCCAGTTGTTTTATATCCCTTGTAATTTCGCAGACATTCGACTCCGATTCTTCAGGAAGTGATTTTGTAACTTTGATCTTGTTGAACAGCTGCTGAATCTCACGCTGGGATTCAATTAACGCTTCTTGACCTTCCTAGTATTTAGAAAGAAAACTAATTATAGTCAGATTTATAAAAAGGAACCTCCAATCTTCCGTACCACAAGAAAGGTACCAAAACAGTGAAGAAAAAGGTGTTTGCCTCTTGTCGAGATTGCAAACAGTCTCAAATAAGAGTTCATCCTGCATTTTTATGACCAATTGACGAATTTAAGAAATATTTCATTAAAGGAGTAGGAGATATTTAAGGCGGTTACTCCTCCTCCCACGATACAGCCCTGATTTTGAGGTATTCTGTGTTTTTTCAACCAACTCTATATTTCGGGTATCACGACTCTTTCAACCTCCTGTCGCTTAATTTACATGCCTCAACTGAACCACACTGCCAAATTTTGAGTAGAAAGGTAGGCAGGTTACACCTTCTTTGAACCTAAGCCCTTCAACCTTTTCGGCAATGGATTTACTACTGGTATGCTAAATATCTCCTCATCCCCCCACCTTGGGCAAGTAATTCCTGGGATAATAGAAGATGAGGTATTATTGACCCTAACGCTATCAGCAGATGCATTGAAGCTTAAAATAACGGAATCAATGGATGGACAGCCATGGTGTTCCCTTTTAAAATAGTAAAGATATCGCGTCTATACCTTGCACCTTTTTGGCGTACCCTCTCGGCAATGGAATCAAAGCAACTCCAACAAATTTATTACCGGTATGGTGAATATCTTCTCGGTCTCCCGTACCCCCTGATGAAGTAATTCTTGGGCCAATAGGAAATACGGTATTATCGAGTCTAATGCTGTCATCGGCAGATGCACTGAAGCTTACAATAACGGAATTAATGGATATCCAATGGATATCCTTGCAACGCTATTGAAGCTGACGGGCGGCGCCACTCCCAATTTTAGATTTTTGCGCATTAGTTCCAGTGATTTTCTGTGAAATAGTGCAAGTAATCGAAGAACTAGCCCTTCTAGCTTCATCAAGTGCATTAATCATGACGATCCAATACGAAAAGCCACATTGCACAAGGTTAATACCTTTTACTTGGTTGCAACGCCATCTATCTTCGTTAAACTCAAAGCCCACCTGCTGAAAAGATTTCATTGCCTACTTGAAGTCAAAGTCTAGACGTAGATGTTCAGCAATGGCCGGAAAGCAATTCTTTTATTTCGTTTTGTGTCATTAATCGTGCTTAGTGTTTTGTTTCTCATGTATTGGTCAATCCTGCTTAGTTTTTTTTCCTGTGTTGGAAGAAATAGCGTAATTTAGTTGGGGCTTTTGCCAATACTATGAAAGCTGTTTTTAACTAAATGAATCTTGAAACTTTTAAACAGTAAATCCATCGCGTTTTTTATTGTGTGTTAGCGTATTGTGTAATTATTTTGGTAATTATTGTGCACGTGTGCCTATTTTATGAATTTTAATCTTGTTTTACTGTCATCTTCCGTCTTTCTCTCTTCTTTTTCTCTTCTCTTATACTTGTAGCGATGAAAATTTTTATGTGGTTATAAAGAAAGTGTGGCTATAAAAGAAAGGGACTAGGCTTAATTGTGGTCATAAAAATTGACCGCGTCAAGGCAATATTATGCCCATAGGTCGTGAACTTACACCTTATAATTTCTCCGATAGCGCCGCTTATAGCGCTACAGATTGTGCCAACAAGCCTCGCGCCACAGCAATGGGGAGTGAAGTAACTTTATGACCGCGCCGCCCTAAATTATTGAGAGAAATTAAAATGTGTAGAAATATAGATGTAACCTCTTTCCTTGAGCTATCTGGAGATCAGATTCCCTGGGAACGTCCTTGGAGATTTGCGAACTAATTACCTGGTATTAGGCTGGCTACAGACATATAAAATGAAATAAACACAGGTAAAAAAGCAATAGATTTATTGAAACTTACATATTTGGGTGAACAGCAATGGGTCACGTCAAATGACAATAACGGTGACTGAGATACAACAATGAAAGAATCGCCAAGCTTGAATTGCGAAAAATTCTATCTGAATGGTTCTGATTCCGATTTACGAATACCTTCAAAAAGCACTTTTACCCCACTATCAAACGTAGTTTTTTTTTTGTCCTGCACTGTAAGAACTGGCTCACAATTGGCTCAAGTGGCCCAAGGATGCGAACCCTTCGTCCAATAATCTGTCTTAAATATTTTTGATGATTTAGACGTTCACACTCTCTTAACACTTAAGACTTCCTGCGAAAGCATTTTATTTTGTAGTTTTTTTTTATTACCACTCTTCTCGGCGAAATTTAAAGCCGTCTCCCGTGATTAGCGCCGATGTTTGGCTGAATCTAAAAGGCAGTTTTTTTCTTTTTGCTGATTAAGAATTTAGACTCTTGGAAACGGGATTTAAACTTAATTAGGGGAAGTCGGAATTATCTTTAGAAGGAAAGAATCTTTGTATTTTAAATATGTCACATGTTACTCACGTACATGTTACCCTTCCCATTATTTAATGACGTCCCGTCATTATGACTTGCTTGTCTTTTGGCTTTTGAAATGTTCGTAATTTATTAACTACTTCTTCTACATAATTATTTTATATTTATGTTATGGCTTAATCAGGAGTGCTTAAAAATTTTTTCTATTACTTTTCTTATTTTATTCTACATCCCTATCTGAAATTCATCTACCGGACTAAGATTATTCATGGTTCTAGGCTAGCTACTATACTAAATATTTTTTTCTACATCTAGCACTGATTATTTTTACATTTCCAACAAGGTTGGGGCTATTCTACCTTCACATTTTTTTTGCTGTCTATATTGCACACTACTTTCTATCTACGCTACAATAAATGAATAGCTCGACAACGCAAGACATAACTCTATCTGGACATCTAACACTACATACAAGAACGATTTAAAACACACAATATTGGGTTTACCATATTCACTGGTAACATTAAAACACTTTCACTGGGGCTGTTTGCTACGCAAAGTTAATGATAGGATATTGGGATTTTTGAGTTATCAAAGTTATTAAGAAGTAACATATGTAAATTCACATCGATTTCATCACCATTCGAGTCTATAGTGTACTCAATCCTTCTGTTGTAAATTATTGTCCTTTACTCTTTTCGTCTTGGCAAAATTTTTAAAGCACTTACGTTATGGTTTCTAGATGGGACGGTTCAAGCACGATTGTGTTCACACGATGAGCTTTCTCTAATTGTCAACTGGGAAATGATGCTTCCAACTACAGGTGTGGGAATATGCTATCAGGGTTCATTCTCACCTGCTTTTTGACAGTTCATAGGGTGCCTTATCATTAAGGGGTCGAACACTGGGAGTGCGTTTATTTTCTTTTCAGCATATCATTTTTGGGATATTTTGAGGCAAATAGAGAATGTATTCTCGTATAAAATTGTTCATTTGTGTCTCTTATTAAATTGTTAGCTCAAGGCTTGCGTCTATTAAACTTTGCGGTGATTTCTAGGTTAATCACGGGGGAATTGAAGTTTGGATTTGGAACAGGTTGACATCAAACTATAGTGACTCCTTCAACATATTGTCTTTAACTTGTGGGAGGGGCATATTGTCACTGAGGGGTTGGTCACTGGGGTTAATTTTGGTTTCCAGTCCATTATTCAGAAACTATCTCGTCTCATTTATGGGATAACAGAGATATGACTTTCCACACAGAAGTGATAGGATGGGATTCCAAGAGATAGTCGAAAGGGATTCGACGCGTGAGTCTGTGACACATAAATAGTTTTTGGGGTCATCAAGTATCATAACTATACGGTCATATGGTACATGGGTCCATAATGATTGTCAAAGGCGATATTTATGTACTTATATCTTGTACTGATCGATGGGGTTCTCAGAATTTATGTGATTATATTGTTCGATAATGCACTGGATACTGAGATTCAAATCTTATGTTACCTGATACGTAATATGGTTCATGGTCGAGGAAACAATGATCAAAGGTAACTGTTGTTTTCGTAGACGAAGCTGGGATGAAAATTACCTGGAGTGTATGGTGAGTACTCTTCGTTGGTTGAGGTATGATGAAAAGAGATGCTACTAGGTTGTATCTGCACTGGGCAATTCATTGTAATGCTCGATATCCAATGTGTCAATCCACTTCCTGTAATAAAAATAACGAGGCAGAATCACATGTTCTTTAAAGTAAATACTCATAGTACAAATAAGTCACGCATCGATTGGGTACATGATTTTTACGCTACGAGACAGAGTTAAATAAATACACTAATATTAGTACACAAAACGAAATTTTTATCATGTTGGTGGAAATATATATGTAAAGTTCCCATTGGGAAATTCAATACATAGAAGTTTCTTCTAAGTTGTTATAGCCTAACGACGATATAAAAGATTAATTCTTTAACTTTCAGTGTGGTCTGTTATTATGATTTCTAATATACACTACTACATACACTTTATTTTAACTTCTTTCAATACTTAGTTAATTTTACATTAGATTTAAAATAATCATTTAAACAGAGTTTATGCTACATGATTAATTTTTTTTTTTTTTTTGATGACATCAATCTTTGTTCGGACCTGGGTCGATTTTTTATAGAAAATCCGAGGAGACCGCCAAAACCCAACAAATTAAAAGCTGCATGGGCTTTGAGTTCCTCCCCAGGCTTCCCACAAAACGTGGTCCATCTATTTAGATTTGATTACACAACTTAATACTGAGTAGGGGATGGTTTCCATAGTTCATTTGTAGAATATAAGTTGGATTCCATGGAGGAGTATAGGGACGGTATCCCCTACGCACCGAATAAAACACGGTCGGTAGGAGAGACCGAACCTCCCCTCCCCATGATATAAGTTCCGTTATTGATCTCGATAACTGGTTACATTATACGTTATCCAACCGATTAATTCACATTTATAGGGGTATAGTTGATTTTCGTAAGGTAGCTACCTAGTAGGCAGAATGTACCACACAGGACCTAAAAACACTATTTGTCACCATCGGTCGATCACGAGCTTCCCACCTTGGGCCTTTCTCCCTGATTGTCGACGTTTTGACATCGCTTGTATTATTATTTTTTTTTCATTAATATTGACTTGGTTAACTTTACTTGCACACTGTTAAATTTATTATGGTGGATCACAAGTTGATTTTCATAAGGGATTTGAAATTTGTCTTTACATTAATTAGGGATATTTCCATCTGTCAGGTTATTTAACCGTTTCTGCCTGACTGTGTCGTTATTTTCTCCTCTGTTTCTTGTGGTTTTTTCTTTTTCGGTTTTTCTAGCATAATAAGGTCAAATTTTCGTATTGTTTTTTTCAAAAATTCTTGCCCTTTTAATTTCGTTTGTTTCGCGTGTGCGGCTGCTGAAGTCGGTCTTGATTTCCCTATTTCTTTAACTACTATATGGTCTGATTCGCCGTCAGACTCTTCGGAACTAGTTTCCGATGATTCTGTATCATAAGTTTTAGAGGTTGCACCTTGCATTTTTTGAGGTATCACCTCACCTTCCTTCGTAAATTTCTACTCCCCTGGAAGTAGAAGGTTTATTCCCTAAGTCCTCGTCTTGAGTTTTCAACTCGGGAGATTTGAAAGATTCTTGAGAGCTTTGGGAGGAATCAAGAGTTTTTCGCGGGGTTCCTCCACTGTTTGAATGCCATATCCTCAGGGGGATGGGGCATTTTTTTTCACTAGGGTTTCCCCCCATGAAGTCCACTGTTTAGGCTTGACCTTGGACACAGTTATATCATGATATTGTCCTTGCTGGTCATCGTTGGGAGTTTTATTCTCGGGCAATGTACTTTGACTCGTTTTTATGGGGAAATATATTAAATCCATAGCTTCTCGCAGGTTTGTTTTAGTTAAATCTTTGGGAGTTTTCTTTACAGTAATACCGGGGGTTTCTACAGCTCTGTTTAATTCCTCCTGTAAGGACAGGGGCCTTTCTATTGGTGTTGCAGGGGAAACTATATCGTCTGGAAATCTTTTGGGGGGACAAGGGGTCGAAATTCTATCAGGGAAAAATTGGGTTTTTGGAGATATCGTATAATCTAGCTCTCCTGTGCTCGCCGATGAATAGCTTTTTGGATCTTTTGGTGTTTTTATTTCAGGAAAAAATCCTGGTATTAGGGATTTTTTTCTTAGGAATAACTAGGTTTTTCATTGCTAAAATTCTTCAAAGTTTTCCTCATCACTGTCATCTTCAAATAATCTTGTTTAAAATTCAAGGGTTTTAGCTCTGCCAATCTTGACTTAGTTGGCTCATTTTCCGAATCTGACGAATCAGTAGAGGAGGGATGTGATACCCATCTTTTCGGAAATTTGGCTCTTTTATTCTGCTAACATATGCCTTGTAAGTTTTTCCGCTATCGGGGTTCTCCATTTTTTAAAGTATAATCGTTATCGTACTTTTTTGACTATTCTGTACAGTCCAGAATATTTGTTGGAAAGTTTTTTTTCCTTCCGTTTTTTGCCTCGTTCTTTAGGTAGACGCAGTCTCCTACTTTGAAATCAATACTCCTCTTGACTTTGGGTTGGTTTCTTAGCTCTTGGTTTATTTTACGTTTTTCCAACTCTTGCCTAACTGTTTTATAAGTTTTTCCTCATCCTATTTATGAATTCTTGTTTGTAATCTTCCGAGCTATTATAATACTGCCGAGATTCAATAATCTTATTATACGGGATTCTAAAATCACGACCAAAAAGTAAATAAAATGGAATATCTTTAGTTGTTTCTGAATAAGCAGTGTTGATTACGTTAGTTAAATAAGGTAAGAATTGATCCCAGTCGTTCCTATTTTCTTTTGTATAAATACTTAATACGTTCGAAAATATTTTATGCCTATTTTCTATTTTACCATTAGCTTGTGGGTGGTACGGGGTTGTCACCATTTTCTTTGTATTAAGAAAACTCATTAAGTCTTTTGTTACCTTTGAAACAAAATTGCTTCCGTTATCACTCAAAACCTTATTTGGAACGCCAAATTTTAAAAATAATTTCGCTAACGCCTTACTGGTGGCGAAAGCACCTTGATTTTTTAATGCTTTTGCAAAAGTAAATCCTGAAAAGTGATCTATAACCGAAAGAATACAAGTATGGCCTCTGCTGGAAACAGGCAAGGCTCCACTTGTTCCGTATAAGTCAAATGAGATAATATCGAAGGGTACTTTGCTACCGGGACCCTTCCCATCGGAGGATTAGGATAAGCTGGGGGGATTTTTCTTAAGTTACACACTTCGCATGTATTTACAATTTTTTAAGTTTTGTTATTGCGACGGCACGTAAAAATATTGTTTTAATTTATGGAAAGTTTTCGCTACTCCTAAGCGTCCACCTGTATCTGAATGAAAATATTCAAATGCAGGCACTATTAAGTTTTGTGGTAATACAGATATTATTGAGGTTTGGTTTCTATTTGTCTCAGCAGTCACGATTCTACATAGTACTTCTTCATCAAGATCATAGTAAAAATTATGTATCTCTTTTCTAAGAGTTTTGAATTTATCCGGTAACGCATCGTCATTCACAAAATAATTAATAAGCGCTGAACACATTTCGTTCTTTTTTTTGCTTTCTTTTTATATTTTCTAAAGACAAGGGACAATAGTTAACCTTATTTTCCTTTACTGTGTCTTTGACTTTGTTTTTCTTACGTCCATGTTTGCTCTTAGCATTGATAGCGTTAACTTCATTTTCTTCAGCTTCCGACGGAATATTTTCTGGGTATCTACTCAAAAAGTTGCAAGCTGCGTTTTTTTTTGCTTTTAAATGTTCAAATTCATAATCTAGGACTTGGATTTTCATAATCCATCTAGCTAGAATGACCGTGGGGTTTTTAGATGTGCGCAGGTACTGCAAGCTTTTATGGTCTGATCGTAGTATAAATTTTCTACCAATTAAATAGTGTCTAAATTTATCCAAGTGGTGGATTATAGATAATAATTCTAAGTTTGTGGCGGAATAACTACTTTCGCCTTTTGATAAAGTTCTACTCGAATAGTATATAAATAACTTTTTCTATTTGTTTTTGTTCAGGCGTTCCCTCTAGAGGATTAGGGTTTTCTACCGGATTATTAGCGAAAGAATTGCGCCAATGCCTTTTGAACTAGCATCGGCTGTGACCACAAATTGTCCGTTTTCGAAATCAGGAGGTGATAATATTGGTTCAGAAGTGAGTGCCTTTTTTAGACGGTCTAGGAAGTTTGAGCTTCCTGGGACCAGGTAACATTATGGGAATTCCCTTTAGTTAATTCCGTGAGGGGTTTCGCAATTTGGGCATAATTGCGCTCGAATTTTCTAAAGTAGCCAGTAAGACCTAAAATTCCGCTTAATTCTTTCATAATTCTGGGGGGCTTGAGGTTTTCAACACATTTTATTTTATCAGGGTCTGAGGATATCTCTCCTTGTGTTATTACTACTCCTAAAAATTTAATTTTAGGTTGAAATAAATTTACTTTCTCAGGCCGGCATTTTAAATTGCCCTGTCTGAACTTCTCGAACACCTTAGCTAACGTTGCTAAGTGTTGTTCAGCATTTTGTCCCCGCATATGACATCGTCGACAAAATGAATGATATTCTTTAATCCTCTTAACATGTGTAATAGGGGTCTACATAGCGCGCTTGAACTTGTTTTAAGTCCAAAAGGTACTCTCAAGTATTCATAAGAACCACATTCAGATGCTGAAAATACAGTTTTATGGACATCTTTTTCGGCTATTTTTACTTGGTGGTAGCCTTGGGTAAAGTCCAAAGAAGTAAAAATTTTTTTTTTTGCTTGAAATTGAGTCAAGAATTTCATCTATTCTTGGTAAAGGAATTTATCGCTAACTACTTGTTTGTTGAGGGCTCCATAGTCTACTACAAGTCTAAGGTCACCATTCTTCTTTGGTACTAAGATCACTGGTGCACTATACGGACTTATACTTGGGCGTATAATTTAATTTTTTTCTTATTCATGAATTTTATTTTTTAACCATTCTTTGTGCTTATATGGCACACGATATGGCCGTTTTGCTACAGGATTACCAGTTGTTAAAATTGAATGTTCATAAAATGGTATCAGCCCGATGTCATCTTCAGATGCAGAAAACACATCTTTAAAATTCCATATTAATTCGCATAATTTGTTCTTAAGTTCCATGTCCGTGATATGATCCATATTAAATTTGTTTAAAAATTACGATTTAGTTATAGGGTACCTGTTATTTGAGGTTTTAATGCCGTTAACTAGGTTTCTTTTAGAATTTTCCCCATGTATTTAAATCAATCTCCGAAAAAACTTGGATTTGAACTAAACACGCCCCCATTTTTATTGTAATTGTATCATTTTCGTGGTTATTAGTTACCCAAATAAACCTTCTCCTTTGTCATAAGATATAATCTGTTCCTCGCATAGCAGATTTTCGGGAATTTCAGATGGGGTCGCCAACCATATTTCGGATTTGCTAACCACTGGCTCAATCATCTGTGATATTTGAATTTTTTTGCATCGTTTTGGGAGGGACTTTTGCTTTCCTTATCGCGAATCCGTAATATTGCTCTTTATTTTCATTGTTTATTAGATTCATACTGGCGCTATGCTGCGCCATTGCGGCATCCTGCGGCGTCACGTTGGGTTTTAATATGTTTTTCCATAATTCCACTATTTTCTAATTTCGTTTGACCTGTACTGTCGCATATCTCCTATTTTTATTTTCGCAGATTCAATACCCTTATTTTTTAAATTTACTTCATCTCTGCAATGTTTTTCAGAATAATTGGACAAGTTTCTGATTATTCCTTTTCCTCCTTACGAGACATGAGGCTCAAAAGATTGCGACATTATACCGTCAGAAATGTTGTTTACTGTTACGTTGTCTTCGTATCCTCTGTTACGATTTCTTAAGGTAGAAATTTCTTCCCCTACCTTAGCTGGGTAGACAAGCCTCTCGTTTGCTACGTCTAATAGTACTCTATCGGACCTTAAAACATTTGCGCCTATAATTGCTTCATACGGAAAGTTATCGCATATTATAAAATTTGTCGAAAAGATCCTATTGTACCTTTTTACGTTTAGGCAAATTGAACCTCTTGCATCCAATTTATGCGCTGTCCCACTAGTTAAATTGGGATTATTAGGGTTCCTCTGTAGCCTAATATGCAGAGGCAACATATTAAATACGCATGAGTTTATGATACTAATCGTTGCACCAGAGTCAATCAAAGCTTTAAAGAAAACGTTTTCTACACAAAAATCATTAAATATAGGTAACTTGTTATTATTATCACTACAAGACGGCACTACCATTGTTTTGGACCTATTAAATATTCCGGGCACCCTCTGGGTCCAATTTATATTTCTGAGGGGCCTGAAACGTTTCCCTGAGGATTTATTTCCTGTAATAGATATTCAGACGTATGAGTTTCCATAGGCATATCTAATTGATTTACGTCTGTCTGCCTTCGCCAAGTATTATTATGGTAACGTGGATGTCCTGTGTCAGTGCCGCTTGCTGGCACTGACTGCCAATGCCGTCGGCTTACAAAATTTTCATTTCCCATCGGCAAATTTTCGTGATTTCTATATAGCATTCTCGCATTATATTGGCTTTGGCGAGTATTTGGGTCTTCAAATCGGTAATTAATTTGTCTATTGGGAGGAGGGGTATAAAAATTTTGTTGGTTCACGTTATAAAGTACTGATTGGCGCAATCTTTCCTGGTTATAGCCTAGTGCACCACCAGTGCTAAAATTTGTTCTTCCGAACAAATGGTTGCCATAATTTTGCCTACTGCCGACAGTAATTTTTGGTATGCGGTTGGGGACATAATGGCACTCTCTCGCGATGTGCCCAGGTCGATTGCAATTATAGCATCTTATTATTGTATGGTTATTTTCATAATTGGATTGTTTGACAGGCTGAAAACGTACTGTTTTCTGCCTAGCGGGTTCTTGCGTTTTTTTTTCTTTGTGGCACTGGGGAGTTGTCCCTTGAAAAGAAATTGGGGGACGCCTGATCGCCCTTTAAGTTTATGTTCGCATTTGAATCGCCTAGGCTATTTATTTTTGCTTTACTGTGATTTGCAACCATCGTGTCGACTTCGATCAATCGCTCTACCTTCTGAACTGCGAGATCCAACGTCTGAATATCTTTGGATATTACCACTCTATATAGTTTTGGGGGTAGCCCTTGCAAAAAGGTATTTAGTATGACTTTTTCATAGAGTTGCCCTGAACCACTTCCGTATTTTGCCTCTACCGAAATGCGTATATTATCAAGATATTCTCTTATATTTTGTGAATAGTCAAAGCTCACCGTTCCGTGTTTTAATTTATTTATGGAACTGGTTTCGATAAATCTATCTTTAAATGCTTTTAACAATTTATCAACCGTATTTATTGGCAAGTTGGCGTTATTGCCTATGGTATTTTCAATCTGTTTTAGAAAGGTTAAGGCCTGGCCTTTTAATCGTAGTAGGAGCATGTCGACCAACGCTTCTAGCTCTGTTTTTGTTAGTTGTACAAACTGGGCCAATTGGATATTGAATTCGTCAATATCTGATTGACCATTGTACTCCGGGATAGACTTCGCTATTTCTATATTTTTGGCGACCAACTTCTGCACTATTAATAAATCGTTAAGGTCGTCCGACATTTTTTTTTTGCGTTTGAATCAACTCAAAATAAATTTATTTTTTCGCTTAACCTATTTTGAGGGAGGCAATTATCTCCTATGAGATATTTTAAAGAGTTTCCTGTCGTAGCTTAGCGGTTATAGGCCTAATCACTTTACTTATGTGTCTGTATCTCTCCAATAATTAAATTCAAATTACAAAATTTATAGCGTAATTAGTTCGCAAGTTTTCCTCCAATTTCCGGCTGCGCCATTTGTAGGTTGTATCTGCACATGATAAAAATTTCGTTTTGTGTACTAATATTAGTGTATATATTTAACTCTGTCTTTCCGTTTGGGAGCGTAAGTTCGAATCCTACCGACCGCGCCATTTGTAGCGATGAAAATTTTTATGTGGTTATAAAGAAAGTGTGGCTATAAAAGAAAGGGACTGGGCTTAATTGCTGTCATAAATATTGACCAAGTCAAAGGCAATATTATGCCCATAGGTCATGAACTTACACCTTATAATTTCTCCGATAGCGACGCTTATAGCGCTTAAGATTGTGCCAACAAGCCTTGCGCCACAGCAATGGGGAGTGAAGTAACTTTTATGACCGTGCCGCCCTAAATTATTGAGAGAAATTAAAATGTGTAGAAATATAGATGTGACCTCTTTCCTTGAGCTATCTGAATATCAGATTCCCTGGGAACGTCCTTGGAGATTTGCGAACTAATTACCTGTTATTAGGCTGGCTACAGACGTGTAAAATGAAATAAACACAGGTAAAAAAGCAAAAGATTTATTGAAACTTACATATTTGGGTGAACAGCAATGGGTCACTTCAAATGACAATAACGGTGACTGAGATACAACAATGAAAAAATCGCCAAGCTTGAATGGCGAAAAAATTCTATCTAAATGATCCTGATACCGATTTACGAATACCTTTTAAAAGCACTTTTACCCCACTATCAAACGTAGTTTTTTTTTTTGTCCTGCGCTGTAAGAACTGGCTCACAATTGGCTCAAGTGGCCCAAGGATGCGAACCCTTCGTCCAATAATCTGTCTTAAATATTTTTGATGAATTAGACGTTCACACACTCTTATCACTTAAGACTTCCTACGAAAACATTGTATTTTGTAGTTTTTTTTTTATTACCACTCTTCTCGGCGAAATTTAAAGCCGTCTCCCGTGATTAGCGCCGATGTTTGGCTGAATCTAAAACGCAGTTTTTCTTTTTGCTGATTAAGAATTTAGACTCTTGGAAACGGGATTTAAACTTAATTAGGGGAAGTTGGAATTATCTTTAGAAGGAAAGAATCTTTGTATTTTAAACGTCAAATGTTACTCACGGTACATACTCCGTTTGGTATTGTGTTTGCAACAGGTCATAAAAAAAATTCAATTCAATATATATTGTTGAAGGACAAAACTGGTATATAGACCCTCCATTCTCTTTTCCATCAACATTGAATTCTAGTAGAAAGGTAGGCGCTTACAATCTTATTTGGACTTGAATCGTACAATGATTTTTTATCATTACGACTGGAATCATATCAGTCAGATAAGTGGGACCGCCTCAAACAGCAAGCGATTCAGCAATCCAAATTATTCGTTCTCCTAGAGCTTCCTAATATGAAAAAAAAGTTTGTAGGGAACATTAGACAAAAATAATAAATTAAAAATAATTCAAAAAAAAAAAAAAATAAAAAAAAAGAAAAAAATAATAAATAAAAAAATAAAATAAAAATAATACTTAAAAAACTAGAATGCAAAAAAATTTCGCAGTTATGTAACACTGTTAATCCGGACTCACGCCAAATTTTTGCATGGAAGGAAGGAATAAAAAGCAAAATCTAATGAGATTCTGGCATCCAACCTTGTTTCTACCTGTATCGCCATAACATCTCCAACAAATAAAAATCCATAGGGGAGATCAGAAAGAAATAAAATCTATAAGTTTCTATGGGAGCCAGCGCTTGCCCCCTCCTCCCCCCTAACAAAAATAACTCTTCCAATGCGGAAAATAACCCCACGCAGAAATATCCTCCGGAAAATTTTCCCACGTGAAAAACCAGAGACTCATACCAGTTATAGATGTTAAAAAAAAAAAATCAGTGAAAACAAGTAGAGAAACTCAAGGCTTCACAAAATGTGATCAAACAGGTAATTTGAGGACAATAGTAAATCCTCACGACTTTTGCAGCTTTTTCCAGCGTTTAAGAGTTCAGACGTTTCCAAATCCACATTGAGTTCGTTTCCCGCAACCAATCATTAATCTCCTTATTAAGAATTACAACAATATAAGACAATTTTTTGTCGGGAAGAATTTCACATTGAAATTAATTTACTCTTTTAAATGAATTAGTTAATAACCCATAAAATTTGGCAAATTATATAAGAAAAACAAGGGCTGAAATATAGGAAAGCAGTACTCTTGTTAGCTTCTCTTGCCTTTCTTTCAAAAAAAAAGCTATAGTGGATATTAGCAAAGAAACAATGTCACAGACTTAAATAGGGAGAAGATATTTGATACTGAGTTACAACCATAGATTTATAAATTTAAGAAAAGAGAAATCCAAGGCAATTTTTGAATGAAATAAATAGTGAAAACTAACGAGAATCTGGTCTCCATTATTTTTCTTATCATATGGTAGCAACATCCCCCATTAATCCAAAAGATATACATCTCCAAGGTATCTCCATTAGTATTTTACTTTAGACTAGCTATTTTGCAAGTTTTATTGGTCGAAACTAAACGATTTTCTTCTGTAATACATAATAAATACAAATTCTGTGCTCCTTTTTTTGTTTATTGGGGTGTTTTAATCCAAAAGATATACATCTCCAAGGTATCTTCATTAGTATTGTACTTTAGCCTAGCTATTTTGCAAGTTTTATTGGTCAAAACTAAACGATTTTCTTCTGTAATACGTAATAAATACAAATTCTGTGCTCCTTTTTTTGTTTATTGGGTGTTTTTAATATATATTTCAATACTCTAGGTTTGTTTCTCAAAAACTGTTATTCGTTTTAGAGAATTATATCTTTCAACTCAATATTGCTGCTGAGATGTCGCACCCTGTACCATTTGAAAAATTTAGAAATTAAAGCTCTCTAGGAGGACACAAACCCCCTTGAGTGCAAGAGAATGTACAAAAAAATAACAGGATTGGGTCAATTTAGAAAGTAGAATAGGGTCGTTTTTGATTGGCCTATTTTTTTCGATCAAAAATTGGGCCATTGTCATAATTGGGAAAAATTGGTGAAGAAATTTGGTCAATTGACCAATAGGTCAAAAAACTAGGACAATTTAGAAAGAAAAACACCAGATATTTTTGGCTGATATAGAAAATTTCCCATAATAAATTATATATCTTATAGTTACAAAATGTTTGTTTCTTTCACATAGTTGTTTTTAGAATCTGCTTTCTTTAATTAGGTGTTGATATTTGGATTTATATTTACCTTGTCCCTTCTTCTTCTATTTAACAGCAGGCGGGCTTTTCAGTAGTACTATTTAGCCCTTTTCCATTTGCTTCGCTCTGTGGGCTACAGGGCTACTGGCTTAAATTGCCTTATATTTATTGGATATTTTCAGATATCTTTCAGTAGATCTTTTGACTCTAGGAGTTCAATTATGAGACGGGTAGATGTCGATTTCTATGCTCTGTGTGCAGGTATAGTTGGCTAGGCTCTTGGCTGATAGTGAGATTTTGTGGTGTTTGAAGCATTTTAACAATACAAAGCAAGGTATGTTGTGCAGACGTCAGAATATTACATTCAAATAGGCAATGGTCAATTGTTTCATTATTCATATTATAATGCCTGCAAAGAGGGGACAGGGGGATTGAACCACTTGAATTAGAAAACTTATACGAGAATGCAAGAAAATTTAGTCCATTTGTTCCAGAACGAATTCTATGGTAAATTTTATAAAAATACTTATTGGGAAAGGGGGAAAGGATAGGATTATTCTTATTAAAATTAATATCTGATAGCCTCCATTGGTAAATAACTCTAATCGGGATTGGTCTCCCACTTGGCTGGTAAATATTTATAGCATTTTTTGCTATTTCATCAACCTGATGATTACCACTTATGCCAGAGTGGCTATGAATATACTGAAAATAAGTTCTTATACGACTTGAAGCAAGTTTATCTATAATACTGAGACAATGATAAGTGTCAATATCCAACTTATACTGAGGAGCTGAGGCCAGCAACTCAAGGCTTGATAAAGAGTCGGAATATACTATAATATTATTTGAATTTGCAATCAAACGTTGGTTTTCCTTAAGGTGTTCTAATACCATGATTATTGCATTTAACTCAGCAGACATTATAGATACATTATTATATAATCTCTCGCCCATTGCAATTTTCAGGTGAGGAGGGAATACACCACTTGCTACCTTCTCATTCATTTTTGGCCCATCCACAAATATTTGGAAGTGATTTTTATAAGTAATTGTTATAAGTTCAGCAAATTTGTTCTGGACAAAAGCAATGGGGGTTAGATCTTTATTCCACTTTGAGAAATCAGTATTTATTATGGGAATTGACCAATTCCATGGAGGGGATTAGGGGAAAGTGGGTGCAATAGACTTCGCTGGTACAGGGAACTTCTTCTGAATATTGGCATACTCATCTGCAATGCCTCTATACATGGCTGGATTTCTTAACCAATTATGTAGGGTGTGTGAGCTATTTGATTCAATTTTTGTAAGATGTTTTGTCAAGAGAAAACTACGTCTCTCCCTTATTGTTGTTAAATCCACTCTCCATAAGCAGAAACTTGGTGCTTGTGGGTTTCCTAAGACCAAATATCAGACGTATTATATCATTTTGTGTTGTTTCAATTTTTTCATCTGGGTCTTTGCACATGCACCATAGACGATGAGCACATAGTCAATATGGGGTCTTATATGTTATTCGTAAAACTGGAGTAAGGTTTTTCTCCTTACAGCCCCAGGGTTTGGAAAGAAGTCTTTTTAGTATATTTGTTTTTCTATAGCATTTTTTATTGTGTTTGTGATGTGGAGGTGGAAATTAAGTTTTTGGTCAAGCATCAGACCATACTTGCATATTGACAGCATAATAACAGCATATTGTAGAGATTCTTGTTTGGGAGGTTCATGTCCTAGAGATATAGGGCAAGAAGGAGGCAACTGAGGACTGCTCCCTGAGGTAGGCCTTTGGTTATTGTCTTTTGGGGTGAAGAGGCTGAACCAATACAAACAATGAAACTTCGCACTTCTATGAAAGATTTTATAAGAGATACTAGCTTGGGGGGGTAGTCCAAGGTTTGCAAGTTTGTTTAAAAGGGTTTGGTGGTTCACATTGTCATATGCCCCTTCAAAATCTTGGAAAGCTGCAACTAGGACATTATTTTTTGAGAATGATTCATTTATTGCATTTGTTAGCAAAATGAAAACATCTGTTGAGGAGTGGTGTTTCCTGAATCCAATTTGAGTGTGAGGGATCATATTTTTATTTCAACAAACCAGAGGAGTCTCTAATAGATCATTTTCTCCATTATTTTCCCCATCACAGGAGTAATCATTATGGGCCTATAGGACTCAGGGTTATCTTTGGGTTTATTTTTCTTTAGGATTGGTAGGAGGGACGAACATTTCCATATATTGGGGAACATAGAATATGCCCAAGCGTGATTATAACAGTTCAGCAGTTCCTGTTTGTATGAAGGGGTGAGATTCTTTATCCATGTAGGGTGTATATTGTCATAGCTGCTGCTAGTTTTGGTCCTAATATGATGTATTGCATTATTCATTTCCTGGATTGAAAATGGACTACTTATATACTAGGATCCTGGGCGTGGTTGGTAACTTGGGTTCATAGGAAGTGGGGATATTTTGCTTCGATTATTTGATGTTAGCTTATTAACAAATAGAGTTGCAAATAGCTTAGCTTTTTCATTATCATTGTCATAATGGGTATTATTATGCATAAGCTCATACAGGAGTGGGTGGGGGGAGTCTTTTTCCCACAGATGTGGCTTATGACTTTATGTATACTTGGCTCATGTGTCTCTCTGGAGAGATTTAAGGAAAATTATTCCAGTATTTATATTTAGCATCTGTTATAGTCCTTTTTAGATTAGATTCTGCTTGTAATTTTTTTAAATTGTAGTAGGTGATGGTTTCATTATGAATGCTCTCCTAGCTGCCTTTTTTATTCTCCATTTATTTTGGCACTCATTTGTCCACCATGCTTTAGGAATGTGTTTAGGGAAGGTTTTTTTGGGTGTTGTCCTGGGGATAGCATGATTAGCTGTATTTATTAATAAAGATGCCAAGACTTCAGCATGTGTGTCAACTGTTGTGTTTGAAATGCATGAATTTTGGGTGAAACTTGTAATTTCATCATTTAGCTTATTTTGGAACATAGACCAATTTGCTTTAGTGTTGATATATTTTGAGGTGTGTGATCGGGTTTCAGCAGGTTCATTTAGGGAGCAAACTATAGCAAAGTGGTCAGTACATAGACTATCAATTTTATTTATACAAATTTTATTCAAAATATTTAAAGACACAATTTGTAGGTCAATTGTAGAGAATCTGCGACTTTTGGGGTTGAAATATGTATTCAGGTTTAGAGGGGTAGCAACAGCTAATTCAATATTATTTGAAGTCATATGCGCAATCAATTTACCAGCTTTATTTTCTGGTTTATTCCCCCACAAAAGGCTGTGGGCATTGAAATCTCCACAAATAATGATATTTTTTAACATATTAGAATTACTTATATAATTAAAGAAATCCATGGCATCTGTAGTTTGGCCATTAGGGTTATAAAAGCTTATTATGTAGGTTTTTGTATTATTCAGCCAAACACTGATACCAATTGCATCAACATCATTTGCAAAATCTGGAAAGTTGATGCCACAGAATTTTATATTATTTTTAACTATTAAAGCTACTCCACCTCCTTTTCTCTCTGATGATCTATCCTTTCTCAGGATAGTATATCCCCGAGACTTAATTTGTTGATTTTGGGTTAAATGAGTTTCCTGGAAGCAAGCAATATTGATGGAATTATTATTCATAAAAGATATTAGTTCATTTAGATTATTTTCTGTGAGTGATCTTACGTTCCACTGGAGTATTGATATGTGTTGTGTTGTTGAT
This sequence comes from Artemia sinica, assembly GCA_027921565.1. Taxonomy (NCBI): domain Eukaryota; kingdom Metazoa; phylum Arthropoda; class Branchiopoda; order Anostraca; family Artemiidae; genus Artemia; species Artemia sinica. Next base: position 67,959,934 of record CM051261.1, on the reverse strand, counting down.
TTATTTTTCATATGACTGTGTATCAATGTTCATCTTTGTTAAAAGTAAAGCAAGATCTTTTTTTTTGCTTGAATGAGCATATCATCAGGGATGTAGATTTTTGCCAATTCTGCAATGATTTTTGTTTCTGTAGTTGATGTATGTTCATGGCCTGAACTGCATTACAGTTTAGAATGAATAAGCATATATTTGGGGATTGCATGTTTGGTTGTGCATCCTGTTTGTCAGTTAAGGAATTAATTCCTGGTAGTGTTTCTGGTTTGTTTCTTCTTGAGAGGGGGGGGGCCAGGCTGACCTCATCTCACCGGGCAAGGAGGTTTCTTGACTTGGAGATTCCTTCTGATAGGGATGTGAGCTAGGGGGCTTAGAGGATGGTGTTTTATACGGGGTACTTGATGCATTGGGGGCGTTTGACTTAGGGGTTTTGGTTGGTTTCATTACGGGCATTATGTGGTATTTTTGGGCAGCATTTGCTTCCATTGCTGCAAAGGGGTATGGAATGGCCTTCTCTGTTGCTTTTTTTGAGTGTTAGTGCTCTTTTCTTATATGCAGGGCATAGTGATTTATTGGTAGATTCATGTGGGCCTTTGCAATTGATACATGTAGGCTGAGTGTTGTTGCAAGTTGTCAACTCTTTAGGATGGAATGCTTTACAATTACTACACTCTAGGAGAATTTCCTTGCATTTGTTTGTTGTGTGTCCCAGTTTGAGACACTTCTGACACTGGATAGGCTTTGATTTGTATTCCTTGTGCGGTTTCATTTGCCCAAATAGGAATAACTTTTCGGGGATATTAATCTTTTCCTTCAGTGTAAATAAGAAGGATCTACTTGTTTTTAGGCCATTAGAGTTAGGTTTACCAAGTTGGGTAAAATCATCAACTGGGATTGTGTTGCCAGCCCTATCTGAGAGCCCTTCTTTTAACTCCTGAATGGGTATTTCTGGGGGAACATTATAAACTCCTATTTTTGTTGGGGATTCTTTTGGGTTCCATTTAGATGCATTAATTGGGGTATTCAGAAGGGATTTTAGATTAATTATTGTGACTGCCGATTTTTGATCTTGGACAGCTATTAGCAGAGATCCATCACGGTGAATATTAATAGAGAACATTGATTTTATCAGTATAAAGATTGCAACTCTTATTGCAGTAATCTTTTTTATTTCAAAGGGGGTAACAGGAGAAATTTTAAGGTAAATTCCTAAGTTTTGGGAGGGAGGATCTTGGGCAGGGAGAGGGAAATGCTTTTGATTGGGGATATTTTTTTCCTTTTTTTAGAGCTTCTAGAAAGGACCTCTTGAAACCCATCATCATCATTTATAGTGACATTAGCCCCTACACTGAGCATTGTCCTATTCTCAGTATTGGAGCTATCATGTGAACTTTGTGATAGTGAGCTTGACCATCCAATATGGGTATCAGTTTCACTGGTATTTGGGGTGGGATCAGGGGGGACTTTTTTTTGGAGGACTTCTAATCATTGCCTATTGGAAAAAGCTTTAAACTAAAACAAAACTAAAACAAGAAAGCGTAATAGAATGATGACAAACCGTCTGCACTCTACTATGGGGAAAGTTTCAGGATCAAAAGAAACACCACAGTATGGCCCTGAGGAGGATTTGAGCACGATTCGTTCGGTACAACTACTGATTAATTGAGATAATAATTCACAAGAAATTTAGTTTAAATTTCTTTAAATGTTGCTGCTGTGTGTCCAGCAAGGAAAACAATATTTTTTATATGAGCAATAAATAATAACAATGACAATTAATTGTAAACCCGATTATAAAATAGAAGAAAAATACAGAGCACCAAAAAGCAAAAAAAACAAACAACATCCAAAGATATAACCAAAAGGGCACATTACAACAAGACACAAACATTGTCGTTCAAGTTCAAAGGAGAAATGTCAACAGGATGTCAAAGGACACAGATCAGTAATTACCAATAGACTATCCCATTTGTTGCTCAATCTTAATGAATAAAGACTGTCGAAGAGGTGAAGTTTTAGGTGACAAAGATAATTCGAGATATAAACCCTTGCAGGATTTTTAAAGTTCCTCATAAAAAAAAACATTTAAGTGAAAAAAGGAGTCAAATTATAACCATTTAAAGCAAAGAAAGGCATGGATAGTAAAACTGTTGTTCCACTTTTTTTTCCAAGAGTTGATTATGCCAAGCCAGAGGCTGTAGATAATTGTTAAGGGGCTTATTTGGACACAGATTAAAAATGTTTAGTTCTTCTAAAAATTTTCACAAGGATGGGAGGTGCACATGATTTCTACTGCAATTGTTGTGAAAATGTAACTTGCGTTCAACTATTTTTGTATCGCCACATGTTTGAAGGAATATAAAAACTAGCACTTTAATGAAAACAATAGACCAAAGCCAGAAAAATAAGAATATTGTTTTAGCAGCCAAAAAATCATTACATAGGCTTTCAAAAATAACAGACTACTCTATTGGGCTCTCCGTGGTTTTCACTAGTCATAATATCAATAACTTTTAATAAATAATTTAAACTATACTAAAAAACAGAGAGGGAAACAGAAAGCAGAAAGGGAATTCAAAAGCACAGAAAGGCTGGCCTCAAGTCCCCATTGCACTTTCTGGCTGAAAGACCTCGAAACGGAGATCAGCACCGCTAGTTTTGACCTTAAGGGTCTAGTGCTGTCATACTTACTCAACCTTAAAATCATTACAGCAGACAAAAATAATAGAATGACTTATAAGACCATTCACTGGTGTTACCGGCCACAGTATCAATAGCTAGTAACAGGGGCAGGTCCGGGGGGACCACATGGCCCCCCCCCCACCCATATTTTTCCGGCGCCTTCATGTGTTTTTTTCTTTATTCTTTTTATAAATAAACTTTTCAATTTGGTCAATTATTGGCACCCTTGTCAAATTACGCCCCCCCCCCAAGATTTCAGTCTAAGTCTACCTTTGGCTAGTAACATAGAATTTTAAATTGTAGACACACTCTAGTGCCACTCAAAACCAAGAACTAATAAACCATAGCATAAACTCCAGAAATCTACTTAAACTGCCTACACAGCAGATTGTAATGTAAAGATGCAAATTTTGAAGTTGTGTCTATAGTCCTAAGACCATGGTATTTTGTACACCAAAATGGTTATACTCCAGAGTTGTCAACAAAATAACAATAAACTAACAATTTTAGACCAAAAAGAAAGCCAATTATTGAATTAGGCGAATTTGCAGAAGTGACACCAAATTAAGTAGATTCAAACCATATACAACATCCTTAAATACTTTATTTTCTATTGTGAAAATATTCTAAATTGCTTCATTTATCTAGTGCCAGGGGACCAAGCTCTGCTTGGCAAAAAGAAAGACAGTTTGTTTTATCTCTTTCACAAAAAAAGCTTTCATTTCATTTTATTCAATATCGAAAGTAAAACCACTCTTTACAGATAGTTTTGAGTACCCATTTGACAGACAGTATTTTAAACAGTTAGCTGTATGAAAAATGTGGTTCAGTCCTCCTTTCTAATGGCTATACAGAGAGAAAGGTTCAGATGGCTAGAGCAAGTTCTGCAGATGACAGATCGCTGAAGATCATCCTTTTTGGTAAACCATCTAAGACCAAATGAAAAGCGGGTTGTCCCCGAATGGGTTGGAAAGAGGTCATAAAAAAGGATATAAAGAACTTAGAGTTTTTGGAAGTGTGTAACGAGGGAAGCTTTAAACAGATTGCAGGGGAGGAGGAGCGTGTTCAGCTGTGTTGGCCTCAGGTGGATTGGCGCTATGGTAAGTTTTTAGTAATAGTAGTTTCTACTACTAGATTCTTAACACTTCTGCAGTATGTGTTTGCCTATCAAGGCATGTGCATATGCAGGAATTCTTTTGCAAGGAGGTTCAATAGTGCCTGTGTCTGTCATACCCTATTTTCAAAGTTGACAACAACTTCTCCTTCCTGTGTTAGTTCATACCCCCGTCAGGTTGGTGTTCCACTGAAAAAGAAAAATAACAGCAATTATGGGGCTAGTTCCATGTATTTATTGGATACTTAATTCATTATGAATAAATCTTATTCAAGATTCTTGTGCCCCAAAGAAAATAGTAAACTAAAATTTTTAACTGATTAAAGCAGCTCAAAGTATTTTTCTGTTTTGGTTTTTGGATGTGTTTATTGCAGCCCCAATTCACCTAGTAGAGATGACTCCTTGCTTGCTATTACAATGTCAATAATCCAAATAGTCAACTATTCAAAGCATACAGTAGTAACAGGAGACTTCTTTACCAGTTATTAAGTGGCTGAGTCAGTTGACCACGTGCATCTGGATATGGGGTTTCCCCTAACTAAACGCTCCATGTTAATGGGCAACCTCAACCTGATGAGGTGGGTGGAGCCCGCCCCAGGGACTCTCAATATCTAGACAAGTCCTAGCTCTATGACCTACCCCTCATTTATCTTCCACGACCCCAGCATGTCCCTGGACCGATTTCAGACCATCGAATGAACCTTCTTGACCAAGTTGGAATACACCTCGCCACCTGGAACGTACTCACATTCAACTTTCCTGGAGCTAAATCAATTCTTTCCTTCAAGCTTAAACGCTTCAATGTAACTGGGGTTGGGCTTACGGAAACCCACCTTGTCGGAAGAGAGTCCGAGGCTGTCACCTGATCTGGTCTGGTGATCCAAAAAGCAAGACAATATGGTGTGGGCCTCGTGCTTAACGCCAGAGCCAAGAGATGCCTTCTCTCATATAAACAAATTTCAGATAGACTACTGATGGCTCAGCTCCAGCACAAGTGGATTATTGTATGCCATGTTCCCACCAATCCAAGTTCTGCAGAAGTGAAGGATCAGTTCTACGCAAAGCTCTCAGCGATCCTGTCTAGAGTCCCATTTCACGACATTGTCACTCTACTGGGAGACCTTAACGCGACGACAAATGACAGGGAGGGCGTGTAGAGAAATGTTCTCGGCCTGTGACTCCAGATCTACTGAATGACAACAGAAAAAGACTAATCTGGTCATATCAAACACGCTCTTTCAGAAAAAAATACACACAAATATACTTGGTATAGTGACGACGGCCAGACAGAGAAGAAGTCCTAGCTCTATGACCTACCCCTCATTTATCTTCCACGACCCCAGCATGTCCCTGGACCGATTTCAGACCATCGAATGAACCTTCTTGACCAAGTTGGAATACACCTCGCTACCTGAAACATACTCACATTAAACTTTCCTGGAGTTAAATCAATTCTTTCCTTCAAGCTTAAACGCTTCAATGTAACCGGGGTTGGGCTTACGGAAACCCGCCTTGTCGGAATAGAGTCCGAGGATATCACCTGATCTGGTCTGGTGATCCAAAAAGCAAGACAATATGGTCTCGTGCTGAAGGCCAGAGCCAAGAGATGCCTTCTCTCATATTAACAAATTTCAGATAGACTACTGATGGCTCAGCTCCAGCACAAGTGGATTATTGTATGCTATGTTCCCACCAATCCAAGTCCTGCAGAAGTGAAGGATCAGTTCTACGCAAAGCTTTCAGTGATCCTGTCTAGAGTCCCATCCCACGACATTGTCACTCTACTGGGAGACCTTAACGCGACGGTAAATGACAGGGAAGGCATGTAGAGAAATTTTCTCGACCTGTGACTCCAGATCCACTGAATGACAACAGAAAAAGACTCCTCCAACTCTGCAATATGCATAATCTGGTCATATCAAACACGCTCTTTCAGAAACAAGATATACACAAATACACTTGGTATAGTGACGATGGCCACACAGAGAAGATGGTCGATTATGTTATGATCTCGGGTCACTGGAGCTCGTCAATAACAAATTGCCAGACTTATGGGTCGGCTGAGCTTGGAAACACAAACCATAGGATAGTAGTCGCCATGCTGAGGCTACTTCTGAGAGCGCAACAACAAGAAAGACGGCCTCCCAAGTTCAATCTGAGTAGCCTGGCTACATCTGCGATGCAACAGAAGTATGCTCTCGATATCTCTAACCGGCTTAGCTGCCTCCAATTTCTGGACGACCCTGAAGTAGCATGGAAGTCTTTCAAAGATAACATACTCGATTTTGCTGGCAATACGATTGGCCGCAGCAGACACAAGAATGAACCTTGGATATTCCAGGAGACTCTGTCCGTGATCGAGCTGCACTGGAAGGCCTGCTTAGTACAGACGACTCAACGGCCTGCGCAATAGCCTACTGCAGAGAGATAGGAAGACCTTTGTCGACAAGAAATCTAGTCTCAACGCTTCTGAATGCTGAGGCGGTTGTTCATCCCAACCCAGATCTGCTTCAAGCAGCCATGGCCACACCTGAGGCTACTTCCGACCTCGTATCACAACCGTTTACCACCTCAGAGATTCTTAATGCTGTAAAACAGTTAAATAACAATCGATCCCCTGGCGTCTGTGGTATTTCTGCAGAACTCCTCAAGTACAGCGGTGCAGCAATGATTATGGTGCTCCAGCTAATCTTCTCGGCTGTATGGACGAAGGAAAGCATACCGAATGACTGGCGTGCTGGCATCATATTGCCGCTCTGGAAACGCAAGCACAGCTGTAAAATCTGCTCCAACTATCGTGGGATCACACTTCTCTCCATTCCTGGTAAACTCTTTGCCATTTCAATCCTGGACAGGTGCTCCATCTTTTTGCATAGAAAGACAAGAGTCCAGCAAGCTGGTTTTATGCTCGGCAGGTCAACGACAGAGTAAATTTTCACTATGCACCAGTTGATTGAGAAGGCGCAAAAGTTCCACCAAAAATAATACTGAGAACTACGGGCCAACCCAGAACTACGGGCCGCTCCCGAGCTTTGCAGCTGCATCATAGAACATGTTATGACCAGCACGACGAATCGCCATCAGTTCGGAGACCAGCAACTCTCTGATATTGACTTCGCTGATGACATAGCGCTAGTTGCAGATTTACCGTGAGTAATATGTGATATATTTAAAATACAAAAAAAATTCTTTCCTTCTAAGGATAATTCCGACAAAAATTTAACTTCCACTAATTAAGTTTAAATCCTACTTCAAAAGAAAAGTTCTTAATCAGCAAAAGTAAAACTGCATTTTAGTCTCAGCCAAATCGAAGCTAATCGGGAGACGGTTTTGAATTTCGCGAAGATGTTTGGCAATAAAAAAATCACTAGATACAATATTCACAGGAAGTTTAAGTTATAAGAGCAGTACGAATGTTTAATCATCAAAAATATTTAAAACAAATTATTGGATGGACAGTTAGCATAATGAAGTGAGTTTGCAAACATAATTACAAGATAGCGGGCCCTTCACAAGAGTTGGGCCAATCGTGAAATAGCTCTTAGGGCGCAGAATCAGGAATAGTTTGATATAGTGAAGAAAAGTGTTTTTTCGAGGCATTCAGGCAATTGCCATTCAGTCATTATTATTATTATTATGATGAAGGCATTATGATGAGAACATTCGTTTGTCAGAACTATTATTGGACATTCGTTTGTCGGAACTATTATTGGGCATTCATTTGTCAGAATTATCATTATGCAGTCATTGTAGAGATTTGGTCATTATTATCTCTGCCTCTATTTGTCGTTAGTTGAAGTGAAGCACTGTTGTACACCTAAAATGTAAGTCACAATAAAACTATTGCTTTTCTATTTGTGTTTGTTTTATTTATATGTCTGTATCTAATCGCACAGCAGGTAACTAGTTCGTAGGTCTCCATCGGTAGCGTTCCCTAAGGAATCTGATTTCGAAATAACTCAAGGAAAAAGGTTACATTTATATAGTTACATATTTTATTTTCTCGCTAAGATTGAGAGTGGCGCGTTCACCCATTTGCCTTACTCCCCATTGCTGTGGCGCAGTCCTCGATGGCACAATCTTTAGCGCTATAAGTGGCGCTATCAGAAAACTTATAAGGTGTAAGTTCAGAGCTTCAAATCTCAACAGCGCAGTTGGCGCGATCGGTATACATCTTTAAATCTTAACGTTACATTTGACGCGGTCAATCTTTATTGCCACAATTGGCCCATCGTTAATGCCACAAATGGCGCGGTCGTAAACTTGGAGGAAAATATGCGAACTAGCTACGCTACAAACTTAGTAATTTAAATTTAAATCATTGGAGAGATACAGACTTATAAGAAAAAGTGATTAGGCCTATTACGCTAAGCTATTATTATAGAAAAACCTTTAAAATATCTCATAGGAGATAATAGCCTCCCCCAAAACAGGTTAAGCGAAAAAAAATTATTTTGAGTTAATCCAAACGCAAAAATGTCAGAAAATTAAGCGAACTATTAATGGCGCAAAAGTTGGTCGCGAAAAATGTAGAAATAACAAAATCCATTTCGCAATATGATGGACAAACAGATATCGACGAATTTAATATCCAATTGGCCCAGTTTGTAGAATTAACAAAAACAGAGCTAGAAACGTTAGTCGGTATGCTCCTACTTAGATTAAGAGGGCAGGCCTTAACCTTCCTAAAGCAAATTGAAAATACTATAGGGGATGATGACAGCTTGCCAAAAAAATACAATAGAAAAATTGTTAACGGCATTCAATGATAGATTCATCGATACTAGATCAACAAATAAATTAAAACACGGAATGGTAAGCATTGACCATACACAGAATATAAGAGAATATCTTCACAATATACAGATTTCAGTAGAAGCAAAATTTGGAAAAGGTTCAGGAGAACTGTATGAAAAAATCATACTAGAAGCCTTTTTGCAAGGGCTACCCCCAAAACTATATAGAATGGTAATATCCAAAAATATTCAGACGTTGGATCTTGCAGTTCACGAGGTAGGGAGAATGATCGAAATCGACACGATTGTGGCAAATCAGAGTAAAACAAAAATAAATAGCCTAGGCAAATCAAACGCAGGCCTGACCTTCAAGAGCGATCAGGCGTCTCCCAATTTCTTTTCAAGTAATAGTTTCCCAGTGCCACAAAGAAATAGAACGCAAGAACCCACTAGGCAGCAGAAAACAGTACGTTTTCAGCCCATTAAACCAATCAATTATGGAAATAATTCCACAATTGTAAGATGCTATAACTGTAATCGATCCGGGCATATCGCAAGAGAGTGCCGTCATGTCCTTAATCGCACACCAAGGATTGGCGTCGGTAATACGCAAAATTATTGCAACCATGAGTTTGGAAGAACAAATTTTAGTGCCAGTGGTGCACTAGGCTATAGCCAGGGAAGATTGCGCCAATCAGTACCTCACAACACGTACCAACCAAATTTATACAATACTTCCCCCAATAGACAAAATAATTATCGATTCGAAAACCCAAATGCTCGTCAAAACCAATATGGTGCAAGAATGGTATATAGAAATCCCAAAAATTAGCCGACGGAAAATGAAAATTCTTCAAGCCAACAGCATTTTCAGTCGACGCCAGCACCCGGCACTGGTGCAAGACATCCAAACTATCGTAATAAAATACATGGCAAAATCGACAAAAAAATGTAAATCAATTAGCTAGAGATTCCATGAACATATCCGATCTCTAATGCAGACACCGACGTATGAAATAAATCCTCAGGGAAACGTGTAAGGCCCCTCAGAAGAATAAATTGGACCCAAAAGGGGCCTAGAATATTTTATAGGTCCAACCCAATAATAGTACCGTCCTTTAATGATAGTAATAATAAGTTACCTATATTTAATGATTTTTGTGTGGCAAATGTTTAATTTAAGGCTTGAATTGACTCTGGTGCCACGGTGAATATCATAAACTCATGCGTATTTAATATGTTGCCTCCGCATATTAGGCGCCAAAGAAATTTTAATAATACCAATTTAACTAGCGTGACGGTGCATAAATTGGATGCAAAAGGTTCAATTCGTATAGACGTAAAAAGGGATAATAGAATTTTTCCGAAAAACTTTATAATATGCAACAGTTTTCCGTATGAAGCCATCATCGGCGCAAATTTTTTAAGGTCTAATAGAGTACTATTAGACATAGCGAACGAAAGGCTTGTCTACCCGGCTAAGGTAGGGGAAGGAATTTCTACCTTAAGAAATTATAACAGAGGTTACGAAGAGAACGTAACAGTAAATAAAATTTCTGGCGGTATAATATCGCAATCTTTTGAACCTCATGTCTCAAAAGAGGACATGGCATAATCAGAAATTTGTTTAATTATTCTGGGAGACATTGCAGAAATGAAGTAAATCTAAATAATAAGTGTATTGAATCTGCAAAAATTAAAATAGGAGATATACGACAGTTAACGTTAAACAAAATCAAGAAAATAGCGGAATTATGGAAAAACATAGTAAAACCCAATGTGACGCCACACTAGATGCCGCAATGACGCAGCATAGCGCCAGTATGACTCTAATAGACAATAATAGTAAAGATAAATATTACGGGTTCGCGATACGGAAAACAAAGATCCCTCCCAAAACAATGCAAAGAATTCAAATATCACAGATGATTTAACCAGTGGATAGCAAATCTGAAATATGGCTTGCGATCCCATCAAATGAAATTCCTGAAAATCTGCTATGCGAAAAACAGATTATATCTTACGACAAAGGAGAAGGTTTTATTTGGGTAACTAGTAACCACGAAAATGATACAATTACAATAAAAAAGGGGACGTGTTTTGTTCAAATCCAAGTTATCTCGGAGAATGATTTAGATAGGTGAGAAAAATCCGAAAGACACCTTGTTATTGGCATTAAAACCTGAATTAACAAATACCCTCTACCTAAATCGCAATTCTTAAAGAAATTTAATATGGATCATATTACGGAGTTAGAACTTAAGAAAAAATCAGGCAAATTATTGGAATTTCAAAGATGTATTTTTCGCATCTGAAGATGACATCGGACTGATACCGTTTTATGAACATTCAATTCTAACGACCAGTAATCCTGTCGCGAAACAGCCATTTCGTGTGCCGTATAAGCACAAAGAGTGGTTAAAAAATAAAATTCATGAATTAGAAAAAAATGAAATTATACGCCCCAGTATAAGTCCGTATTCTGCACCAGTAATCTTGGTACCAAAAAAGAAAGGTGATCAAAGACTTGTAGTAGATTATAGAGCCCTTAACAAACAAATAGTTAGTGATAAATTTCCTTTACCAAGAATAGATGAAATCCTTGACTCTAACTGGAGCAAAAACAAAATTTTTACTTCTTTAAATCTTACCCAAGGTTACCACCAAGTGAAAATAGCCGAAAAAGATGTCTATAAAACTGCGTTTTCTACAACTGAATGTGGTTCCTACGAATACTTAAGAGTACCTTTTGGACTAAAGACAAGTTCAAGCGCGCTATGTAGACCCTTATTACATCTATTAAGAGGATTAAAGAATATCATTCATTTTGTTGATGATGTCATATGCGTAGGAGAAAACGCTGAACAACACTTAGGCAACATTAGCTAATGTGTTCGAAAAATTCAGAGGGCAATTTAGAATACCGGCCTGAAAAAAAAGTAAATATATTTAAACCTAAAATTAAATTTTTAGGAGCAGTGGTGACGCAAGGAGAGATATCCCCAGACCCAAATAAAATAAAATGTGTTGAAAACCTCAAACCCCCTAGAACTATGAAAGAATTAAGAGGAATTTTAGGTCTTACTGGCTACTTTAGAAAATTCAAGCGCAATTACACCCAAATTGTAAAACTCCTCAAGGAATTAACTAAAGAGAACTCCCAAAATGTTACTTGGTCCCAGGAAGCTCAAACTTCCCTAGACCGTCTCAAAAAGGCACTCACTTCTGAACCAGTATTATCGCTGCCTGATTTTGACAACGGACAATTTGTGGTCACAACCGATGCTAGTTCAAAAGGCATTGGTGCTATTCTTTCGCAAATAATTCCCATGGGAAACCCTGATCCTTTACAAGGACCTTCTAATCAAAATAATAGAAAAAGTTATATGCTATTCGAGTAGAACTTTATCAAAAGGTGAAAGTAGTTATTCCGCCACAAACTTAGAATTATTATCTATAATCCACCACTTGGACAAATTTAGACACTATTTAATTGGTAGAAAATTTATACTACGATCATACCAAAATTTATACTACGATCATACCAATAGATAGTTGCAGTATCTGCGCAAATTTAAAAACCCCACGGGAATTCTAGCTAGATGGATTATGAAAATCCAAGACCTAGATTACGAATTTGAATATTTAAAGGCAAACAAAATGCAGCTTGTGACTTTTTGAGTAGATTCACAGAAAATATGCCGTTGAAAGCCGAGGAAAACAAAATTAACGCTATCAATACTAAGAGTAAACATAAATGTAAGAAAAACAAAGTCAAAGACACAGTAAAAGAAAATAAGGATAACTATTGTCCCTTGTCTTTAGAAAAAATAAAAAGAAATAAAAAAAGGACGAAATGTGTGTAGCACTTATTAATTATTTTGTGAATGATGATGCATTACAGATAAATTCAAAACTCTTGGAAAAGAGATAGATAATTTTTACTATGATCTTGATGAAGAAATACTATACAGAATCGTGACTGCTGAGGCAAATAGAAACCAAACCTCAATAATACCTGCATTACCCCAAAACTTAATAATACTTGCCTTCGAATATTTTCATTCAGATATAGGTGGACATTTTGGAATAACGAAAACTTTCCATAAATTAAAACAATATTTTACGTGCCGTCGGCAGTAACAAAACTTAAGGAATTTATAAGTACGTGCGAAGCGTGTAACTTAAGAAGAAATCCAAACTTATCCTAATCCTCCAATGGGAAGAGTCCCGGCAGCGAGATTCCCCTTTGATATTGTCTCATTTGATTTATGGAACCAGTGGAGGCTTACCTGTTTCCCAACAGAGGCCACACTTGTATAATTTCTGTTATAGATCAATTTTCTGGATTTAATTTTGCAAAAGCATTAAAGAATCAAGGAGCTTACGCCACGAGTAAGGCGTTAGCGAAACTATTTTAAAAATTTGGCATTCCAAATAAGGTTACAAGTGATAACGGAAGCAATTTTGTCTCAAAAGTAACAAAAGACTTAATGAGTTTTCTTAACATAGAGAAATTGGTGACATCCCCATATCACCCACAAGCTAATGGTAAAATAGAAAATAGGCATAAAATATTTTCGAACGTATTAAGTATTTATACAAAGGACAACAGAAACGATTGGGATCAATTCTTACCTTATTTAACTAACATAATCAATACTGCTTATTCAGAAACAACCAAAGACAACCCTTTTTATTTACTATTTGGTCGCGATTTTAGAATCCCGTATGATGATATTATTGAGTCCCGGCAATATTACAATAATACAGAGGATTACAAACAAGAGTTCATAAATAGGATGAGGAAAACTTATAAAATAGTAAAGCAAGAGTCGGAAAAATGTAAAATAAGTCAAGAGCTAAGAAACCTACCCAAAATCAAAGGGAATATAGATTTTAAGATAGGAGATTGTGTCTACCTAAAAAATGGAGCAAAAGTGGAAGGCAAGAAACTTTCCAAAAAATATTCTGGACCGTAAAGAATAGTCAAAAAGTACGATAACGATTATACTTTTAAAATGGTGAACCCCGATAGTGGAAGAACTTACAAGGCGCATGTTAGCCGAAAAAAAAGAGCAAAACTTCCAGAAAAATGGGTATCGCGTCCCTCGTCTACCGATTCGTCAGACGCGGAAAATCAATATTGGCAGATCTAAAACCCTTTAATTTCAAACAAGATTATTTTGAAAATGAGAGTGATGAGGAAAACTTTGAAAAAATTTTTTGCTATGAAAAATCTAGTTATTCCCAAGAAAAAATCCCTAATACCAGTAAGAATAAAAACGCCAAAAGATCCAAAAAGTTTATCATCGGAGAGCGCAGGAGAATTAGATTATACAATATCTCCGAAAAAACAATTTTTCCCTGATAGAATTTTGACCCCTTGTCCCCCCAAAAGATTTCCAGGCGATATGGTTTCCCCTGCAACACCAATAGAGAGGCCCCTGTCATTGCAGGAGGAATTGAACAGAGCTTTAGAAACTCAGGGTATTATCGTAAAGAAAACTCCTCCCAAAGATTCAATTAAAACAAATCTGCGAGAATCTATGGATTTAATAAATATCCCCATAAAAACAAGGCAAAATAGGTTGCCTTGGAGTCAAATTCCCAAGGACGCCCAGGAAGGACAGTATCATGACATAACTGTGTCCAAGGTCAAGCCTAAACAATGGACTTCATGGAGGGACAAACTAGTGCAAAAAATGCCCCATCCCCTGAAGACATGGCATTTAAACAGTGGAGGAACCCCGCAAAAACTTTTGATTCCTCTCAAAGTTCTCAAGAATCTTTCAAATCTCCCAAGTTGAAAACTCAAAGCGAGGACTTAGAGAATAAACCTTCTACTTCCAGAGGTGTAGAAATTTACGAAAGAAGGGCAGGTGATACCTCAAAACCGCGAAGTACCACCTCTAAAAGTTCTAATACGGAATCATCGGAAACCAGTTCCGAAGAATCTGACGACGAATCAGACCATATAATAGTTAAAGAAATAGGGAAATCGAAACCGACTTCAGCGGCCACGCATACGAAAGAAAAAAAATTAAAAGGGCAAGAATTTTCGAAAAAACAATACAAAAAGTTTGATATTATTTCGTTAGCAAAACCGAAAAAGAAAAAACCGCAGGAAGTCGAGGAGAAAGTAACGACACAATCGGGTAGAACGGTTAAAAAACCTGATAGATGGAATTACCCATAGTCAGTACAGGATTAAGCGATTTCAATGGATAGGCATCATAAAGGAATAATAATTTAAAAACTTTTAGCTCACAGTAAAAATCATGAAACTATAAAAATGCTATAGAAAAATTTTGTTTAACATATTACGTTCAGAAAAAGTGCGTATGTTTTCAAAAACCTAGTATGCCAGCTTTCGTTACCTATTTATAATTTCAAATCTGGATCTTGTATGTTAGATATATTCTTAAAAGACACACAACAGGAAAAAATACATGATTCGTGCGAAGCCTTGATAGGAAGTACTAAACGAGAAATATTCATACACCTTAGAAATGATCTTTGGTTATTTTCTGTTCCAAGAGAAACTGTTGGAACTTTGTCTTGTTAGAATAATACAGAAAGAATAGATCCAAGTTACAGGAAAGAATTACTGTTACAAGATGTGGGTACGATAACCATAAAACAAGGATGTCGACTTGTAACTAAAGAGTCAACTGTTCGAACGCCGTTAATTACCACGAGCACAAATATAATAAGTCCCAAAATAATCAATTTCAAGGCAATTAACCTGTCGTACACTATTCCCAATATAGAAATTTAGGAAATGAAAACCTCGATATGGTCCAAAATAGAAAAGAATAAAGGGACATTAAGGCTTTCAAAAATAAGAGAAGCATTAGACTCCCAGATCTCCCTATTTACAAATGAAGACCAAAGATTAACGTATGTGGATAATAGATACGGATTATTCTCAACCAATTTCTGGTGGAACATACAACTGACCGTATGTTTCGTATTCACGATTTCCCTGACCATGAGAACCTTACTGACTTTTAATTATAGAAAAATCCTGAAACTAAGAAGGCAAAACCCAAAGGAAGAACACGGGGAAACGGCATAAATGCAGAAGTTAAACCCGGAACCCCATGAGAACGTCTAAGCCAAGAAAAAGGGAAGACATTAGAAAACGAGTGGGTATAGAGGTCTCCACTCGTCCTTGCTATGTCTTGTTCCCTCATTGTAAGTCTCGTTTACGTAAGACCGTGCGGCTACGATGCTGCAACATGCGTTTCTTAAGCAGTACGGACGTGCGTGAACAATGAAGGCATGAAATATGTTGTAAACTGAGACCTCAAACTAAATGATGTAACGTAATTTATGTTTAAATGGTTATTTTAAATCTAACGTAGAATTAAATAAGTGCCGAAGGAAATTAAAGTAAAATGTGTGTATTAGAGTATACTAACGAGCATAATAAGAGACCTTACTTAAAGTTAAAGGAATTAATTTCTTATATCGTCGTTATTCTATAACAACTTAGAAGGAATTTTTGTGTTTTAGATTTCCCAATGGGAATTCTATGTATCTGAAACCAACATGATAATAATGTCGTTTTATTAAAATCAATATTTGTGCAGTAATGCTAGTGTATCTATTTAATATTGTCTTGTAGGGTAACATTCACCCTAAACTGCACCTAATCGTATTGTTTATTATGTATTAAGACTGCTTGATTTTAAAGAACGCGTGATTCTGCATCGTTATTTATATTACAGTAAGTGGAATTGCATATTGGAAATCGATCATTACAATGCGTAGCCCAGTGCAGATACAACCTAGTAACATCTATTTTCATCATACCTCAACCAACGAAGAGTACTCACCATAGACTCTTTCGTCCCAGCTTCGTTTACGAAAATTACAGTTACCTTTTGATCGTTGTTTCCTCGACCACAAACCATATTATGTATCAGGTAACACTATATTTGAATCTCAGTATCCAGTGCATTATTGAATTATATAAACACATAAATCCTGAGTACCCCATCGACCAGTAAAAGATATAAGCACATAAATATCACCCTTGATAATCCTTATGAACCCATGTACCACGTGACTGTGTAGTTATGATATTTAATGAACCCAAAAATTATTTATGTGTCGCAGATTCATGCGTCAAATCCCTTTCGACCATTTCTCGGAGTCCATCCTAGCAGCCCTACCAAATGCGAAAAGTTCCTATCTCTGCTATCCCATAAATGATACGAGATAATTTCTGAAAAATGGACCTGGAAACCAACTACTGAATTACAGAAACCAAACATTAACCCCAGTGACTAACCCCTCAGTGACAATATACTCCTCCCACAAGTTAAAGACAATATGTTAAAGGAGTCACTAAAGTTTGATGTCGACCATTCCAAATCCAAACATCAATTCCCCTGTGATTAACCAAGGAATCACCGCAAAAGCTAATAGATGCAAGCCATGCACGAACAATTTTATAAGAGAACTATAGTGCACAAAAGAACAATTTTATAAGAGAACTTAATGTCTAAGTGCACAAACAAACAATTAATTATACGAGAATTACATTCTCTATGTACTTTAAAATATCCCAAGAACGATATGCTGAGAAGAAAGTCAACCCATCTATTATCAAAGCAGTCCCAGTGTTCAACCCCTTAACGATAAGGCACCTTATGAACTATCCAAAAAACAGCAGGTGAGAATGAAATCTGATATCAAAATACCACACACCTGTATCTGGGAGTATCATTTTCCGTTTGACAATTAGAGAAAACGCTTCGTCCAGGATGAACATAACATGCTCGAACTGTTCTGTGAAGAAACTATATTGTAAGTGTTCTAAAATTTTTGCCAAGACGAAAGGAGTGAAGGACCATAATTTACAACAGAAGGATTGAGTACGCTAAGAGACACGTAGGTGGTGAAATAGATGTGAATTTACACATGTCACATTTTAATAATTTTGATAAAAAAAAAACAGTTTTGAAAAAAACAACTTCGATGACTTATTATCAGAATTATATAACGAACAAACCAATTGAAAATGTTTTAATGATTACCAGTGAATGTAGTGTACACTTTAAATCGTACATATATATATATATATATATATATATATATATATATATATATATATATATATATATATATATATATATATATATATATATATATATATATATATATATATATATATATATATATATATATATATATATATATATATATATATATATATATATATATATATATATATATATATATATATATATATATATATATATATATATATATATATATATATATATATATATATATATATATATATATATATATATATATATATATATATATATATATATATATATATATATATATATATATATATATATATATATATATATATATATATATATATATATATATATATATATATATATATATATATATATATATATACGTATTGTTATTTACTTAGATAGAGTTAATGTAAAGTCAATGTATTTCCCCATTAATTTAGCATAGATAGGAAGCATAATTATCCTATAGTAAACAAAATAAAAGAAAAACTTGCAAAAAGTGAATTTTCAAAAAATCTTATAGTAAAAGTAGAATAGCCGCAACCTTGTTGGAAATGTAAAACTCATCAGTGTTAGATGTAAAACAAAAATCTTTAGTATAGTAGCTAGGCTAAAACCATAGATAATCTTAGTCCGGAAGATGCACTTTAGAAAGGGATATATGATAAAATAAGAAAAGTAATAGAGAAAATTTTTAGCACTCCTGATTAAGCTTATATAAAAGTATAAAATAATACAATGTCAATTAAAATTACGTAGGACCAATAGTTAATAAATAGCGAATATTTCAAAAACCCAAGGGCAAGCAAGTCCTAATGACGGGACGTCATTAAATAATGGGAAAGGTAATATGTACCTTGAGAAATATGTGATATATTTAAAATACAAAAAAAATCAAATTCTTTCCTTCTAAGGATAATTCCGACATAAATTAAACTTCCCCTAATTAAGTTTAAATTCCGCTTCAAAAAGAAAAGTTCTTAATCAGCAAAAGTAAAACTACATTTTAGTCTCAGCCAAATCGACGCTAATCGGGAGACGGTTTTGAATTTCGCGAAGATGTTTGGCAATAAAAAAATCACTAGATACAATATTCACAGGAAGTTAAGTTATAAGAGCAGTACGAATGTTTAATCATCAAAAATATTTGAAACAAATTATTGGATGGACAGTTAGCATAATGAAGTGAGTTTGTAAACATAATTACAAGGTAGCAGGCCCTTCACAAGAGTTGGGCCAATCGTGAAATAGCTCTTAGGGCGCAGAATCAGGAATAGTTCGATATAGTGAAAAAAAGTGTTTTTCAAGGTATTCAGGCAATTGCTATTCAGTCATTATTATTATTATTATGATGGAGGTATTATGATGAGAACATTCGTTTGTCAGAACTATTATTGGACATTCGTTTGTCGGAACTATTATTGGGCATTCATTTGTCAGAATTATCATTATGCAGTCATTGTAGAGATTTGGTCATTATTATCTCTGCCTCTATTTGTCGTCAGTTGAAGTGAAGCACTGTTGTACACCTAAAATGTAAGTCACAATAAAACTATTGCTTACCTATTTGTGTTTTTTTTATTTATATGTCTGTATCTAATCGCACAACAGATAATTAGTTCGTGGGTCTCCATCGGTAGCGTTCCCAAAGGAATCTGATTTTGAGATAACTCAAGGAAAAGAGGTTACATTTATATAGTTACATATTTTATTTTCTCTCTAAGATTGAGAGTGGCGCGGTCACCCATTTGCCTTACTTCCCATTGCTGTGGCACAGTCCTCGATGGCACAGTCTTTAGCGCTATAAGTGGCGCTATCGGAAAACTTATAAGGTGTAAGTTCACAGCTTCAAATCTCAACAGCGCAGTTGGCGCGATCGGTATACAGCTTTAAATCTCAACGTTACATTTGACGCGGTCAATCTATATTACCACAATTGCCACAATCCTTAATGCCACACTGACACTATCGAAAAGGTCACAAAGCTCTCCAGGTGCTCTCAAGAGAAACCTCGAAAGTAGGACTAAAGATCAAGTGGCAGAAAACCAAAGTAATACAGAAACCTAACATATCCTCATCTATCCTATTTAGACACCAGCTTTCATAACTGGCTAAGGTTGGGCAAAAAGAGCACCCTCTTCCTCATGCTCATTGGCTATGCCCCCTGAAAACCACCATAATTTCATAATCATTTATTATTGAACATACACAAATATTTTAACCCCTTTCTGAAAGATCTAAATCGACTTGCAGGATCCAATACCATTAGGGAGGTTCTCTATTGTGGTACTCTAACTAACAAAAAAATGATATAATTCTTACTTTATAATATGCAGCAAGTATCACTGAATCATATTTCCTTGTTTTTTACTATTTATATTTGTTTTTGGAGTTTTTTTTCACTTATTATCCCGGCTCACTTAAGATCTGGGCTGTGTATGCCTCCCTGGCTTCAAACGTGTTGTATATGAGTAGAACTCACCATTCTGAGTTATAATAGCCTTGCTTACAGTTCCTTGCTTACTTGCCCTTGCTCCTGTTTGGTCTTTTTTAATTCTGGTAAGAGAAAGCAAGTTCATCACCTTTATTTTAAATTTACAAAGTATTTAATGGAACTTCCAACTTGGACAAGTAACTCTTTACTGCAAAGAAAGTATCAATTGGTAAACCCAGATGAAGTTATTGAGAAGCACATTTGTGATTTCTGTACTGAATGCCAGAAGTCTTCACATCTTTGGTCATTTCTGTTTATCCCTTGTTTGTAGTTCTGTGCGTTTTTATTTCTGTTGTTCCTTTTTTGTTTTTCTTGCTTTTTACTCTGTCTTTTCTGGACTCTGCCCAGATTTTTGTGATGGATTATAAACCAAATGATTGATGATCTTTGGTCACTATTACCAAGTGGACTTAAATTGCATCTGTCCCAGCTCTCCCCAAGTCAAAAGGCATGTCACTGTGCTGTAAACACAGTCATACCCCTATTTTTTTTTATTTTGTGTAAAGTGTTTTAACCATCATGTCAACAACAGAGCTAAAAAGATTCAACACTGGATCTTATTTCACTCTGAAGTGTGAGTTAAGGAATTATTATGTTAGCTTTCCTAGGGCTATATTTAGGGCCACATATCCTAGGGCTATATTAGATAATTAGGAAGGAGCCTGTGGATGAATTGTCAAAAACATGAACAAAAAAAAATAAAACAAATGGTAATTTCTTAGTAGTTCATATTGTTGACTTACAAGTAAAGTGAACATACCTCTTGATGTCTTTTTTATGCTCTTTACAAATACAATAATTGCTTCTATATGGAAATTCAAGTTTGTGCAAATATATACCCTGAATTGTAACTACACAAAGTTATCAACACTAGTTAAGCTATTGAAAAGTGGTTATAAACATATCATTAGCTTATAAATAAGTTGTTGAAGAGCAACATATTCCAAAAATACTTATTTATAACAACTGAAACCTCATCTATTAGACAACTCAAATATAAAATAATTTCCTACTGTTTCAAGTTTTTCAAATGCCATCAACAAAAATAGCAATGAATTTTGCGATTTGAAACTTTGCCATCAATAATTCATTGTATATTCCAATTCAGAATATATATTTGCAAATTAGGGAGGTGGGGCTGGGTAAATTTGAATTTGCAATTGAAGCAATTATTATATTTGTAAAGAGCATAAAAAAAGGCATCAAGTGGTATGTTCACTTTATTCATAAGTCAATAATATGAATTGCAAAAAATTTACCAAACAAACTTAAAAGTCATCCAAAAGTTTCTCTCTTTTTTTTCTAGCATGTCCTCTTATGAAAAGCTGCCATTCTAAAACTTTACCCAGTGGATAAATTTGTCAACTATAGCCATATATGAGGCCATAAAGGGAAGGGAGTGTGGTAAATTTTTACCAAATCATATTATTGACTTACAAATAAAGTGAGTATACCACTGCTCTCAGGAGAAGCCTCGAAAGTTGGACTAAAGATCAAGCGGCAGAAAACCAAAGTTATGCTCCTTGGGCCCCCACATCCCGTTCTACCGTAAAGGAAGTCAACATCAGAAGCAACCAGGTAGATGTCGTTAAAGACTTCACTTACCTGGGATCTATTATGTCTAGGGATGACTAGATCACAAAAGAGCTTGCATCTCAAATAGCAAAAGCGTCAGCACTTGTTGGGAGGCTCAGCAGCATCTGGCAAAAGCCAAACATAAGCCGCTTTACCAAAATGCGCACCTACAATGCGTCAGTCAGCGCTGTGTTGCTGTATGGAGCAGAGACGTGGCCAGCTGCAAAATCTATCCTCATCGCCGTCAATGTCACATAGACGAAATATCTCTGAAGAATCGAGGGACTTCACTGGACTGACTTTGTTAGCAACCAGACCCTGCTTTCACGTAGAGCACAAACTCCTTCCTTGGCGCAGCTCACCCAATGTATTGTTTGGTGGTACGGCCACCTCTTTTGCATGTCATGCAATGCCCCAGCACAGGTCACATTCAACCCCACCCTACACTGATGGAAGCAACCCAGAGGACGCCCCCCCCCACTAGGTGGAAAGATAAAGCTGACAGATTCCTTTCCCAATCCCACATCCCAGTGGAAGAAGCTGCAACCCTGGCAAGCAATAGGTCAACCTGGAGGCACCTGGTCTCATCATTCTCTATGCCAAACCCTTGGCAGGACCCTATAATTCTCTCCTGAGGTGTTTACATGAAAATGATTTGTGTCAGGTGGCTAACTTCAATATAAGATACTGAGCAAACTAGGAATCATACCTCCTAGATTTAATTGTAAAATAAGCTAAAACATAAATCTGTTAGACATGTGTTTGTGAACTACTTCAAAGTAAGCAAAGATTTAAAAATTTCTGACTGGTCCTTTATTAAAAAAGAAGACGTTGTAAATAAATGGAGTGATATTTATTGCTAGAAACAGTTGAGAAACATAAATCAGTGAAATTTGTGAAAAAAAAAAACAAGAACACTTCCATTTATCTCCAAAGATGTACAAAAAGCTATCAACAAAAAGAAGAGTACATGGACAATTTACAAAAACTCTTTATCCCCAGATAAACTAGAAAACTTCAAACAAACTAGACATCATCTCAGAATTTTGACAAGAAAAGTAACTGTAGAATATGAAGAATTTTTGGAAATAAGAGACAAAACAAGATCCCAAAAAATTTTGAAAATGGGCATCACAGAAAAAAAACAGGTAGACACTCAGTGACCCATTTAGCATCCCAAGGTCAGTTTAATGCTAACCCTAATAACATAGCAAATTTACTAAGTGAACAGTTTAAGTCAGTATTCACAACCCCAGATGATACAACTCTGCCAGAAGAGCCTAATTACCAAATTGATAGCCCTATACCAACCCTCAGTCTTGATTCTAAATTTTTCTATAAGCAGTTAAAAAGCTGGATAAAATAAGTCAACAGGTCCTGATGGCATTCCCCTAGACTTTTTGAAAGGCCAACGCCTTTGATAATGTGTGTCACAGAAAACTGAAAATAAAGATGCATGCTATTAGTATTAACTCATTTGCAACCAGCTGGATAATGGCCTTCTTGACAAACAGGAAGCAAGTGGTCAAGATTCATGGTGATAGAGGCCAGTCTTTCTTTTCTGAAATTTCAATAGTCATCAGTGGAGTTCCAGAAGGTACAGTGCTTGGGCCAACATTGATCAATATCTATATTAATGATACCCCACATGTTGTCCTAAATAAACTTAGCCTTTATGCTGATGATTTCAAAATAGTTGGCCCAGTAAATGCAGACACTACCTTACAAACTGATATTAACTTTTTCTCTAAATGGGCAGAGAGTTTGTGCCTTGAACTAAACATAAAAAAGTTCAGAACTATCCCTTTTGGAAAAAGTAGCCCTGGTTATGAATACAATATAGGTTCAAATAAAGCACAACCTCAACTTATTTCAGCTGCAACTGAAGATAGAGATCTTAGACGTAACATAGATAAAAAGTTGAAATTCATATCCCATACAAGAAGGGTTAATAAAAATGACAATCTCCTCCAGAGCTTGACCGACCATGTTAAAGCTCTACAAAGCCCTTGTTCAACCTGTCATAGATTATGGAATGACTGTCGCCTCTCTATCAATAAGGGTGATGTAGCTGCCCTTCAGTCTATTCAAAAAAGGCCACAAAATGTATAGAAGGGTGCAGAAGGTTGGATTATCCTGCAAGATTGAGAAAACTTAAGCTACTTTCATTAGTATATAGAAGACAAAGAGAAGATATGATCATGACTAAGAAGTTATTAACCAGCAATTGTCACTTCCAGAACAATTTCAACATCTTATCTCCAATTACACCAAGTAGAAGACTAGAGATCACTCATTGAAATTGTTCTGGAAGTGAGCCCAGATATGTACAGCAAACCCCTTCTTCTCTAACAGAATTGTGTCGTACTGGAATTCTTTAACTGATGAGATGGTAACAGTCCCTACCACCAATGCATTCAAATTTGGAGTTGATTGAGGCTGTGTGAAGCAACCATGAAAAACAAAGTGGGATGCTGCTGCCAATTGGGGCCACTGCCATTACTCACCAGCAACATCACGGGATATGCCTTAGTCACTGGGCACTGTGATTTAAGATGATTGTGCATCAATTCTGCCTTAGTTTTGCCCCTAATTATCCAGAAATTACTTTTTTAATTCAAGTAAACGAAACACCCTAAAAAGGACAGGCATCAAGGATATCAGATAAACATGTCAAAAACTTGAAACATTTTATCTCTTACCCTGTTTACTCACAGATGCATTGTTTAAAACTTCACTCACTCTTGTAACCAACTGTAAAATTTTAAAGTAAAAAGTTAAAATAAAAAAATCATATAATTTAAAATTGCTTAAAACAAATTTCCTGGTAGCACTTGCCGTCTCCCCCAAAGAAATTTCCTGGCAATTCTCCTTCTTTTAGCTTATGTACTCTTTGAGGCTCCTTCTACTATCAGCACTAAATTAACACTCTATGCTGATGACTTGAAGCTTCTCAGGCCAGCCCGGTCATGTGAAGATCATGCCCTTCTACAAAATAATCTGGAACTGCTTGGCCAATAGGCTAAGGCTTGGCTTCTTGAATCCAATGTTGCCAAGTGCCATGTCAAAAAATCCTTGTTGCTCTATTTTCTCTCAGGCCACCCAATCTCCTCTGTAAATGTTGATCAAGATCATAGAGTCACTAGACAATGAATTAAAATTCAGTACCCAACTAAGGTGATTAAGGTGATCTAGAAAGCCCCATAATACATATGACCGAAATTTACAATTTACCTTAGAAATTGAAAATGCAAATAAATTACCGTTTCTGAATGTTTTAATTATTCGCGACATTGATAAACTGGATTTTACAATTTACAGAAAGCCCACACAAAATAACAGATATCTACATTTAAAATCCAATCACCCCCCACAAGTTAAAAGAGGTGTTGTTACATCTCTTGTTGACCGTGCCTCAAACATTTGCTCTGAATCTTACATCGCAGATGAACTAAATTTTATTAGAGACATACTTTTTGGAAACGATTATCTTATTGTCTTTATTAACAATACAATTAGCCGAAGCTTGGCAAGACACTCCCGTAAAGTTAAGGGTCTTTTGCAATGTGAAGTTCCCGTCAAGCCCTCAAATATAATTTACCTTCCATATATTCCAAAAGTCACTAAAAGTTTAAAAAAAGTTTGCACACAAAATAATTTTTATGTCGTATTTACAAATAATTTTAAAATCATGAGTTTCTTAAATTCTGGTAAAGATGTAACCCCAGTTACTCGCCAAAGAGGGGTTTATCAAATACCATGTGACTGTGGCCATTTTTATGTTGGTAGAACCCATCAAAATTTAGAAAAAAGTCTGCAACAACACAAAGATGACAAACTAAAGCTTTAAATTCTAATAGTACAAATATTTCCTTCGATTCGCCTTTAAGCAGTCACATATATGATAAACCTAGTCATAAAATGCTTTTTGAAGAAACTTGCCTTATTAGCAATGATTTAGGCATAAAACAGGTTGTTCGTGAGGCAATTGAAATTAAAATCAAAATAAATAGTAATATTTCTTTAAATAGAGACTTGGGGGAATATTCACTTAATGCCCTATACACAAATCTAATTAAAAATGATTTAACTAATTATATTAAAAAACCAGTAAATAACTCCAGTCAACCTATTACGAATAGACCATCTAGGTTAGCTGCCAAGAAGGCAAGATTAGCTTTAAAATCTTCTCTGTAAGTATTGTAATTCCATCTGAATGAATTGTTCTCTGTCCACTTCGTTTGGAGTACCGGTCCTGGTTGAACTTCCTTGAAGTAATGATATTAGGGCTGTTTTAAAACATTTTTTTAAAAACCTTTTAGTTTTAATTATTATATTTTAATGTAAGTTTCTTTTATATTGTTTTTATTCTCTTCGTCTGTTTTGCTGAGGACGGCCCTTGGATATAGGGTCGAAACATTCATTTAAATTTGCGTTCCACTGTCTTAGATAAAAATTTCCCTGTTGTTCTACTTATTTGTTTATTATGGAAAGGCAGTGTGGTCTTCATCGCTATTTGCTTCCATCATATCATATTATATCCAAAACTCATCAATATTCTTATATTCCAACTTGGACAAGTAACTCTTTACTACAAAGAAAGTATCAATTGGTAAACCCAGATGGGATTATTAAGAAGCACATTTGTGATTTCTCTACTGAATGCCAGAAGTGTTCACATCTTTGGTCATTTCTGTTTATCCCTTGTTTGTAGTTCTGTGTGTTTTTATTTCTGTTTTTTTTTCTTGCTTTTTACTCTGTCTTTTCTAGGCTCTGCCCAGATTTTTGTGATGGATTATAAATAAAATGACTGATGATCTTTGGTCACTGTCACCAAGTAGGCTTAAATTGCATCTGTCCCAGCTCTCCCCAAGTCAAAAGGCATGTCACTGTGCTGTAAACACAGTCATACCCCTATTTTTTTTATTTTGTGTAAAGTGTTTTAACCGTCATCTCAACAACAGAGCTGATATGGATTCAACACTTGATCTTATTTCACTCTGAAGGGTGAGTTAAGGAATTATTATGTGAACTTTCCTAGGGCTATATTTAGGGCCACATATCCTAGGGCTATATTAGATCATTAGGGAGGAGCCTGTGGATGAATTGTCAAAAACATAAACAAAAAAAAATAAAACAAATGGTATTTTTTTTTACCATTGACTTACAAGTAAAGTGAACATGCCACTTGATGTCTTTTTTATGCTCTTTACAAATACAATAATTGCTTCTATTGCAAATTCCAATTTACCCACTCCCATCCCTACCCCCCTAATTTGCAAATATATACCCTGAATTGTAACTACACAAAGAAGTTATCAACACTAGTTAAGCTATTGAAAAGTGGTTTATAAACATATCATTAGCTTATAAATAAGTTGTTGAAGAGTAAAATGCTCCAAAAATACTTATTTATAACAACTGAAACCTCATCTATTAGACAACTCAAATATAAAATATTTTCCTACTGTTTCAAGTTTTTCAAATGCCATCAACAAAAATAGCAATGAATTTTGCGATTTGAAACTTTGCCATCGATGATTCATTGTATATTCCAATTCATAATATATATTTGCAAACTAGGGAGGTGGGGATGGGTAAATTTGAATTTGCAATAGAAGCAATTATTATATTTGTAAAGAGCATAAAAAAAGGCATCAAGTAGTATGTTCACTTTATTCATAAGTCAATAATATGAATTGCAAAAAATTTACCAAACAAACTTAAAAGCCATCCAAAAGTTTCTCTCTTTTTGTCCTAGCATGTCCTCTTAGGAAAAGTTGCCATTCTAAAACTTTACCCAGTGGATAAATTTGTCAACTATAGCCATATATGAGGCCATAAAGGGAAGCGGGTGTGGTAAATTTTTACAAAATTTTATTATTGACTTACAATTAAAGTGAATAACCACAAAATAAAGTAATTTTATTTCTGATGTAAATGGGAGATAAGTTTAAAATTTCCCCCCACCCCCCTAATGTTCAAATATATACCCTGAATTGGTATATATAAGGCTGGGGGCTAAAATTTATTTCCAACGAAAATGATTATTATATTTGTGTAAAGAGGAAAAAAAAGGCATAAGGTGGTTTATTCACTTTAGTCGTAACTCAATAATATGATTTGGTAAATATTTACCCTGAATTAGTATGTAGGGGTGGGGGTAAAATTCATTTCTGACAAAAATCATTATTATATTTAGAAAGAGCATAAAAAAGGCATCGAGTGGTATATTCACTTTATTTTTAAGACACTAATATGATTTGGTAAAAATTTACTTGAGTGCAACAGTCGTGGCATTCAGATAGAGCCCACAATGAGGTGGCCTTTTTAATAACCCTGGCCTATATTTATTTAACCAAAATGTTTTATTTATAAAAGCCCTAGCCCTTGGGTGTTACCTTGATTACTGTTGGTATTGATCTAGCTCAATCCTTAAATGTTGAACAACAAAGAAAATTATCTGTAGGCTATAAGTAATCCTTGGGCTTGATAATTGCAACCCAAGGTAGTGAGAAGGTGATATCTTAAATTTTAAAACAAACATCATCATCATTATCATCATCAAGGGTTTTGAGTTCCCCTTTGTGTTGAACACCTTGGGAACCAAATCACTGTTTTATATATATCACTTCACATAACTTAAATGTTTTTATAGCGTCAAGTCCTTTCCAATTTCCTTAAGCGGCGTTCACAAGCGTGTCTAGCTAGAATCCGTGTCTAGAACACGCGTCTAGTCAGAATTCAATGTCTAGGCAATGACCGTTCACATGTAAAATTGGGCTCTTAGCTAGACAAGGCGCTTGGCTAGACATTGGGTTCTAGACTATGTCATATATAACCAATCAGTACAGTTTTTTGTGGCAAAACTTTCAAAATTACAATTCATTGTTTTTATTGTCACTAATTAAGAATTTTTATATCTAACTGGCCAATAAATCATTAATAAATATCAAGAATAATATAGGACCGAGAACTGATCCTTGCAGAACACCTATTTCAATACGCTTTTTTTTCGGAAGAAGAATCATATAGTTGGACATACTGATAACGATTACTTAAAAAACTTCTTAGAAAATTTAATGATTTACCCCTCAAACCATACACCTCACACTTCTTAAGTAGAAGTTCATGATCCACAGTGTCGAAAGCTTTCATCAGATCTAAAAATATACCACCTATTTTAAAACCTTTATCTAATACCTCATTAATAATAGTTGTCAAATAAATCATCGCCTGTTCTGTTGTCCTTTTTCTACGGAACCCAGATTGTGTCTCTACCAGTAACTTATGATCCTCCAAAAAACTCATCATTATAATACTAAAACACTTCTCTAAAACACGGGAAATAATGGGTAAAACAGATATCGGTCTATAGTTTCCTGGATCATTTTGAATACCACCCTTATGAATTGGGGTTATACGGGTAGCTTTAAAACAGTCTGGGAATTTTCCTTGACGAAAAGACTCATTAATTAACCCACATAAAACTTCAGCTACAACAGGAAAAATACATTTAAGTGTTTTTAGAGTAATATGATCGCTACCAGATGAATTACTACGCAACCCATAAATAATTTTTTTAATTTCATCAACTGTTAGAAGTCTAAGGTGAAGAGAAACATCAATCGGGTCCCTCAGTAAGGACTCGAACGTTGAATCACCACTATCAGGTACAAGTGACATAGCTAAATTCAGACCAATGTTCGAAAAATAACTCTGAAATTCATTGCATATGTCCTTTTCAGAATTCAAAGTCTTTCCCATTACACTAACTAATTCATCAGGTACACTATTTATTTTTAATCCAATCACTTCTTTTATTAGTCCCCAGGTTTTCTCAGGGCATCCTTCGACCTCCTTAAACTTTTTCTCAAAATGTTTCTTTTTTTCATTTCTTAAAATTGTTTTCAACCTATTTCGATAAATTTTATATAATTGCTTATTTTCTTGTGTCGGGTTAATTATTTGAGCTCTAAACAATTTATCTCTTACATTTATTTGCTTCAAAATCACAGGACTAATCCAAGGTTTTTTACTTGAGTGCTTTCTATTAAACGGTTTCAATATGACTGCTTGACTTAACAAACTCTGCAACTTTTCATAAAATAAAACAAACTTTGAATTTGCGTCCTGAACTTCGCCTAGAACATCGTACCAACTCACCTTTTCTATTTCATTTTTAAGTTTTACCATCGCATTTTTACTTATCACTGGAATCCTTGATTTTTTGCCTTTAACCACCTTCATGACAGTTCTAAAGCTAGCTGAAACTCCAAAGTGGTCAGATACATCGTTGATAAGGACCCTGGGAAGACTCAAGAGTACATTAGAAAGGATGTTATCCAGAAACTTAGCTGATGTTCCCGTAATTCTTGTAGGGATATTTATACAAGGATGAAACCCATTAGATAAACTTCTATTAATAAATTCAGTGCTAGCAGATGACTGATCTATAAGGTCAATATTAAAATCCCCCATAATAAAACGTGGCATAGAGTTAATCGGAAGTTCATTAATTGTTCTTCAAATAGGTCCATAAAGTCTCGGAGCAGGCTCTGTGGAGGTCTATATACTACAACAATGCAAAAATTCAAATTCTCTCTAGTTATATGTAAAACAAAACACTCGCAAACTTTCTCTCTATATATTGTAAGATCTACTCTTATTGAAACCTTATAATCAGCCTGAATATAAGCTGCTAGGCCTCCATGTTGGTAATACTCTCGATTCCTTACATATAAATTGTAACCAGGGATATGCAGTAATTGCGAGTTATTATCATTTAATCACGTTTCAGTTAAAGCGATAACCTGAAAGACATTAGTATTTATTAATTCCGATGAAAAAATTATGCGCAGAATTCAATCCCTGACAATTCAAATGAAAAATGTTAAGGCCAAAATGGCCCCTATCACCATACAAGGGTAGTGCCCCTTCTTTAAAAATATACCTTGATGGTTCATTTGTGAAAATCTCAGTAGCATTAATATCTAAATTTCTATTTATTCTTTCATTAAACTGGCCGGAAAAATCAACCCTTCGACTTTCAAGTTGCAAGACATTGCTGTTCCCAGGAGGTAAAACGATATCTCTAACCATCATCATAAAAGTTAATGTATGTGACGGTAGAGGGTGGTGGTGGCGAAAAAAAATCATTATCTGCTAAACATATATCTAGACCTAGATAAATACAAAAAAAAATAACAAAATATATTCCGTCAAAGCGGACATAAGAAACAAAAATTAAACAAAACAAATAAACAAACCGGTCGATATGTATACGCATATCGACTCCCAAAATAAAATTCAGTGGGCTTAATATAGCTCACAACTTCATTTATAAGCAAACCAAAATTAATAACCTTCATAATTAATAACTTTTCATACATTCTCTAAAAAGAAACAATTTCCAAACTTTATAAATAACTAGCTCAAAACCACTATTTACATTTTTAACGCTTTAAACCATTCAACGTTTTCAACATTACATGCAGATTTAATAGAAAGAACTGGCGGTACCACGGGTGGTATCCAGCATTCAACACCTCTCTCCATAAAAATATTTTCTTTTCACCACCAATTCCTTTCTAATTTGGTGCACCTCTCTACTAACATCATCACTAATAAAAACTGGTTTTCCAAACTGCAAGTCCTTTCCTCTTAATTTCTTTGCATTTTTCATTACGCCGTATCGGTCCTTATAATTAGTAACTTTGATTTCGATAAAGTCACTCGCTTCATGTACCACTGAAAATGGAGGAATATCCTTCACTTCCATCTCTAATCCCTCATTCAGCACTCTTTTAAGGGTATTTTTTGTATCTGACAATGAATCAGTCCTCAGATTCCAAAACAATATGTTGTTTTTTCTTTCCGTATGCTGCAACACAAGAGACTGATTTTTTAATCATGTAACTTGTGTAAATAAATCATTCACGAGTTTATCCTGATTTTCCATCTTAGACTTCAAACTATCTACCCGATTATTCGTTTCTTTTGCATCACCTTCCACATGCGTGCATCTTTCTCCCAATTCACGAACAGTTTTTTGCATATTTTACACATCAGTCTTCACACTATGAAGGGACTCTCTAATGTCTTTTACGTCTGATTGTAAAGTTTCCAACAGCTCCAAAATTCTTACGATATTTTCTACATTTGTTTTCTCACATTCCTGTTGTAAGCATTCGCCACTCGAATCCAGAATAGAATCTTCCGGCGAAGGCCTTTTCTTCCTTGTTAGAGTTTTTGGGGTTGACGTTAGGCTTTCATTTGATTTATCACCACTCTCATTACCCACCATCAGTTTTTACCTTCTTATCATTTCTCTTTCTCCCCATTCTAATGGACGATTACGGCAAAATAAATTTCCAAAAAAAGGTAATCTTCAATCAATATATGCCACACGTTTCAAAAGTTCTTTATATTTTCATATTTACTGTGGCATTTGGTTATTATTTATTCGTTCATTTCACTGGCTAACCCACTTCATTAACTATATTAACGGAATGATTGCATAACCA
Organism: Artemia sinica; assembly: GCA_027921565.1. NCBI lineage: Eukaryota > Metazoa > Arthropoda > Branchiopoda > Anostraca > Artemiidae > Artemia > Artemia sinica. The sequence continues at coordinate 67,927,742 of CM051261.1, read as the reverse complement.
CAATCTTCAAAATAAAGGTAAAGTTTTTTCAAGGTCATTCGTTACTTTTGTAATCATATATAAGCTTAACATATTTCTTTCCTTCCACGCAAAAATCAATAGGCTCCTTGTCCAGGTTTATCACAGGTAAACAGGTTATCCGTGAGATGTACTTTTTATTTAAGAAGTTTTTATTAAAGATGTATTTGGAGCTCTGTCAGTTAACATTAAGAAGTGAACTGGGCAATCTTCTAGGAATAACAAAAGGTTTGGCTGTGATTACACATCATTTTTTACCCATTCTGTGAGATAGCTAATAGAACTCATTTTGTGAGTTCTATTAGCCTGATATTAATTTCTATGTTGCTGCTCCTGGACCACGACAGTTGGCTAATGGAATGGACTTTTACAAGGGTCGTTCGTCAATGTCCGTTTATGGTTTTGGCAGTTGGTTTTCTAAGCTTTTTGGCTCTACACTACCCCTGGATAAAAATGTATTACACCGGTATCCGCTGTTCTCGGCCTCTACTCTACATGACTGAGGCTGCGGGAAGGATTTTCAAGAAACTGTTACACAAAATCTCAGGTCCAGTGCCCAATCTCTCGTTGAGTGACTAAAATTGCGAAAAAGTGGAAAAGGCCTAAAAATGGCAAACATGACCCCATCAGTCGTCAGCCTCAAGTATCCCCGAAGCGTCAAGCATCAAACAAGAAAGTACCGATTGTTAGATCAAAAAAGGATTTTTTTTTCTTAGAAATGGCATATCTACCCCAAATGGAATCTCATTCCACAGTCGCCTCGTATTTAAATCTTTTCAATGCAGAAAGTAGATGTCAATGTAAAACATGGTTACTATGAGCAATTCTACCCGCAACAGCCACTCTCTTGAAACATTCACTTTCAAATTTATTCCAGTGAAGATTATTTCATAGATTTGACTTCAACATTTATAGATTTACGTGTCATTGTTACAAAATCTAACAATGAAAAACCAAGTGCAGCCGAGGGGTTATCCTATTAAAATTGTGTACTACACAATTCATTTAGACAAATAAGTGTCTACATAAATGGAATATTGGTGAGCAAGAGCAACATTCTTTCAAACTATGCAAGCTACATACAATTCATGTTGATGACTCTAATGTCCTGTAAGAAATTGAGAGGTATGGCTATTGGATATGAATATAAAATGAACACTGACACTACCAATATACTTAAAGATGCCACAACTAAAGATTTACACTTGGTTGGTAAATTGAATCAGGAGATATTTAATATGCCTCAATGGTTGCCTGCCAATGTTAAAATTGATGTAAAGCTACAACTTGCATCGTCCAAATTTATTTTGTGTAAAGTACTTGCCACTGCACCCGATGTAACAGTCTCTCTCACCTCGGCGATACTTCATGTACCAAAGCAACAAGTTATGAGTTCTGTTGCCTTGGCAATTGAAAAATTAAGAGCCTCTGGACATAATATTAAATTGCTCGTTCCTCATACAATGACGAATTAACGAAACATTACTACGGGTATACGTATCTATACTGATTCATCATTTATCAATTGTGAAATCCTTTGATAAATCCTACAGGACCTTATATGAATTGGCAATGCAATCCCTAGATTGAGATTCACAATTATATGAAAATGGTATAACCAAAGAAATTTTTGCGAAAACTCATGGTATTGTTATATTGGATTTGTCCGGTACTCATGATAAGACTATTATCCGAACGGGTACTGTATGTTTAGAATGTACCTTTGCTGAAGCGTTGACGGAGAGTATTACATTAATCTTGCTAAATCATTTTGAAACTTATTGGGAAATTACACCTGATGGCAGTGTTCTATTACACTTGGCACCATGAACATGAATCAAATAATCAATGTATTCAGTTTGGATCCTTACATGTCCAAATACAAATCCCATTGCATGCCTTCAGATTTCCTCAAGCACATTGAACACGATAACAAAACAATTATTATTGTTAACAATAGCCCATCAAGTGTAAAGACGAAACACTGGCTATACATCTTTTCAACAAGAAAGAATACTAAAGTTTTGGATCCCCTTGGCCTAACGTATACGTTCTACACGCTGCACATTAACCATTTTCTTGAGCAAAGCGGGAAATCTATTATTCAAAATTAGAAGCGAGTACAAAATTTATCAACCAAAAGCTGTGATTTTCAAGCACTATTATATTTTGTTTTTGATGTCCCGGACATACTTACAGTGAATTAATCAGCATTTATGATGACAATCCTAGATTGAACGACTTTCTAGTTGAAAATACTCTTTCCTACCTCTTTAATATAAATTTCGGTGACCTAAGAGTAAAATGCTTGAGAAATGTATGAAAATTTGTTTATTAATAACATTTATAAATACAAAATAAATTTATCCTTTTAGATTTCTTCTTCTATGTATAGGTAGACATCAGAAACGATAAGTAGTAGCAGCTCGTCAGGATATAACTTGTATTTATCTTTGCATGCAAAGTAGGGGTTAAATTTCCAACAATGTATTGCAACTTCATTTTTATTAAATCTCTTTGTAAAGTTAATAATACTATTCTGATTCATATTATAAAATTCACCTATTTCAATTTGCTTATTTGAAGCAATGTCACACAAAAAAATTTCATATGAAGAATTACTTTCTGTAACAGCCAAATAAAAGTCTGTGGCTTATAATCATAGTAGCCGGTATCTTCAAGGATATGATGTAAAAAATAGACTCTTTTAGTATTCCAGCAAATGAAGCGTAGACCATTTTCTTCTTCCCAAAACTGTTTAAAACCACGACGATACCAGTCTCTTAACAGTAAACTGAAATCACGTTTAGGTTTTTTTGCAATTATGCCAGGGTAAGTATTTTCTCATTGATCACATCTAACATAGTGAAAATTTGGAGCATAGAAAACCTTTAGCAGAAGAGTCATAAATCCCTTCAAGACAGGTTTTACAGTCTTTAATTTGCACAGCATATACTTTATTTAATTTACATAGATTACATAATCTAAACTTTTCATTATAGTCACAAGCAAAGGTACAATTCTCACAGGATGACCAATTGCCCAATGTATACAAGCATAATAGAAATGTGTAAAACATTTTTTAATGTTGACTGTCTTACTTCCAAAAAGAAACTGACTCACGGTCAATAAAATGAATGTCTTCTTAGAGATGGGACGTCACAAAACATGCTTAGACATGGTTTTATGTTGCCTTACAAAATGACCGTCTAAGTAGTGGTTAAAAGCAAATTCGCAATATCGTTTTGTCTTGTCTCAATTAATACATCTATAAATTGGGTAAATGCAGCTAGGCCATGATTTAAAACAGTCATGCAATAGTCCAAAGATGGGGAATTAGCTCCCATTATATCGTTAAGCATTTCCTGAGAAAGTATTTTTCTTTGAAGAGATAACTTTAGAAAATCATCATCTAAAATTAAACACTTCCAATTTTACTAGATTCCGTAAGATTTTTTATTTCTCAAATCCCACCATTTTCAACCCTAACACTACCAATTATAGACTAAAAATTCTGCTGGTAACAAATTAAATTCTTTTTTATAGATTGATTCAGATTATTCTCTTCAATATATTTCTCTATTGCGTTTAATACGTTTCGCAATCTCTGCATATGCATTATATTCACTTTAGCCGCAAAACATAATTTTTCTTCTGACTTGAATTTGTTTAATGATATAACATAGCCCTGAAACATCTTATTTCATTCGAGGGTTAGTCAGCAACCCCTTGGAATTTCTACTGCTACTTTAGGAACTCTAGGTTCCTTTTCATCATTGCTAATGCTTTCAATATCCAGTAGTGTATAAGCATCCATTATAATATCGTTGATGCTGACACACTGAACTCTTTTTTAATACTGAAACAAGATTGCATCAGACATATTACACCTTGTCATGGAAACAGTGGTGTGACGTGGGAGTCTTGACAGTTGGCTGGCTGTAGAGAGGTACCTGACCATTTAAAATCCATGGGCTGCGCTTGTATTGCACAGCTGCACTTAATAATGTCTTGACGGACTACTAGCTCCAATTTTACACCCCCTATGGGCCATTTTAAATCCAAAAAGTGGATATTACTATTATATTTTAATAATATTCAACTTATGTATATTACAATCCTTGCTCCGTGGGCTACTTACTTTACTTTACTTTCGGCGGGAGCCACACGATGATCCATCCTACCCGGCACCACTAGACGATGGGATGACTGACCTAGTCCAACATGATCTGTCAGCAGCAGCATCTTCTGCAATCTTCAACCAGTTTTTATCGCAACGACGTCTGTGTCGTCGGAAGCCACTCCAAGGATCCAGGTCATTCTTGAATGTCTGCCAGAGATTCTTTCTTTGGCCGCCTGATCTCCATTTCCAAGTTGAAAGGGGGTCGCAGGTGAGGACATTGCGGGATATAGTTCCAGCTGGTCGTCGTAGTGTGTGTCCCAAGAATTTCAGTCGTTGTTGTTTTATGATTACCGAGAGGGGGGCCTTCTGGGCACAACGATTTTGAACCTCAGCGTTTGAGATATGAAACCATCGGCCGACCCGTAGTATGTGTCTCATGCAGCGATCGTCGAATATTTCTAGTGAACGTGTTTCTTCGGTCTTAAAAGGTCAAGTTTCACAGGCGTACAGCAGGATCGTTTGAACAGTTGCCTTGTAGACGTTCATCTTCGTTTTGATGCTAATTTCATGTCTATTCCAAAGTGACTTCTTTCTGCTTGTGAAGACACCCGATGCCTTTCCTATTTGAGCTCTAATATCAACTTCTGCACCTCCGTTCGGTGTTAGGATAGACCCAAGGTAGCAGGACTCTTCAACAGTCTCGATGGTTTTGCCCTCTAGTTGGATATCTGGGTCGTTTGGAGTGTTAGCTTTCATGATTTTTATTTTTGACTTACTGATCATGAGGCCAGTTTTCATTGATGTACAGGAGACATCGTTGACCATCTCTTGGAGCTCAGCCGACGAGCTACTCAAGAGACCCACATCGTCTGCGAAGTCAAGGTCAGTCGGAACGATCGGGTTGTCTTCTCTTTAACCCACGAAAAAGCCTTTGTGAGGGCAAAGTGAATTCGTCATTATCCAGTCTATTATGTAATTGAATAGAACTGGCGAAAGTGGGCACCCCTTTTTGACCCCTGACTCAACGTCAAATTCTGTTGTTTCGCCGTTGGTAGTTTGGACTCTTGCGATTGTAGACTCATAGGCTCCTTTGAGTATCTCGATCAGTTCTGCTGGGATACCGTCTTCCACCATGATCGACCAAAGCTCTTTCCTGATAAGGGAGTCAAAAGTGGAAACAAAGTCGATGAAGGCCATGGAAGCAGACAGTTGAAATCTGTCGTCCTGCTTTAGGATGAGGTGGAGGGTAAAAATATGTTCTTGGCAGCCCTTGCCAGGTCTGAAACCTGCCTGTTCTGGTGTTGTCAACTTGTTTCGGGCGTCCTTGAAACGGTTGAGGACGATTATGCAAAAGACCATCATGGCGTGGTCTATTAGTGATATACCTCGGTAGTTTAATAAGACTGCCTTGTCTCCCTTTTTATATTCCGGTATAAGTACTGAGACTTTTCCAATCTTTTGGGAATTTCTTTGTCGTCCATACCTCAACTAGCAAGTCTTTCAGCTGACATAATAGTGTGGGGGATAACTTATACATCTCAGTTGAGGTGCCATCCTCTCCGGGGGCTTTATTATTTTTCATGTTTTTCAGTGCCCACAGAATATCAGCAAATGATTGTGGCTGTAGATCTATCTTGTAGGGCTCCTTTGGTACACTCTGAAAATCGGGTAGATCACACGGAGCTTTTGTTGAATTAAGGAGCTCGGAGAAATTTTCTTTCCATCTCCCAAGGCAGTCTTTTTCCGTCTGAATGAGGTTGCCCGTTTTGTCTTTCAGGAAGTCTGTGGAGATGGGTAACTTGCCTGTCGTTTTCCTCAGTAGCTTGAATTATTTCCTTGGGTTATGCTATTTGGCTGCTTGTTGCATATCAGAAGCCATTTGTGACCAGTTTTTCTCTCTGTCGCAACGAGCAGACTGCTTTACCAGCTTTCTAGCATTTTTTAGGGGTTCCTTAGGGCCACTGAGAAGGGGTCGTTTCTTTTTCACTAGAAAATTTTTTTCAAAGATCCAGAGCCTCTGTTTCTTCTTGGTGTGACCAAGAACCTGTTCAACAAACTCTTGTGTCAGGACTTTCAGCTTTGACCATCGGTCTTCGATGTCAGTGTAGTCAGTAAGGGCCTCAAATCGGTTGTTAAGCTGTAGCTCAAAATTAGCCTTGATCTGTGGACTGAGTGGTTTTGATACGTCAAACCGGATGGCTTTTATCTTCTTTTCGTGGGTGCTTAGTCTTTGACTGAATTTACAGATGAGAAGAAAGTGATCGGAAGCCGTTTGCTGAGCCTGTATCTGCGCCTCTGTAGACTCTTTCATCCAGACATGAGCTCCTCCAACGTCGTCATACGAGGAAGCGGTCTATCTGAGCTTTGGTGACCCTGTCGTTAGATCTCCAGGTCACAAGATGGTGCTTCATTTGCTCAAACTGGATGTTAACCAGACATAAGTTATTGTGTTTGGCAAGCTGTAGCAACCTCTTGCCATTTGAGCATCTATCTCCTATGGTATGGCGTCCAATCACTCCTTCGGTGTTTGCATCTGGTTTACCGACCCTTGCGTTAAAGTCCCCAGCGACAAATAGTATGTCACGTCCTGGGACAGAGTCGAGTATTATCTGCAGCTCAAAGTAGAATGTCTCTTTGGCATCATCAGGGCTATGTTTGATAGGTGCGTTAACGGATAAAATAGTCACGTTACTAATCCGGCTTTTCAGTCTCAGGGTAGAGATTCTTGCTGACACTGGTTGCCAAGAGATGACAGATGAAGCAGCAATTGGGTCCAGAAAGAATTCGACTCCGTGGGGACCGCTCCCATCAGTCGGTCCAGAATTGTTAAGTTTCTTGGTGGGGATAATTGGCCCACTCCTCGAATCAGGTATCATCCGAACCTGATCCGCTTCAACTACCGTGGACGCCGTAGTATTGATCGCTATTTTTGAGTTTTCTGTATCCATTGGTGTTTTATGGGAATTAATTAAAAAAACTTTTTCCACAAAATAAGTTTTTCAAAGAAAAGTAAAGAACTCCAACAAAAAATGATCAAACAAAAAACAAACAAAATGATCAACATCAAACAAAAAATGAGCAAAAATAAAATCAAATAATCTACCAAGAGTGAAACTACCACAAATCAGCATCGATAAATAAATGCAACCCAAAACGAACAGAAATTACAATAAATAACCGAGTCAAACTCAAAACGAGCAGAAATTAACATAAGTTGGGCGCAAAACCCCTATGCCTTCTTAAGGCCAGAACAAAATTTGCACTTTACTGAAAAAAGTATAAATGTTTTTACTTTTATAACTTTAATAAATCAAATAATATTAACATTTTGATTACTAAATATCAGTGTATGTATATTAAACTGACAAAGAAACATTCTTTTGTATTTTTCAGTAAAGTGCAAATTTGGGATTAGTTGCCCTCTAATCACTTTCGACTATTAAAAAGGGCATCAGCCCTTTACATTTTCAATCGAATGAGCTCTTTTCGAAGTTCCCACGACAATTCCTTCGATACGAAGTGCCCTGTTCTAAACAACAACAACAACAAAAAATAATACATTATGCCCACATTGATCTTTACTATTAAAATGCAAAGCATTCCAACGACTTTCGACTATCAAAAAGGGCACTAGGCCTTTCGATTCCAATCGAATGAGCCCTTTTTGGAAACGACAACGCTTTCTATAAACACCTTATATGTCCCCAGGGCATAAATTACAACCCTTACCCTAAGGTCTGTTAGGGTGGTTGTCTTCCTCTAAGACCGAATTTCCAGAACTATCAACTACGTTAAAACAAAATGGATGTCTCAAAATTTTGATTGGATGTGTTTGGGGAAATGATGGGCGTGAGAGGGGCGGTAGTCGCTCTCCAATCACTTTCAACTATTAAAAATGGCCCTAGCCCTCCCAATTTCCAATAAAATGTTCTATTAAATATAAATAAATATAATATATAAATTTTCTATTTTCAATCGAATGAGCTCTTTTCAAAGTTCCCACGACAATTCCTTCGATACGAAGTGTCCTGCTCTAAACAACAAAACAACAAAAAATAATACATTATGCCCACATGGATCTTTACTATTAAAATGCCAAGCATTCCAACGACTTTCGACTATCAAAAAGGACACGAGCCCTTTTGAAGTTTCTACGACAAAATTTCCAATAAAAATCTTATATGTCCCCAGGGCATAACTTAAATCCTTGCCTTGAGTGCTGGGGGGGTGTCACTGTCAAAGAGCTAATTTCCATGCCCTTGGGGCTCTGGGGGATTTGTCATCCTTAAGTAAATAATTTCCAGAACTTTCAACTACGTTGAACAAAATGGCTATCTCTAAACTTTGATTGAATGTTTTTGGGAAATGGTGGGCGTAAGAGGAGGGTTAATTACTCTCCACTCACTTTTGACTATTAAAAAGGGCGATTTCTATTTCCAATCAAATGAGGCCTATTTGAATTTCTATAACAACTTTCTATATAAACTTTATATGCCCCCAGGGCATAACTTGCAACCCTTGTACTGAGGGCTCTGAGGGGGTTATCATCCTAAAAGACCTAATTTCAAGAACTTTCAGCTACGTTGAACAAAATGGATATCTCAAAATTTTGATTGGATGTGTTTGGGAAAATGGTGGGCGTGATAGGGGCGTTAGTCGCTATCCTGTCACTTTCAACTATTAAAAAAGGCACTAGCCCTTTCAATTTCCAATCGAATGAGCCCTTTTGAAGTTTCTACGACAGCGCTTTCAATAAAAATTTTATATGCTTCCAGGGCATAACTTACAACCCTGCCCTGAGGGCTGTTAGGGGAGGGGTTTTCATCCTTAAAGACCTAATTTCTAAAACTTACAACTACGTTGAATAAAATGGCTATTTAAAAATTTTGACTGGGTGTTTTTGGGGAAAAGGTGGCCGTGAGAGGGGGGCTAGTTGCCCTCAAATCACTTTCTACTATTAAAAAGGGTACTAGCCCTTTGAATTTCAAATCGAATGAGCCTTTTTCAAGTTTCTACGATAACGCCTTCCTTAAAAAACCTTATATGCCCCCAGGGCATACCTTAAAACCCTTTCATGAGGGCTGTGGGGGAGTGTCCTCCTCAAAAATATATTTTCTATCTGAAAATCAACTACGCTGAACAAAATGGCTATCTCAAAATTTTGATTGGATACGTTTGGCAGAATGATGGGCGTGGGGTGGGGGGGCTAGTTACCCCCCTCTCACGCCCACCTTTTCCCCAAACATATCCTATCAAAATTTTCAGATAGCAATTTTATTCAACGCAGTTGAAAGTTTTGGAAATTAGGTCTTAAGGATAACAACCCATCCCCCCCACAACCCATCCACCCTGGGAACTTGTAAGGTTTTTATAGAAATCGATGTTGTAAAAACAGCAAAAGGGCTCATTCAATTGAAAATTGAAAGAACTTCATAGAGAGATGTTTAATAGCTCATTCAAAGTATATTAAATTTGCTACAATTTATTGCTACAATTTATTACAATCCTTGCTCCGTGGGCTACTTACTTTACTTTACCTTCGGCGGGAGCCACACGATGATCCATCCTACACGGCACCATTAGACGATGGGATGACTGACCTAGTCCAACATGATCTGTCAGCAGCAGCATCTTCTGCAATCTTCAGCCAGTTTTTATCCCATAGAACCTCTGTGTCGTCGGAAGCCACTCCAAGGATAAACTCCAGGTCATTCTTGAATGTCTGCCAGAGATTCTTTCTTTGGCCGCCTGGTCTCCGTTTCCAAGCTGAAAGGGGGTCGCAGGTGAGGACATTGCGGGATATAGTTCCAGCTGGTCGTCGTAGTGTGTGTCCCAAGAATTTCAGTCGTTGTTGTCTTATGATTACCGAGAGGGGGGCCTTCTGGGCATAACAATTTCGAACCTCATCGTTTGAGATATGAAACCATCGGCCGACCCGTAGTATGTGTCTCATGCAGCGATCGTCGAATGTTTCTAGTGAACGTGTTTTCTTCGGTCTTAAAAGGTAGAGTTTTCAAAGGTGTACAGCAGGATCGTTTGAACAGTTGCCTTGTAGACGTTCATCGTCGTTTTGATGCAAATTTCATGTCTATTCCAAAGTGACTTCTTCATGCTTGTGAAGATACCCGATGCCTTTCCTATTTGAGCTCTAACATCAACTTCTGCACCTTCGTTCGGTGTTAGGATAGACAAACCAAGGTAGCAGGACTCTTCAACAGTCTCGATGGTTTTGCCCTCTAGTTGGATATTTGGGTGGTTTGGAGTGTTAGCTTTCATGATTTTTATTTTTGACTTGCTGATCATGAGGCCAGTTTTCATTGATATACAGGAGACATCGTTGACCATCTTTTGGAGTTCAGCCAACGAGCTACTCATGAGACCCACATCGTCTGCGAAGTCAAGGTCAGTCAGAACGATCGGGTTGTCTTCTCTTTAACCCACGAAAAAGCCTTTATGAGTGCAAAGCGAATTCGTCATTATCCAGTCTGTTATGTAATAGAATAGAACTGGCGAAAGTGGGCACCCCTTTTTGACCCCTGACTCAACGTCAAATTCTGTGGTTTCGCCGTCGGCAGTTTGGACTCTTGTGATTGTAGACTCATAGGCTCCTTTGAGTATCTCGATCAGTTCTGCTGGGATACCGTCTTCCACCATGATCTTCCAAAGCTCTATCGTGATAAGGGAGTCAAAGTCGATGAAGGCGATGGAAGCAGAAAGTTGAAATCTCTCCTCCTGCTGTAGGATGAGGTGGAGCGTAAAAATATGTTCTTGGCAGCCCTTGCCAGGGTCTGAAACCTGCTTGTTCTGGTGTTGTCAACTGTTTTTCGGGCGTCCTTGAAACGGTTGAGGACGATTATGCAAAAGACCTTCATGGCGTGGTCTATCTCTGATAGTTGGGCTAACGGATAAAATAGTCACGTTACTAATCCAGCTTTTCAGTCTCAGGGTAGAGATTCTTGCTGACACTGGTTGCCAAGTGATGACAGATAAAGCAGCAATTAGGTCCAGAAAGAATCCGACTCCGTGGGGACCGCTCCCATCAGTCGGTCTTGAATTGTAGAATTTAAATGTTTCTGAATCCGTAAGGTCAATTGATTTCGTCAGTATTTCGTTCAATCTAGTCTCAGAAAGGCAACATATATTGAAACCATACTTTTTTATTTCATTAACAAGGAGCATCTGATTTGACTCGTTCTTGCAACTTCTTACATGCCAAGAACCATCTTTAAGTTTCTTGGTGGGGATAATTAGCCCACTCCTCAAATCAGGCATCATCCGAACCTGATCCGCGTCAACTACCGTGGACGCCGTAGCATTGATCGCTATTTTTGAGTCTTCTGTATCCATTGGTGTTTTATGGGAATTAATTAAAAAAACTTTTTCCACAAAATAAGGTTTTCAAAGAAAAGTAAAGAATTCCATTAAACAAAAAACGAGCAAAAATAAAATCAAATAATCTACCAAGAGTGAAACTACCACAAATCAGTATCGATAAATAAATGAAACCCAAAACGAACAGAAATTACAATAAATAACCGAGTCAAACTCAAAACGAGCAGAAATTAACAGAAGTTGGGTGCAAAACCCCTATGGCTTCTTAAGGCCAGAACAAAATTTACACTTTACTGAAAAAAGTATAAATGTTTTTACTTTTATAACTTTAATAAATCAAATAATATTAACATTTTGATTACTAAATATCAGTGTATGTATATTAAACTGACAAAGAACATTCTTTTGAATTTTTTCACTAAAGTGCAAATTTAGGATTAGTTGCCCTCTAATTACTTTCGACTATTAAAAAAGGCATCAGCCCTTTCTATTTTCAATCGAATGAGCTCTTTTCGAAGTCCCCACGACAACTCCTTCGATACGAAGTGCCCTGGTCTAAACAACAACAACAACAAAAAAATAATACATTATACCCACATGGATCTTTACTATTAAAATGCAAAGCCTTCCAACAACTTTCGACTATCAAAAAAGGGCACTAGGCCTTTCAATTTCCGATCGAATGAGCCCTTTTGGAAACGACAACGCTTTCTATAAACACCTTATATGCCCCCAGGGCATAAATTACAACCCTTACCCTAAGGTCTGTTAGGGTCGTTGTCTTCCTCTAAGACCGAATTTCCAGAACTATCAACTAAGTTAAACAAAATGGATATCTCAAAATTTTCATTGGATGTGTTTGGGGAAATGGTGGGCTTGAGAGGGGCAGTAGTCGCTCTCCAATCACTTTCAACTATTAAAAATGGCCCTAGCCCTCCAAATTTCAAATAAAATGAACCCTTTTGAAGTTTCTACGACAAAATTTTCAATAAAAATTTTATATGTCCCCAGGGCATAACTTAAACCCTTGCCTTGAGTGCTGGGGGGTGGGGGTGTCCTTGTCAAAGAGCTAATTTCCAGAACTTTCTACTACGTTGAACAAAATGGCTATCTGAAAATTTTAATTGGAAGGGTTTGGAGGCATGGTGGGCGTGAGAGGGGGGTTAGTTACCCTCCAATCATTTTCGACTATTACAAAGGGCACTAGCCCTCTCAATTTCTAATTGAATGATCCCCTTTTGAACTTATACGACAACTCTATCTATAAAAACCTTATGCCCCCAGGGCAGAACTTACAACCTTTGCCCTTGGGGCTCTGGGGATTTGTCATCCTTAAGTACATAATTTCCAGAACTTTCAACTACGTTGTACAAAATGGCTATCTTTTAATTTCTAATCTAATTAGCCCTTTTTGAAGTTTCTACGACAACTCGTTCTATAAAAACTTAATATGCCCCCTATGCATAACTTACAACCCTTGTCCTGAGGGCTGTGAGGGGGTTGTCATCCTCACAGACCTAATTTCCAGATTCTACTACGTTGAACAAAATGACTATCTGAAAATTTTGATTGGATGTGTTTGGGGGAATGGTGGGCGTGAGAGGTGGTTAGTTACCGTCCAATCACTTTCACCTATTAAAAAGGGCACTAGCCCTCTCAATTTCCAATTGAATGAGCCCCTTTTGAAGTTTTTACGACAACTCTATGATTAAAAACCTTATATGCCTCCAGGGCATAACTTAAAACCCTTGCTCTGAGGGTTGTGGGGGAGTGTCCTCCTCAAAAACATATTATGTCTGGAAATCAACTACGCTGAACAAAATGGCTATCTCAAAATTTTGATTGGATGTGTTCGGGGAATGAACGGCGTGGGGGGGGGCTAGTTGCCCTCCAATCACTTTCGACTATTAAAAACGGCAATAGAACTCTCGATTTTCAATCGCCCCTTTTGAAGTTTCTACGACAACCCCTTCCATATGAAGTGTCCTGCTCTAAAGGAAAAAAATAGTAAATGATACATTGTGCCAACATCGTTCTTATATACCCTCAGGGCATAACTTAAAACCCTTGCTCCGAGGGTTGTGGGGGAGTTTCCTCCTCAAAAATATATTTTCTATCTGGAAATCAACTACACTGAGCAAAATGGCTATCTAGAAATTTTGATTGGATGTGTTTGGGGGAATGATGGAATTGGGGGGGCTAGTTGCCCTCCAATCACTATCGACTATTAAAAAGGGCACTAGCCACTCCAATTTCCAATCGAATGGGCCCTTTAAGAAGTTTTTCTACGACAGCTCCTTCGATACGAAGTGCCCGGGTATGGAGGAAAATCAAATAAAAATAAAATAAATAATACATTAAGCCCACATCGTTCTTTACTTAGGCAGTGCTATCGCGTTGCCTAAGCTACATAGCTCTCAGATATTTCAACTATTCTGCTTGGATGTGTTTGGGGGAATGGTGGGCGTAAGAGGTGGTTAGTTACCGTCCAATCACTTTCAACTATTAAAAGGAACACTAGCCCACTCAATTTCCAATTGAATGAGTCCCTTTTGAAGTTTTTACGACAACTCTATCATTAAAAACCTTATATGCCCCCAGGGCATAACTTACAAACTTTACCCTTGGGACTCTGGGGAGTTTGTAATCGTTAAATACATAATTTCCAGAACTTTCAACTGCGTTAAACAAAATGGCTATCCCTAAACTTTGATTGAACATGTTTGTGAAAATGGTGGGTGTGAGAGGGGGTTAATTACTCTCCACTCAGTTTCGACTATTAAAAAGGGCAATTTCAATTTCCAATCAGATGAGCCCCTTTTGAAATTTCTACAACAACTTTCTATATAAACCTTATGCCTCCAGGGCATAATTTACAACCCTTACACTGAGGGCTCTGATGGGGTTTTCATCCTAAAAGACCTAATTTCCAGAACTTTCGACTACGTTGAACAAAATAGATATCTCACAATTTTGATTGGATGAGCTTGGGGAAATGACGCGCGTGAGAGGGGGTTAGTTGCCCTTCAATCACTTTCGACTATTAAAAGGGCACTTGCCCTTTCAATTTTCAATTGAATGAGCCCTTTTTTATGTTTTTACAACATCGCTTTCTATAAAAACCTTACAAGTTCCCAGGGGGGATGGGTTGTGGGGGGGATGGGTTGTCATCCTTAAAGACCTAGTTTCCAAAACTTTCAACTGCGTTGAATAAAATCGCTATCTAAAAATTTGATTGGATGTGTTTGGGGAAAACGTGGGCGTGAGAGGGGGGTAACTAGCCCCCCCCCACGCCCATCCTTCTCCCAAACGCATCCAATCAAAATTTTGAGATAGCCATTTTGTTCAGCGTAAATGATTTTCAGATAGAAAATATGTTTTTGAGGAGGACACTCCCCCCAGCCCTCAGGAAAGGGTTTCAAGTTATGCCCTGGGGGCATATAAGGTATTCTTAGAAGGCGTTATCGTAGAACCTTGAAAAAAGGCTCATTCGATTTGAAATTCAAAGGGCTAGTACCCTTTTTAATAGTAGAAAGTGATTTGAGGGCAACTAGCCCCCCTCTCACGGCCACCTTTTCCCCAAAAACACCCAGTCAAAATTGTTAAATAGCCATTTTATTCAACGTAGTTGTAAGTTTTGGAAATTAGGTCTTTAAGGATGAAAACCCCTCCCCTAATAACCCTCAGGGCAGGGTTGTAAGTTATGCCCTGGGAGCACATAAAATTTTTATTGAAAGCGTTGTCGTAGAAACTTCAAAAGAGCTCATTCAATTGGAAATTGAAAGGGCTAGTGCCTTTTTTAATAGTTGAAAGTGATTGGATAGCGACTAACGCCCCTATCACGCCCACCATTTTCCCAAACACATCCAATCAAAATTTTGAGATATCCATTTTGTTCAACGTAGCTGAAAGTTCTTGAAATTAGGTCTTTTAGGATGATAACCCCCTCAGAGCCCTCATTACAAGGGTTGCAAGTTATGCCCTGGGGGCATATAAAGTTTATATAGAAATTTGTTATAGAAATTCAAATAGGCCTTATTTTATTGCAAATAGATATTACCCTTTTTAATAGTCAAAAGTGAGTGGAGAGTAATTAACCCTCCTCTTGCGCCCACCATTTCCCCAAAAACATTCAAACAAAGTTTAGAGTTAGCAATCTTGTTCAACGTAGTTGAAAGTTCTGGAAATTATGTACTTAAGGATGACAAAACCCCCAGAGCCCCAAGGGCAAAGGTTGTAAGTTCTGCCTGGGGGCATATAAGGTTCTTATAGATAGAGTTGTCGTATAACTTCAAAAGGGGATCATTCAATTAGAAATTGAGAGGGCTAGTGCCCTTTGTAATAGTCCAAAATGATTGGAGGGTAACTAAGCCACCTCTCACACCCACCATGCCTCCAAACACTTCCAATCAAAATTTTCAGATAGCCATTTTGTTCAACGTAGTAGAAAGTTCTGGAAATTAGCTCTTTGACAATGACACCCCCCCCCCCAAGTACTCAAGGCAAGGGTTTAAGTTATGCCATGGGGGTATATAAAATTTTTATTGAAAATTTTGTCGTAGAAACTTCTCAAGGGCTCATTTTATTGGAAATTGGGAGGGCTAGGGGCATTTTTAATAGTTGAAAGTGATTGGAGAGCGACTACCACCCCCCTCAAGCCCACCATTTCCCCAAACACATCCAATCAAAATTTTGATATATCGATTTTGTTTAACGTAGTTGATAGTTCTTAGAGGACTATAAATTCGGTCTTAGAGGAAGACAACGACCCTAACAGACCTTAGGGTAAGGGTTTGTAATTTATGCCCTGGTGGCATATAAGGTGTTTATAGAAAGCGTTGTAATTTCCAAAATGGCTCATTCGATTGGAAATCAAAAGGCCTAGTGTCCTTTTTGATAGTCAAGAGTGACTACCGCCCCTCTCACGCCCATCATTTCCCCAAACACATCCAATCAAAATTTTGAGAAATCCATTTTGTTTAACGTAGTTGATAGTTCTGGAAATTCGGTCTTAGAGGAAGACAACCACCCTAACAGACCTTAGGGTAAGGGTTGTAATTTATGCCCTGGGGGCATATAAGGTGTTTATAGAAAGCGTTGTCGTTTGCAAAAGGGCTCATTTGATTGGAAATAGAAAGGCCTAGTGTCCTTTTTGATAGTCGAAAGTCGTTGGAATGCTTTGCATTTTAGTAGTAGAAATCCATGTGGGCATAATGTATTATTTTTTGTTGTTGTTGTTGTTTAGACCAGGGCACTTCTTATCGAAGGAATAGTCGTGGGAACTTCGAAAAAAGCTCATTCGGTTGAAAATAGAAAGTGCTGATGCCCTTTTTAATAGTCGAAAGTGATTAGAGGGCAACTAATCCCAAATTTGCACTTTACTAAAAAAAATACAAAAGAATGTTCTTGGTCAGTTTAATATACATATACTGATATTTAGTAATCAAAATGTTAATATTATTTGATTTATTAAAGTTATAAAAGTAAAAACATTTATATTTTTTTCAGTGAAGTGCAAATTTTGTTCTGGCCTTAAGAAGGCATAGGGGTTTTGCGCCCAAAATTATGTTAATTTCTGCTCGTTTTGAGTTTGACTCGGTTATTTATTGTAATTGCTGTTCGTTTTGGGTTTCATTTATTTATCGATGCTGCTTTGTGGTAGTTTCACTCTTGGTAGATTGTGTAGATTGTCTTGGTAGATTATTTGATTTTATTTTTGCTCATTTTTTGTTTAATGGAGTTCTTTACTTTTCTTTGAAAAACTTATTTTGTGGAAAAAGTTTTTTTAATTAATTCCCATAAAACACCAATGGATACAGAAGACTCAAAAATAGCTATCAACACTACGGCGTCCACGGTAGTTGACGCTGATCAGGTTCGGATGATGCCTGATTCGAGAAGTGGGCTAATCATCCCCACCAAGAAACTTAAAGATGGTTCTTGTAATGTAAGAAGTTGCAAGAACAAGTCAACTCAGATGCTCCTTGCTAATGAAATGAAAAAGTATGGTCTCAATATATGTTGCCTTTCTGAGACTAGATTGAACGACATACTGACGAAATCAATTGACCTTACGGATTCAGAAACATTTAAATTCTACAATTCTGGACCGACTGATGGGAGCGGTCCCCACGGAGTCGGATTCTTTCTGGACCCAATTGCTTTCATCTCTTGGCTACATCTTTCATCTCTTGGCAACACCAGTGTCAGCAAGAATCTCTACCCTGAGACTGAAAGGCCGGATTAGTAACGTGACTATTTTATCCGTTAACCCACCTATCAGAGATAGCCCTGATAATGCCAAAGAGGCATTCTACTTTGAGCTGCAGATAATACTCGACTCTGTCCCACGACGTGACATACTATTTGTCGCTGGGGACTTTAACGAAAGGGTCGGTAAACCAGATGCAAACACCGAAGGATTGATTGGACGCCATACCATACGAGATAGATGTTCAAATGGTAAGAGGTTGCTACAGCTTGCAGAATACAATAACTTATGTCTGGTTAACATCCAGTTTGAGCAAATGAAGCACCATCTTGTGACCTGGAGATCTAACGACACGGGTCACCAAAGCCCAGATCGACCACTTCCTCCACAGACGACGTTGGAGGAGCTCATGTCTGGATGAAAGAGTCTACAGAGGCGCAGATACAGCCTCAACAAACGGCTTCCGATCACTTTCTTCTCATCTGTAAATTCAGTCAAAGACTAAGCACCCACGAAAAGAAGATAAAAGCCAACCGGTTTGATGTATCAAAACTACTCAGTCCACAGATCAAGGCTGATTTTGAGCTACAGCTTAACAACCGATTTGAGGCCCTTACTGACTACACTGACATCGAAGACCAATGGTCAAAGCTTAAAGTCCTGACACAAGAGTTTGTTGAACAGTTTCTTGGTCACACCTAAAAGAAACAAAGGCTCTTGATCTTTGAAAAAAATTGAGCTTGTGAAAAAGAAACGACCCCTTCTCAGTGGCCCTAAGGAACCCTTAAAAATCCTAGAAAGCTGGTAAAGCAGTCTGCTCGTCGCGACAGGGAGAAATACTGGTCACAAATGGCTTCTGATATGCAACAAGCAGCCAAATCACATAACCTAAGGAAAAAACTCAAGCTACTGAGGAAAACGACAGGCAAGTTAACCATCTCCACAGACTCCCTGAAAGACAAAAACGGGCAACCTTATTCAGACGGAAAAAGACTGCCTTGAGAGATGGAACAAACATTTCTCCGAGCTCCTTAATTCCACAAAAGCTCCGTGTGATCTACCCGATTTTCAGAGTGTACCAAAGGAGCCCTACCAGATAGATCTACAGCCACCATCATTTGCTGATATTCTGTGGGCACTGAAAAACATGAAAAATAATAAAACCCCTGAGAGGATGATGCCCCTCAACAGAGATGTATAAGTTATCCCCCACACTATTATGTCAGCTGAAAGACTTGCTTGTTGAGGTATGGACGACAAAGAAATTCCCAAGAGATTGGAAAAGTCTCAGTACTTATACCGGTATATAAAAAGGGAGACAAGGCAGTCTGAATAAACTAACGAGGTATATCACTAATAGACCACGCCATGAAGGTCTTTTGCATAATCGTCCTCAACCGTGTCAAGGACACCCGAAATAAGTTGACAACACCAGAAAAAGCAGGTTTCAGACCTGGCAAGGGCTGCCAAGAACATATTTTTACCCTCCATCTCATCCTACAGCAGGACGAGAGATTTCAACTGTCTGCTTCCATCGCCTTCATCGACTTTTCTTCCACTTTTGACTCCCTTATCAGGAAAGAGCTTTGGAAGATCATAGTGGAAGACGGTATCCCAGCAGAACTGATCGAGATACTCAAAGGAGCCTATGAGTCTACAATCACAAGAGTCCAAACTGCCGACGGCGAAACCACAGAATTTGACGTTGAGTCAGGGGTCAAAAAGGGGTGCCCGCTTTCGCCAGTTCTATTCAATTACATAATAGACTGGATAATGACAAATTTGCTTTGCACTCACAAAAGCTTTGTCGTGGGTTAAAGAGAAGACAACCCGATCGCTCTGACTGACCTTGACTTCGCAGACGATGTGGGTCTCATGAGTAGCTCGTCGGCTGAGCTCCAAAAGATGGTCAACGATGTCTCCTGTACATCAATGAAAACTGGCCTGATGATCAGCAAGTCAAAAATAAAAATCATGAAAGCTAACACTCCAAACCACCCAGATATCCAACTAGAGGGCAAAACCATCGAGACTGTTGAAGAGTCCTGCTACCTTGGTTCTATCCTAACACCCAACGGAGGTGCAGAAGTTGATGTTCGAGCTCAAATAGGAAAGGTATCGGGTGTCTTCAAAAGCATGAAGAAGTCACTTTGGAATAGATATGGAATTAGCATCAAAACGAAGATGAACGTCTACAAGGCAACTGTTCAAACGATCCTGCTGTACGCCTGTGAAACTTGACCTTTTAAGACCGAAGAAACACGTTCACTAGAAATATTCGACGATCGCTGCATGAGACACATACTACGGGTCGGCCGATGGTTTCATATCTCAAACGCTGAGGTTCGAAATCGTTGTGCCCAGAAGGCCCCCCTCTCGGTAGTCATAAAACAACAACGACTGAAATTCTTGGGACACACACTACGACGACCAGCTGGAACTATATCCCGCAATGTCCTCACCTGCGACCCCCTTTCAACTTGGAAACGGAGATCAGGCGGCCAAAGAAAGAATCTCTGGTAGACATTAAAGAATGACCCGGATCCTTGGAGTGGCTTCCGACGACACAGACGTCGTTGGGATAAAAACTGGCTGAAGATTACAGAAGATGCTGCTGCTGAAAGATCATGTTGGACTAGGTCAGTCATCCCATCGTCCAATGGTGCCGGGTAGGATGGATCATCGTACAGGGGTGTGTCTTCCCAAAAGTAAACACTGACGTAACACCTGCATCTCTTAGTCCTCCCTGTGTCGTAACTAACATCTGCTTGCTCCCATGTAATCAGGGCTGTCTTGGGAATCCTTCCTATGTGGCTTTCAGAAACCAGGGCTGTCACGTGAATCCTGGGTATGTTTCTTCTGGAAAGAAGTGAGGCATTACTACTAATTATCACTCCAAGAAGTTCTGGTACCCACTAGGCCGAGCTTTTACGCATGAGACATAGCATATAAAGTGCCAGTTTTATTGCTAGAATTTATTGGAAGAACTTAGATCCGAGCAATAGCTTCTAAATTAGCTACAAAAATCTGTCTACGATGTTCTGAAAGCCCGCTAGCCCCACCCTTTGAGAAATGGGACAAAAGTGCCACTTGTAGTGCCATATGGTCATTGTATAGGGTGGAATTCATAGAAAGCACGTAAATATGATAAATGGCTTTTCAATGAGCTATTAAGCATCTCTCTATGATATTCTGGTATCATATAGTCCCGTTTCCCAGGGACTATGGAGGGTCATATTATAACTAAAGCCATCATTACAGCACCTTTGAACAATGTTGAACAAAATAGTTGTCTTAAAATTTTTCATTGGACAACTTAGGGGGAGGGGGAGGGCCATAGGGGGAGAGGAGCTACCTGCCCTCCAATCATTTTGATCACTTAAAAAGGGCAATAGCAAATTTAATATACTTTGAATGAGCTATAAACATCTCTCTATGATGTTCTTATTATCTTCCAGCCCTACTAGAAAAAAGAATAAAAACGGGACTCAGATCAGTGCTACTACTACTACTACTACTAACAACTCATCGCAGCACCAAGCCGCCTGAGGCCAACACACAGCTACGCACGCTCCTCCTCCACCCCAATCTATTCAAAGCCTCCCTTTTTACACCCGCCCACGAAGTTACCATTTCCTTTAAATCTTTCTTTATGACGTCCTCCCACCCCAGACGGGGACGACCTGCTTTCCGTTTAGCCCTAGATGGTTGGCCGAAAAGAACAATCTTTGGCAATCTGTCATCCTTCATCCGCACAACATGCCCTAACCACCTCAACCTTTCTTTCATTATAGACCTAGAAAGCGGTATTGAACCACATTTTTCGTATAGCCTATTGTTTTGAAATACGGTCAGTCAGCCGGGTACCCAGAAACATCCTTAAGCAATTTCTCTGGAAAACATCTAGCAAATCTTCATCCGCTTTTCGAAGCGTCCATGCTTCAGAGCCATATTTGACCACTATCATCACTGTAGCTTCTAAGATTCTAATCTTGGTTTGCAGACTTATCTTCCTATTCTTCCAGACTTTTTTTAACTGTGAAAAAACACCCTGAGCCTTGGCTATTCTATTTTTAACATCTTCACTGCTCCCACCATCTTTACTAATAATACTACCAAGGTAAGTGAAGCTGCCCACCTGATCAATATTTTCATTACCCAACGTCACCTTTTCATCTTCACTTATTCACTTATTCAAGGTGGAGGACTATAATTTCCTTGTAAAAGGTTTTTGACCATGCTGATTTCAATGATATACTTTTCAGTATGATCTGATTTCGGGCTATTTCAAAATCACCATAAATTTCCTTTCGACATAAACTTTTACTTTTAAGACGAACTAGCCTTATTTTTATGGCTACTGCTGCAACCATGATATTACCTAGGTAGGTGAGGCTGTCCACTGGATCGATGTTTTTGTTACCCAATGTCAATGTTTCATCTTCAATTTTGGAAATCATCTTCACAAAAACTTTAGGTAGTTACATTAAATTACAATAAATTCATAATGTCACCCTGATTTTTCTTTCTTTCCTTTTGCAGTATTTTAGTTAAATATTAAAATTCTGCTAATTGAATTTCCCAATAGTCGCGTTTAGTTTATCACTTTAATTTGACCTTTGGAATCCATTGTCATTTGCTTCGTGGAAGAGTCGGACAATTCTTCTTTTTTCATGTCTAGATGATACAGAAAAAACACATATGATGTATACAAATAAAGTATTCATTCTAAGCTTTTGAAATATTTTCATTGAACTATATGACTAATAAATATATGCCACACTATCTGAAGCATTACCTTATTTACATTTGTCGTTCATAAGGAGGGGTTGAGGTACGTACTCAGGATTTTTGGGTTCGGAGGAGGGATAACAATAAGTCCAATTTGAGTAAGACAATTTGCCTATAGATTCATAAAAATATAATTGCTTGTGATGGATCCCAAGCCCATTCCCAGCCCCTCCGCTGAGAAAAAACATCTTTAATGTAATTTTCTTAAAAATTGACTACTGTAAATTTTCCCCGAGTCACTGACATTGCTTTAATATTATTTAGGTATTTATTATGGTCTCAAGTTTGTTAATTGATCAACTGATTGTTTTTTTTTTGTCAAAAACTAAGTCAATAGTTGCATCTTCCTAGATTTAGTCATGCAAGTTTTAGGATGTTTTACATATATATAAAGCTGAATTTTTCTAGGATGCTTCAATTAGGAACTAATGTGTTCAGCAATACCTAACATTAAAGTCCACAATGAAATATGTAGGTATTTAAGTACTAGTACTATAATTTTTTGTTGTCTTTGTGAGACCAACAATTTATCACTTAAGTCTTTCAATTCATGGATCATGTGTCGAAATTGAAATGTAAAAACAATTCGGCTGAAACGTAAAAACGAAATAAAAGATTCGGCTGGAAGCAAGAATTTTGATCTTTTAAATCTAAAACTTTCGTTACCAATCAAATTTGCACCTTAAAATATTCCTTTTGTTTGAAAACTTAAAAAGTGTAAAACCTACCGCGTCATTGGCGCTTTACTGAAAACGAATTATTTTACAAATATTTTCTTTTTTATCCATTACAGCATTGAATATAAACATAACAATTACAGTAAAACTAAATTTTGAACGGATGAGCTTTCAGCAATTAATATCATTATATATCGAAATTCAATTTAATTTGATTAGTTCTTACCAAGACTGTTCAAGAAAACATAGCTTCACTACAAACAAGAGTTTTGATATTGCCTGCTTCCCTAATTGTGAAAGGTTAAAGCCTACTTCGTCTTTGGTGCTTCACTGAAAATATACTATAATTTTAATAATTAATGTTTTTATTTGTAATAAAACTGATTTTCAGTTACGCACCAATGACGCACAAGGTTTTACAGTGAGAGAAGGATAACAACCCAAACTCTTGCTTGTAGAGATTCTGGTTGGTTTCAAACTTGATTTGTATATTCAATTTAAATTTCATTCGTTTTAAAATTTATTTACTCATTTGTATTAGTACCTATTGTATGTTTATTTGCTATGATTGTTTATTTAAATTATGTTTGTTTTGGGTTCCATTTATACTTCAATAGTAAAATATTTTTTTTCAGTTTTAACCTTGATTTGCGTATTCAAGTCAAGGTTTAGTCGTTTTAAGATTTGTTTATTCATTTTAGTACCTATTGTATGTTTTTTGCTATGATTGTTTATTTAATTTCTGTCAGTTTGGGTTTCATTTATTCTTTAAAAGTATTTCGGGTCGTTATGAGTTTGAATTTTAATAGGCATTTGTATCTGCTGATCTTAAGTTTAACATGACCTTTACTTTTCTTCGAAAAACTCCATTTTAGGAAGGTTATCCTAATTAATATTTGTTTGTTTTTTTACTGCAAAGTTTCAATTTAAAAAAATTCTTTAGTTCAAAATAAGATTTTTTTTTTTCAATATCAAAATTTCATCAAAGTATCAAAACTAGTATCAAAGTAACAATATCAAAGTACCAAAGTAAGAAAGTACAGAATGTATCTTAGAAAACAAGGTATTAATGTAAACAAAGTATCAAAGTAACAACAAGCAACTTGCATAACTTACAGCCCTTACACCGTAAATCGAAGTTACCACTTAAATCACTAAATGCATGTATCAAAGTAGCAATAATTAAGTTCCTTAACTCAGAGCCATTTTCCCAAGATCGAGGTTGGAGGGCAACCCCTGAGGCATGGTTATTTGGCCTTTGATCTACTTTGAACAACAATGCTATGTCAAAATTGTGACTGGATGCTCTTTGGGAAAGTGAGGCATGGCCTAGTTGTCCATTTATCACTTTTGACTCTTAAGAATAAGCTAGAAGTTTCAATTTCCAATTGAATGAGATCCCTCTAAATTCAAAATTACCACCCCTTCCGACTAGACATTATAAGTAGTATCCCCTTTTGGATTTAAAATGACCGATAGGGGTTTTTTAAGTGGAGCTAATAGTCCCTCAAGACATTATTACGCGCACATGTACAATAAAAGTGCAGCCCATGGATTTTAAATGATCAAGTACCCATATATAACTGGCCAGCTGCCAAGATTCCTACGTCACACTACTTTTTCTATGACCAAGTGTAATATGGATGACACAATCTTGTTTCCCTATTAGACAACCCTTACTTTTCCATTAAAAACCTAAGATTCTCCTTAGAACCTATATTAGCCTAGTATTCCCAAATATATCAGGGCGGCCATTTTATTTGTCACAGTTCGTATCCATTTTTTTATAGGGTGAACCGTTATAGAGTCTATTGAATTTTTGTAAGACACCCAGACCCCCTGTATGATCTTTACCTTGTCCCAAGGGCATCATAAATAGAAGTACCAAGCAATGCCTTCGAGCTCCAGGGCACTGCCAATAGAAGTCCTCATACAATTCCTTTGTGTCCGTGGGGTACTATAAATAGAAGTCCCCATGTAATTCCTTAGTGTCCAGGGCACTATAAATAGATACCGGAAATTAGATTCTACATCAGTCCTATTTCAAATTTTGAAAGTGACACATCTCTCTAAAAAAGTGAATATGTCTCGTTACCAGGAAGTAAGTTTCTTTCTACATTACTATTATTTCGAGAGTAAGCCTAATTTTTCGTACCCCCTCCTCCTTCACACTTTATGATGATTATACTCATTTTTCAGCTCATATTATCCCCTATTTAGTATATAAATACCCCAATCCTCCTTTCAGCATCTGTAAAATCAATCTATTCAGAAAAATTTATCTTTTCTCTAATAAATATCGTTATTAGAAAAAGGTGCCTTTTTGTACCACGCCTAAAGACAGTCGTTTAAACCTTAGCATAGAATCCATTAATTTTGTCAAAGCTAATTGCTTTTGTCTATGATTAACAAAACATTTATTGTGAACAAGAGGGTGCTATTCCTAGCCATAATTACATGGAAAAGGTCTTTTGTCTGCAAAATTGGCGCGTGATAAATCTTTTGATTAGCCTGAAGAGATGACATATTTTTCATTTGAGAGGAGGTGGATCGAAATTGAGCGTAAGGGGTGTTTCTAACAACAGCATACTAAGGTGAAGTGTAACTTATTAATGAAAGGATTTATTAAGCAAAAAATAATATATACCCCTCCCCCCAAAGTTTAGTGATTGTCGGGTTTATTTCTCAAAAATTCTACTCTTTGCTTTCTTGGAAAGGGATATGGGGGATGAATTTACTGGATTGGTATTTTTAAGACACGTATTAGGCCTGTTTTAGAACCATTTAAATAATTCCCGTATTCTCAATTGTGGCATGAACTTCAATTTCTTGGCTTGGATTTTATCGGCTCTTTAGATGATTAATAGCATATTTTCAAAAGCTTAAGATACCTACATATAAGACTGGAGAGGGTTTTTGGCAATCTGAAAACACCAGTTCTGGCTGGGTATTTCCAAAGCACGTACCACGCCTATTTTATCCACTATTTAGATATAAAAATTCTCGGGTTTGGGTAAAAGGATTTTCTTTGGAAAAACATGTTGCTGGAGAGGGGGAAGAATTTCCGGGCAATGGCAAACGTGTTTAAATATTTATACCAAAAAAGGATCTTGCTTTTCTGTGGCTGTTGTAGGTGGTTTTCTAGAAGGGAGTGAGTTAGACTCAAGAGGGGCTATTTCTAACCATATATTTCCAATAAATAATGTTTTTTTGTTTTTATACTAAATTTTGTTTTCTTTTCTGGGATTTCCCAGCCTTTTTACCCCCAATAAAAAGGGTTAAGGTCAATGGTGCAAACCCTGTGAGGCTTTCGATCATTATGTCTACTCAAGCCCCCCCCCCCTCATCGAGCTCCCACGCTGCCTAAACAAGATCCCACTCATCGAGCTGCCGTGCTGACTATGCAAGCTCCCACCCATCGAGCTGCCGGGCTGCCTACACAAGCTCC
Source organism: Artemia sinica (assembly GCA_027921565.1). Lineage (NCBI taxonomy): Eukaryota > Metazoa > Arthropoda > Branchiopoda > Anostraca > Artemiidae > Artemia > Artemia sinica. The sequence continues at coordinate 67,901,142 of CM051261.1, read as the reverse complement.
CACAGATTAAGCTATCGTATTGCCTAAACAAGCTCCCACCCGCCAAGTTACAAACCCCTCTGACGCCGCTGGTCTCTCAGCACAACGCTGATTATATCCTAAAACATAATCCATTCTTTTCTAGCGCTTATTCCTTAGTTCTGGATTAAAAGTTTTATCAATAGTTCTGAGAGACTTTTCAGGTTATATGCTATTACACCCCCTTAATTATAACTCTTAACAAACAAATCTACCCTGGCGAACCAGAATTTTTACTTTCCGTGTACAACCAAGCCACAAATAAACCTTATGGATACATTTTATTGGAACTTAATTAAAACACGCCCGAAGAATTACGTGTAGTCACTGATATTTTTGATAATAAAAATATTGTATATATACCCGTGAATAGTAAAAAAGGTCGTCAGTTGCCATCTTGACGCCCAAGAAGATACATGAAAACAAACATTTATTTTCTGTCCTAGTTAACTCTAAACCACGGCTTAGAAAATCTATACTCAAACATGGTATTTACAATGAATTCATCAACCTCTTATCTGAACTTTGTTTAAAGTCAACGGAAGGCAATGTTCAACTGTCAGAAGGTGATAGACAACAGACAAAGCCACATCGTTCACTTGTACATGCCCTAGCTTGCAAAAAGAAAAGAAGAGCAAAAGAAAACAACTTGTTCAAGGAGATGGTAGTTTCATTTCATTGTTACTACCGATAATCGCCGAACTTGTAAACACTATTCTCTAGAAATGGCTAAACCTTATAAATTGACACCAGTTGAACTTGCTCTTTTACCAAAAGAGCTCTTTGAAGATAATCTTGATAAATATATTTACAATGAAACAATTGCCGATGATGAATAATTAATGTGGCTTCAAAATGCCCTTCGACCTGTCAATAAACAAAAAAATTACCGTGAAAGACCGCTCAAACTAAATGTCATTAATCAACCTTCTGAAAGTTTTGAAACTTTGAAAAAGCCAAAAAAAAAAGAAGAAGAAAATTTTTTAACAAGTGTTGTAGACTTATTTCAAAGTAAAAGACTCTTGACTTATCTCGCTGAAAATGAACAAATTGACAAGAAAAAGAATGAGGTTATAATCTAGGGTAAATATTAGAATTTAATTGATTTTTTATCAGATTTCATTGCAAATCGTAAAAGACTTGAATCTTTTGATAGTCATTTATATAAACTTTTAAAATCGTCAAATTTTTCTAAAAGTCTTATTGGGAATAAATATAATATAAAACCATCAAGGGTATTTGAAGGAATATCACGAGATATATCATTGGATAACACGCCAAGTGGGCCTGGTAAGGGTATTAAACAAATGCGTCTTTCCACCTCATTTGGTATGGAAAAGGGAAGTGGACGCTTCACACCACGATTACGTTCAAAATGAATCAAGTTTTGAAAGGTACTTATGAAAACATTTGAGAAGTGAGAAATTTAAGTTCTCCCACTACGCTTGCTCAAGTTGTCAGAGTTGGAAAGAAACTAGCAAATGAGTATTTACAGAAGGAACCCAGTTACTCTCTTCATCAAAATCATAGGACCAGAGGTCATGACTATTGAAGAACTAAAGCCCTTTTCCCCTTGTATATATTACAAGCAGATCTTTTGACTCTAGACGAGATTCAAAGACGTCATAATAGACCGTCCAGATATATTTTTTTTTAAGTAATTGTTTTTAGTCACTATGTTTATGCAGTTCCAATGCACTCAAAGAAAGGTGATGAAGCTGCTAAGGCTCTTGAAAGCATTCTTGAACAAGATTCATATAGAAAAATTCAAACAGATCGCGAAAGTGAATTTGTTAGTCAGTATATAAAAAAAAGTTTTATTGAAATATAATACAGTACTCTATCAAAGACACAGCCCGATAAAGGTAGCATTGGCTGAACGTTTGATAAGAATCATTTGACATTTAATTTCAAGATATTGTACATTGAAAAATACAGCTGCTTTTATTCAAGATTTAGGTAAAATCATATTGATTTATAATCAACATCCTCATTGATCATTGTCCAATGTTAGTCCTCTTGAATTTCATCATAGTGGCAATAAACTTAACATCTTTCTTAAACAGTATCTTAATGAAAGGGCTGGGAAATAAAAATTTAATGTTGGTGATGCTGTTCGTATCAATCGAACAAGAAATATTTTTGAAAGGGGGATTACTTGGGGTCCACTAAAAGTTTTTAAAGGGTCAAAGGTCTTAGACACTAAACCTGTAACGTGTTGTCTTTGTGATATGAAAGATGACGAGATTCTTGGCAGTTCTTATGGTCATGAAAATGCAAAAAGTTGGAAATAGTGGAATGTATCAAATTGAAAAGGTATTAAAGACTCGTACTCGCAAGGGTAAGAGATAGTTGCTTGTTTGATGGCTAGGATACAACTCTGATTCTGATTTTGAAATTGCCGCTGAAGACATTCATAGTGTCTAATGATTTTTATGTGACATTAACGTCCAATGTCACTGATCGTCTTTATGACGATTCGAATAAGACGAGCAATTTTTGGACAAAACTCAGCCCCCCGACATTAAATTTTAGGGAAGGTATGAAGTTGCTCTTGTTGATTGTATTCTTAGAAATACATTTAATATCCTAAGAAAGGATCGTACGTTTAATACAAAAGTAAGACCCTTTGACTTCTCGGACGAGGGCGCAGTGGCAAATTTTAACTCTGATGATTAACCCTATGCAATTATATCCTATGGGGAATACAGCAACATGAGTGATTTATTTCGAGTTATAAACTAAAACATTGCATTTTGAAAAAATGGCAGATTCACATTCAACTATTCACCGGAACAGAGGAGAATTTACATTACCAATCATTTTGAGAATGAAAAATTTTCCTCAATGAGAATTTAAGTGAGTATCTTGGTTTTAAATATTTTATTAAAAAGTAAAGAATTTCAGTGGTAAACAGAATGTTATCTATGCAGACTATGCAGCCGCCTTCTCATCTTACAATTGTATATTTCTTTATGCATTCGTTGTCGAGAGATTGATAGTCGGTAAAAGCAATGTCCCTCTCCTACGTCTTCTTGAACGAAAAACTTCTACTGAACACATTCACCACTACCATAAAGAAAGAAAGATTTGAAAGAAAGAAAGATTTATTAAAAAAAAAAATATCAACAAAAAATTATTACTTCCTCCCCTAAAACGCAAAGCTTGTCCGTGGGGGAGGTGGAGAAAACAAGATCCTTAAAACAAAGAACACTTGGCCACCGATACCACTAATACCATCACACTAAACAATAAATACAAAATAATATCATATATTATACTTCCTCTGGGAACATCATATCAACAAAACTGCCACAATCAATAAATCAATCAATCAATCAAAACTCATATTCAGCAAAAAGTTCATATTCATATTCACTATTCAAACTATTCCATTTCCGTGTATCTCTATAAAAAACGGGAAAAACATGAACGAGAAGATATACCTCTAGGTACACAGAAGTCGGCGCTATCCCTTGTATCATGGGAATGAACAGTAGACCTAATGGACAATAAATTATCAAAACAACGAGGCTGAACCTCCTGCTGCAGTCCAAAAATAAACCACAATACATAGAACTCACGAAAGCCTGCAGCCGGCAAAATTTTTAAAGTTGGGTAAATTTCTCGAACAGACATACGTGGAGATATACCGGCTAAAATTCTTACAGCATGATTTTGTAGAACTCTTATTGGTTTTAGGATAGAAGAAGAAGTAGAGAGCCAAATACTCGAACAGTAAAGTATATGTGGGTGCATTAAAGAAAAATAAAGATGGCGAGGGACGGACTTGGGAAAACAATGTTTGAGTTTCTTCATTATACCGAGATTTCTTACCAGAATTTTGCTAGTTAAAGTTACATGTTCCTTAAAAGATAGAGTTTCATCTATTACAATCCCAAGGTGTTTAAAAGACGCAGTCCGTTTTTTAACGCCATTGGGCATATCTAATTCCTTGATCCACGGATAAAAATTTGATGATCACGAGAAAATAATAAAATTAGACTTAGCCATGTTAATCCTTAATTTATTTACCGTCAGCCATGCTATAATTCTATTAGCTGATTCCTTCCTGGAAATCTGCAGCAGCTCCGCTGTCTTAGCTGTGCTAATGGCTGTCGTGTCATCAGCAAAAAGTGAAACTGTTTCATTAGTCAGATTTATCGTTAGTTCATTTATTCTATAGCAAAAATTATTCAGACAATTTGGTAAATCATTAATAAATATCAAGAATAATATAGGACCGCGAATTGATCCTTGCGGAACACCTATTTCAATACGATTTTTTTCGGAAGAAGAATCATATAGTTGGACATACTGATAACGATTACTTAAAAAACTTCTTAGAAAATTTAATTATTTACCCCTCAAACCATACACCTCACACTTCTTAAGTAGAAGTTCATGATCCACAGTGTCGAAAGCTTTCATCATATCTAAAAATATAGCACCTTTTTTAAAACCTTTATCTAATACCTCATTAATAATAGTTGTCAAATAAATCGTCGCCTGTTCCGTTGTCCTTTTTCTACGGAACCCAAATTGTGTCTCTACCAGTAACTTATGATCCTCCAAAATCTCATCATTCTAATACTAAAATACTTCTCTAAAACACGGGAAATAATGGGTAAAACAGATATCGGTCTATAGTTTTTCCTGGATCATTTTGAATACCACCCTTATGAATTGGGGTTATACGGGCAACTTTAAAACAGTCTGGAAAATTTTCCTTGACGAAAACACTCATTAATTAACCCACATAAAACTTCAGCTATAACAGGAAAAATACATTTAAGTGTTTTTAGAGTATTATGATCACTACTAGATGAATTACTACGTAACCCATAAATAATTTTTTTTAATTTCATCAACTGTTAGAAGTCTAAGGTGAAGAGATACAACAATTGGGTCCCTCAGTAGGGACTCGAACGTTGGATCACTACTATCAGGTACAACTGACATAGCTAAATTCAGACCAATATTCGAAAATAACTTTGAAATTCTTTGCATATGTCCTTTTCAGAATTCAAAGTCTTTCCCATTACACTAACTAATTCATCAGGTACACTATTTATTTTTAATCCAATCACTTCTTTTATTAGTCCCCAGGTTTTCTTAGGGCATCCTTCGACCTCCTTAAACTTTTTCTCAAAATATTTCTTTTTTTTCATTTCTTAAAATTGTTTTCAACCTATTTCGTTAAATCTTATATAATTGCTTATTTTCTTGTGTCGGGTTAATTATTTGAGCTCTAAACAATTTATCTCTTACATTTATTTGCTTCAAAATCACAGGACTAATCCAAGGTTTTTTACTTGAGTGCTTTCTATTAAACGGTTTCAATATGATTGCTTGACTTAACAAACTCTGCAACTTTTCATAAAATAAAACAAACCTTGAATTTGCGTCCTGAACTTCGCCTAGAACCTCGTACCAACTCACCTTTTCTATATCATTTTTAAGTTTTACCATCGCATTTTTACTTATCACTGGAATCCTTGATTTTTTGCATTTAACCACCTTCATGACAGTTCTAAAGCTAGCTGAAACTCCAATGTGGTCAGATACATCATTGATAAGGACCCTGGGAAGACTCAAGAGTACATCAGAAAGGATGTTATCCAGAAGCTTAGCTGATGTTCCCGTAATTCTTGTAGGGATATTTATACAAGGATGAAACCCATTAGATAAACTTCTATTAATAAATTCAGTGCTAGCAGATGACTGATCTATAAGGTCAATATTAAAATCCCCCATAATAAAAAATGGCATAGAGTTAATTGGAAGTTCATTAATTGTTCTTCAAATAGGTCCATAAAGTCTTGGAGCAGGCTCTGTGGAGGTCTATATACTACAACAATGCAAAAAAAATTCAAATTCTCTCTAGCTATATGTAAAACAAAACACTCGCAAACTTTCTCTCTATATATTGTAAGATCTTCTCTTATTAAAACCTTATAATCAGCCTGAATATAAGCTGCGAGGCCTCCATGTTGGTAATACTCTCGATTCCTTACATATAAATTATAACCAGGGATATGCAGTAATTACGAGTTATTATTATTTAACCACGTTTCAGTTAAAGCGATAACCTGAAAGACATTAGTATTTATTAATTCCGATAAAAAATTATGCGCAGAATTCAATCCCTGACAATTCAAATGAAAAATGTTAAGGCCAAAATGGCCCCTATCACCATACAAGGGTAGTGCCCCTTCTTTAAAAATACACCTTGATGGTTCATTTGTGAAAATCTCAGTAGCATTAATATCTAAATTTCTATTTATTCTTTCATTAAACTGGATGGAAAAATCAACCCTTCGACTTTCAAGTTGCAGGACATTGCTGTTCCCACGAGGTAAAACGATATCTCTAACCATCGTCAATAAAAGTTAATGTATGTGACGGTAGAGGGTGGTGGTGGCGAAAAAAATCATCATCTACTAAACATATATCTAGACCGAGGTAAATACAAAAAAAAAAATAACAAAATATATTCCGTCAAAGCGGACATAAGAAAAAAAATTAAACAAAACAAATAAACAAACGGTCGATATGTATACGCATATCGACTCCCAAAATAAAATTCAGTGGGCTTAATATGGCTCACAACTTCATTTATAAGCAAACCAAAATTTAATAACCTTCATAATTAATAACTTTTCATATATTCTCTAAAAAAAACAATTTCCAAACACTATAAATAACTAGTTCAAAACCACTATTTACATTTTTAACGCTTTGAACCACTCAACCTTTTCAACATTACCTGCAGATTTAATAGAAAGAACTGGCGGTACCACGGGTGGTATCCAGCACTCAACACCTCTCTCCATCAAATATTTTCTTTTCACCACCAATTCCTTCCTAATCATCACTAATAAAAACTGGTTTTCCAAACTGCAAGTCCTTTCCTCTTAATTTCTTTGCATTTTTCATTATGCCGTATTGGCCCTTATAATCAGTAACTTTGATTTTGATAAAGTCACTCGCTTCATGTACCACTGAAAATGGAGGAATATCCTTCACTTCCATCTCTAATCCCTCATTCAGCACTCTTTTAATGGTATTTTTTGCATCTGACAATGAATCAGTCCTCACATTCCAAAACAATATGTTGTTTTTTCTTTCCGTATGCTGCAACACAAGAGACTGATTTTTAATCATGTAACTTGTGTAAATAAATCATTCACGAGTTTATCCTGATTTTCCATCTTAGACTTCAAACTATCTACCCGATTATTTGTTTCTCTTGCATCACCTTCCACACACGTGCATCTTTCTCCCAATTCATGAACAGTTTTTTGTATATTTTTGCACATCAGTCTTCACACTATGAAGGGACTCTCTAATTTCTTTTATGTCTGATTGTAAAGTTTCAACAGCTCCAAAATTCTTAAAATATTTCCTGCATTTGTTTTTTCACATTCCTGTCGTAAGCATTCGCCACTCGAATCCAGAATAGAATCTTCCGGCGAAGGCCTTTTCTTCCCTGTTAGAGTTTTTGGGGTTGACGTTAGGCTTTCATTTGATTTATAACCACTCTCATTACCACCATCAGTTTTTACTTTCTTATCATTTCTCTTTCCCCATTCTAATGATCGATTCCGGCAAAATAAATTTCCAAAAAAGGTAATCGTCAATCAATATATGCCACACGGTTCAAAAGTTCTTTATATTTTCATATTTACTGTGGCATTTGGTTATTATTTATTCGTTCATTTCACTGGCCACTACTAACCCACTTAATTAACTATATTAACAGAATGATTGCATAACCACAATCTTCAAAATAAAGGTAAAGTTTTTTCAAGGTCATTCGTTACTTGTGTAATCATATCTAAGCTTAACATATTTCTTTCATTCCACGCAAAAATCAATAGGCTCCTGGTCGAGGTTTATCACAGGTAAACAGGTTATCCGTGAGATGTACTTTTTTATTTAAGAAGTTTTTATTTAAGATGTATTAGGAGCTCTGTCAGTTAACATTAAGAAGGGAACTGGGCAATCTTCTAGGAATAACAAAAGGTTTGGCTGTGATTACACATCATTTTTTACCCATTCTGTGAGATAGCTAATAGAACTCATTTTGTATGTCCTGATATTAATTTCTATGTTGCTGCTCCTGGACCACGACAGTTGGGTAATGGAATGGACTTTTACAAGGGTTGTTCGTCAATGTCCGTTTATGGTTTTGGCAGTTGGTTTGCTAAGCTTTTTCGCTCTACACTACCCCTGGATAAAAATGTATTACACCGGTATCCGTGGTTTTCGGCCTCTACACTACATGACTGAGGCTATGAGAAGGATTTTCAAGAAACTGTTACACAAAATCTCAGGTCCAGTGCCCGATCTCTCGTTGAGTGATTAAAATTGCGAAAAAGCGGAAAAGGCTTAAAAAGGGCAAACATGACCCCATCAGTCGTCAGCCTCAAGTAAGCCCCAAAGCGTCAAGCATCAAACAAGAAAGTAAAGATTGTTAGATCAAAAAAGGATTTCTTTTCCTAGAAATGGCATATCTACCCAAATGGAATCTCATTCCACAGTTGCTTCATATCTAGATCTTTTCAATGCAGAAGAGTAGATGTCAATGTAAAACATAGTTACTATGAGCAATTCTACCCGCAACAGCCACTCTCTCGAAACATTCACTTTCAAGTTTATTCCAGTGAAGATTATTTCATAGATTTGACTTCAACATTTATAGATTTACGTGTCATTGTTACAAAATCTAACAATGAAAAACCAAGTGTGGCCGAGGGGTTATCCTATTAAAATTGTGTACTACACAGTTCATTTAGACAAATGATTGTCTACATAAATGGAATATTGGTGAGCACGAGCAACAATCTTTAAACTATGCAAGCTACATACAATTCATGTTGATGACTCTAATGTCCTGTAAGAAATTGAGAGGTATGGCTATTGGATATAAATATAAAATGAACACTGACACTACCAATATACTTAAAGATGCCACAACTAAAGATTTAAACTTGGTTGGTAAATTGAATCAGGAGATATTTAATATGCCTCAATGGTTGCCTTCCAATATTAAAATTGATGTAAAGCTACAACTTGCATCGTCCAAATTTATTTTGTGTAAAGTACTTGGCACTGCACCCGATGTAACAGTCTCTCTCACCTCGGCGATACTTCATGTACCAAAGCAACAAGTTATGAGTTCTGTTGCCTTGACAATTGAAAAATTAAGAGCCTCTGGACATAATATTAGGCTCCTTTGAGTATCTCGGTCAGTTCTGCAGGGATACCGTCTTCCACCATGATCTTCCAAAGCTCTTTCCTGATAAGGGAGTCAAAAGTGGAAACAAAGTCGATGAAGGCGACGGAAGCAGACAGTTGAAATCTCTCGTCCTGCTGTAGGATGAGGTGGAGGGTAAAAATATGTTCTTGGCACCCCTTGCCAGGTCTGAAACCTGCTTGTTCTGGTGCTGTCAACTTGTTTCGGGCGTCCTTGAAACGGTTGAGGACGATTATTCAAAAGACCTTCTCCCAAATTCGCCCATCATTCTCCCAAACGCATCCATTCAAAATTTTGAGATAGCCATTTTGTTCAGCGTAGTTGATTTTCAGATAGAAAATATGTTTTTGAGGAGGACACTCCCCAACAGCCCTCAGGAAAGGGTTTTAAGTTATGCCCTGGGGGCATATAAGGTTTTTTTAGAAGGCGTTATCGTAAAAACTTGAAAAAAGGCTCATTCAATTTGAAATTCTAAGGGCTAGTGCCCTTTTTAATAGTAGAAAGTGATTTGAGGGCAACTAGCCCCCTCTCACGGCCACCTTTTCCCCAAAAAACACCTAGTCAAAATTTGTAAATAGCCATTTTATTCAACGTAGTTGTAAGTTTTGGAAATTAGGTCTTTAAGGATGAAATCCCCTCCCCTAACAGCCCTCAGGGCAGGGTTGTAAGTTATGCCCTGGGAGCATATAAAATTTTTATTGAAAGCGTTGTCGTAGAAACTTCAAAGGGCTCATTCAATTGGAAATTGAAAGGGCTAGTGCCTTTTTTAATAGTTGAAAGTGATTGGATAGCGACTAACGCCTTTATCACGCCCACTATTTTCCCAAACACATCCAATCAAAATTTTGAGATATCCATTTTGTTCAACGTAGCTGAAAGTTCTTGAAATTAGGTCTTTTAGGATGATAACCTCCTCAGAGCCCTCAGTACAAGGGTTGCAAGTTATGCCCTGGGGGCATATAAAGTTTATATAGAAAGTTGTTATAGAAATTCAAATAGGCCTCATTTGATTGGAAATAGAAATTGCCCTTTTTAATAGTCAAAAGTGAGTGGAGAGTAACTAACCCTCCTCTTACGCCCACCATTTCCCCAAAAACATTCAATCAAAGTTTAGAGATAGCCATTTTGTTCAACGTAGTTGAAAGTTCTTGAAATTATGTACTTAAGGATGACAAATCCCCCAGAGCCCCAAGGACAAAGGTTGTAAGTTCTGCCCTGGGGACATATAAGGTTTTTATAGATAGAGTTGTCGTATAACTTCAAAAGGGGATCATTCAATTAGAAATTGAGAGGGCTAGTGCCTTTTGTAATAGTCAAAAATGATTGGAGGGTAACTAACCCCCTCTAACGCCCACCATGCCTCCAAACACATCCAATCAAAACTTTCAGATAGCCATTTTGTTCAACGAAGTAGAAAGTTCTGGAAATTAGCTCTTTGACAATGACACCCCCCCAGCACTCAAGGCAAGGGTTTAAGTTATGCCCTGGAGACATATAAGATTTTTATTGAAAATTTTGTGGTAGAAAATTCAAAAGGGCTCATTTTATTTGAAATTGGGAGGGCTAGGGCCATTTTTAATAGTTGAAAGTGATTGGAGAGCGACTACCGCCCCTCTCACGCCCATAATTTCCCAAAACACATCCAATCAAAATTTTGAGATATCCATTTTGTTTAACGTAGTTGATAGTTCTGGAAATACGGTCTTAGAGGAAGACAACCACCATAACAGACCTTAGGGTAAGTGTTGTAATTTATGCCCTGGGGGCATATAAGGTGTTTATAGAAAGCGTTGTCGTTTCCAAAAGGGCTCATTCGATTGGAAATCGAAAGGCCTAGTGCCCTTTTTGAAAGTTGAAAGTCGTTGGAATGCTTTGCATTTTAATAATAAAGATCCATGTGGGCATAATGTATTTTTTTTGTTGTTGTTGTTGTTTAGACCAGGGCACGTCGTATCGAAGGAATTGTCGTGGGAACTTCGAAAAGAGCTCATTCGATTGAAAATAGAAAGTGTTAATATTATTTGATTTATTAAAGTTATAAAAGTAAAAACATTTATATTTTTTCAGTAAAGTGCAAATTTTGTTCTGGCCTTAAGAAGGCATAGGGGTTTTGCGCCCAAATTATGTTAATTTCTGCTCGTTTTGAGTTTGACTCGGTTATTTTTTGTAATTTCTGTTCGTTTTGGGTTTCATTTATTTATCGATGCAGATTTGTGGTAGTTTCACTCTTGGTAGATTATTTGATTTTATTTTTGCTCATTTTTTGTTTAATGGAGTTCTTTACTTTTCTTTGAAAAACTTATTTTGTGGAAAAAGTTTTTTAAATTAATTCCCATAAAACACCAATAGATACAGAAGACTCAAAAATAGCGATCAATACTACGGCGTCCACGGTAGTTGACGCAGATCAGGTTCGGATGATGCCTGATTCGAGAAGTGGGCTAATCATCCCCACCAAGATACTTAAAGATGGTTCTTGGAATGTAAGAAATTGCAAGAACGAGTCAATTCAGATACTGCTTGCTAATGAAATGAAAAAGTATGGTCTCAATATATGTTGCCTTTCTGAGACTAGATTGAACGACATACTGACGAAATCAATTGACCTTACGGATTCAGAAATATTTAAATTCTACAAATTCTTGACCGACTGATGGGAGCGGTCCCCACGGAGTCAGATTCTTTCTGGACCCAATTGCTGCTTCATCTGTCATCTCTTGGCAACCAGTGTCAGCAAGAATCTCTACCCTAAGACTGAAACGCCGGATTAGTAACGTGACTATTTTATCCGCTAACGCACCTATCAGAGATAGCCCTGATAATGCCAAAGAGGCATTCTACTTTGAGCTGCAGATAATACTCGACTCTGTCCCAGGACGTGACATACTATTTGTCGCTGGAGACTTTAACGCAAGGGTCGGTAAACCAGATGCAAACATCGAAGGATTTATTGGACGCCATACCATAGGAGATAGATGCTCAAATGGCAAGAGGTTGCTACAGCTTGCCAAATACAATAACTTATGTCTGGTTAACATCCAGTTTTAGCAAATGAAGCACCATCTTGTGACCTGGAGATCTAACGACGGGTTCACCAAAGCCCAGATCGATCACTTCCTCGTCAGAAGACGTTGGAGGAGCTCATGTCTGGATGAAAGAGTCTACAGAGTCGCAGATACAGGCTCAACAAACGGCTTCCGATCACTTTCTTCTCATCTGTAAATTCAGTCAAAGACTAAGCACCCACGAAAAGAAGATAAAAGCCAACCGGTTTGATGTATCAAAACTACTCAGTCCACAGATCAAGGCTGATTTTGAGCTACAGTTTAACAACCGATTTGAGGCCCTTACTGACTACACTGACATTGAAGACCGATGGTCAAAGCTGAAAGTCCTGATACAAGAGTTTGTTGAACAGGTTCTTGGTCACACCAAAAAAGAAACAAAGGCTCTGGATCTTTGAAAAAAATTGAGCTTATGAAAAAGAAACGACCCCTTCTCAGTGGCCCTAAGGAACCCTTAAAAAATGCTTGAAGGCTGGTAAAGCAGTTTGCTCGTTGCAACAGGGAGAATTACTGGTCACCAATGGCTTCTGGTATGCAACAAGTAGCCAAATCACACAACCTAAGGAAAAAACTCAAGCTACTGAGGAAAACGACAGGAAAGTTACCCATCTCCACAGACTCCCTGAAAGACAAAACGGGCAACCTTATTCAGACGGAAAAAGACTGCCTTGAGAGATGGAAAGAACATTTCCCCGAGCTCCTTTATTCCACAAGAGCTCCGTGTGATCTACCCGATTTTCAGAGTGTACCAAAGGAGCCCTACCAGATAGATCTACAGCCACCATCATTTGCTGATATTCTGTGGGCACTGAAAAACATGAAAAATAATAAAGCCCCCGGAGAGGATGGCAACTCAACAGAGATGTATAAGTTATCCCCCACACTATTATGTCAGCTGAAAGACTTGCTAGTTGAGGTATGGACGACAAAGAAATTTCCAAAAGATTGGAAAAGTCTCAGTACTTATACCGGTATATAAAAAGGGAGACAAGGCAGTCTGATTAAATAACGACAACACCAGAACAAGCAGGTTTCAGACCTGGCAAGGGCTGCCAAGAACATATTTTTACCCTCCACCTCATCCTACAGCAGGATGAGAGATTTCAACTGTCTGCTTCCATCGCCTTCATCGACTTTGTTTCCACTTTTGACTTCCTTATCAGGAAAGAGCTTTGGAAGATCATGGTGGAAGGCGGTATCCCAGCAGAACTGATCAAGATACTCAAAGGAGCCTATGAGTCTACAATCACAAGAGTCCAAACTGCCAACGGCGAAACCACAGAATTTGACGTTGATTCAGGGGTCGAAAAGGGGTGCCCGCTTTCGCCAGTTAGATTCAATTACATAATAGACTGGATAATGACGAATTCGCTTTGCACTCACAAAGGCTTTTTCGTGGGTTAAAGAGAAGACAACCTGATCGCTCTGACTGACCTTGACTTCGCAGACAATGTGGGTCCCATGAGTAGTTCGTCGGCTGAGCTCCAAAAGATGGTCAACGATGTCTCCTGTACATCAATGAAAACTGGCCTCATGATCAGCAAGTCAAAAATAAAAATCATGAAAGCTAACACTCCAAACCACCCAGATATCCAACTAGAGGGCAAAACCATCGAGAATGTTGAAGAGTCTTGCTACCTTGGTTCTATCCTAACACCGAACGGAGGTGCAGAAGTTGATGTTCGAGCTCAAATAGGAAAGGCATCGGGTGTCTTCACAAGCATGAAGAAGTCACTTTGGAATAGACATAAAATTAGCGTCAAAACGAAGATGAACGTCTACAAGGCAACTGTTCAAACGATCCTGCTGTACGCCTGTGAAACTTGACCTTTTAAGACCGAAGAAACACGTTCGCTAGAAATATTCGACGGTCGCTGCATGAGACACATACTACGGGTCGGCCGATGGTTTCATATCTCAAACGCTGAGGTTCGAAATCGTTGTGCCCAGAAGGCACAACGATTTCGTTGTGCCTTCGCAGGGGTCGCAGGTCCTCACCTGCGACCCCCTTTTAACTTGGAAACGGAGACCAGGCGGCCAAAGAAAGAATCTCTGGCAGACATTGAAGAATGACCTGGATCCTTGGAGTGGCTTCCGACGACACAGACGTCGGTGGTGTAAGGTTGCCGCTTCTAACATGGCTAATATATTTGGTAGCGTGATACAAACTGATGCGTTGGGTAAGAATCGGTACTCAGAATTCAGAGACAACTGATTTTATTTATAAAATAAGATAAAAGGAAAAATATTCTAATTCTATCTATGTTGAATATTTCCAAACCTCTTCTAAGGTCAAATGATCTACTTGATCAAATCCACCAATGTATACCGAGAAGAAAAAGATTAAGTTGATCCTAAGCTAACGAATGTTTCAACTTAAAGGGGTTACACTTGAACAGCTAGTCAAGGCTTGAGTTCTGGGTTATAAAAATCCTTTAGTTCAAGCTATTTTTGAGCTAAGCTAAGAATAACCGCACTTGCTTTTAATTCCAATTTTCATTAACCTAAACCAAGAGATTCTTTTATTATTTCTTGATAGGATTGTGTATTCCTTTGACCTTTATTAAGCTTTAATTTTAGCAGGGAAACTTAATTGAAAATATCTGGACATAAAGGTTTAGAAATTCTTAAGCTGGTAATATTGTTCCCCTTTTTCCCCTGACCTTCCTGTATAAAACATTAAGGTTACTTTTGTATAAACAAGCAGTACGGGTTAACGAAATGAAAGAGTGATTAAAAGGGAACGGTGTTCCTCTTCGTATAAACGTCTGAGGGTTGCACAAAGGGGGGGGGGGGTTAATTTATGTTATTGTCCGATAATTCCAATTTTGAATATAAGGTCTTTATAAAGTCAAGCTAAGCCTCAAGGGACTCTAGGCTGAAAAAGGGAGAGCCCAAATGACTCCTAGCTTTCTTTTCTTGGTTGAGGTTTCCTTCCTTCTTTAAACCCTCAGTTATTCGAAGCTTAAATTTCTGGTAAAAAATTTAATTTGGCTTATTATAACCTTAAAAAAATGCTCTTTTGTCCAAATGGCTCAAGTCTTGACTAGATGGTAATACTAATGAGACTATAAGTCCCAAATCATCAATTTCTCTTATATACGTATTAAAATTATTTCCAAGTGACAGAAAGCCTTTTAGAGGGTTTCTTTCTTATTTTAACCTTTATCTTCAAACTTTTATTCCCAAGGAGAATTTCAGACAGACAGTGGTAGCTTATCATAATTACAAAGTAAAAACACTTACTCTTTCCTTGGTTCCGAGGCAAAAACTACCCCGATTTTTCTCTCCTCCATAAGTTATATTCTTTTTGCTACTTGATCCGTTTAGCGACCTTCTCTCCCTCCTAGCCAATCAACCACCTTTTGTTAAAAGTAGTTTCTTTCCAGTCTTTCAAGGACTTGCAAAACTGTTCTAAATTAGGGCTTTACATATCACGGGTTCAAAGTTCGTTTGATTCTTGGACACAGAGTGTCACTAAAATATTTATGGCTAGTTACGCAAAGATAAGTTATTTCAAATTCAAGCTAATTTGAAATTGTCGCTATATTTCTGGTCTATGAAGCTAAAGAGAATTCCAAGCTTTAATAAAATTGAGTTACGAAATTTACACAAAATAAGGCCTCCTTACATTGGGATAAAAACTGGCTGAATACTGCAGAAGATGCTGCTGCTGACAGATCATGTTGGAATAGGTCAGTCATCCCATCGTCTAATGGTGCCGGGTACCAAACAGGAGCAAGGGCAAGTAAGCAAGGAACTGTAAGCAAGGCTATTATAACTCAGAATGGTGAGCTCTACTCATATACAACACGTTTGAAGCCAGGGAGGCATACACAGCCACGATCTTACTAGCATAGTTTTTCATTGCCAGGTTTACAGTTTCTTTCAGGTTTGCTCCGATAGGTGTGCCTAGGTAACTAAGGCTGCTAGCTAAAGGAACCTCAGAGCTGGATAGACCTATTGAATTTCTATTCCCTTTATAGTTGAATGGGTAGAACAACTGTTTTATCAATATTAAAGATCAAGCACGTGTGTTCATACTCATCTTGGAGAAGCTCAAAAGTTGAAGAGCATCCTTGGAAAGTGCAGGAAAAGTTCAGTAAGTTGTCTGCAAATGTAACTAACAGAAGATCAACTCATTTGAAGATAAATATACAGTTCAACTTATCCTGAGCACCAGTAACACAATTATTAAACAAAACTGGAGAAGTCAGAGCTCCTTGGCGTACACCTTTTTGAATTGGAAATAGTTGACTATCATCTTTAATTTCAGCCTTCAGATTTCTATACATGTATCTTTAACAAGTGATTATCACAGCATCAGTACTTTTCAAATGGGCCTCAACCGAAACCTGCTAAAATATGTAAGAGTTAAAGGTTCTTGCAGCATTAAGTGCACACAAGACTAAGAAATCACCTCTTTCTTCAATATCCTTCAACAGCATTTATAAGCAAAACTTGAGCATGCTCTCTACCTAAGCCTTGCTGGTACTCAAACTGACAAAAAGGAGCAAAACAATTTTCTTCAATGTCTTTTATCAAAAATTACCGAAAGAGCTTGGAAGTAGTACACTAAACGGTAATGGGATGATAAGAACTGCACAGAGAAGGGTCTTTTTTGCTTTTTTTCAGTATGGGAGTTATTTGTCCAACACAAAATTGCAAAGGGACTTCACCACAGACAAGGATCATCTGAAATAGTAGTGCTAAATGATGCTCCATTAAAGAGCCTGTAAGTTGCAGGTGCTTAGCTGAAATAGAATCAACACCAGAGGAAGATTCTTTCTTTAATTTCAGAATCAAAGAGTGAATGCACTTGGCAACACAAGCAGGAAAGATTTCATCTTATTTGAAAGAAGAAGGTCAAGCTGTTTTTTCAAAAAACTCCTCTGTGCTTTGGTTGGGAGCACTGAACTCCCTCGCGAAATATTCAACCCAATTCTTTTCAGGCACACTAGCACTCTGAGCTTTGGTAGGCTTGCTATGCTTGCAGAGTTTGGAGGGGTCTTCAGCAATACGGATTATATTTATTTTTGTCACCTTTATTGCAGTGTAATTGCCTATAAACATCGGATAGTCCTAATTATAATCTCACTGGTTGATCTTGACATATATATCATATAGGTCACTGCTATGAAAATATCAATAAGAAAATTCAAAGTCCCAAGGGAATTCTCTCTCAAGTTGCAAAGCTTATTCAAACCATAATCCTTTGGCCACTGAATTAATGATTTTCAAAATATTGGCTGTAGGTCAAGAAGAGATTATAATCCTTTACCAATTATTAGCGATTAGTTAAATCCAAAAAGTGGTCTTAACACCATGAACTCTGAATCTACAGATAGGTATGATCAAGAGGATAATAAGTGAAAAAAGACTCCAAAAACAAATAGAAAATAGTAAAAAACAAGGAAATATGATCAGTGATACTTGCTGCATATTATAAAGTAAGAATTATATCATTTTTTTTTGTTAGTTAGAGTAAAAAAATAGAGGATCTCCCTAATGGTATTGGATCCTGTAAGTCGATTTATATCTTTCAGAAAGGGGTTAAGATATTTGTGGATGTTCAATAATAAATGATTATGAAATTATGGTGGTTTTCAGGAGGCATAGCCAATGTACATGAGGAAGAGGGTGCTTTTTGCCCAACCTCCGCCAGTTATGAAAGCTGGTGTCTAAATAAGATAGATGAGGATATGTTAGGATTCTGTATAACTTTGGTTTTCTGCCACTTGATCTTTAGTCCTACTTTCGAGGCTTCTCCTGAGAGCACCTGGAGAGCTTTGGTGACCTTTTCGATAGTGTCTGCAACTAGCGCTATGTCATCAGCAAAGTCAGCATCAGAGAGTTGCTGGTCTCCGAACTGATGGCGATTCGTCGTGCTGGTCATAACATGGTCTACGTACGATGCAGCTGAAAAGCTCGAGAGCGGCCCGTAGTTCTGGGGTAGGCCCGTAGTTCTCAGTATCGCCAAAATGAATGGCAATCAACAGAATCGAAAGCAGCCTTAAAGTCCACAAATGCAATGTATTCTTTTTGGTGAAATATTGCGTCTTCTCCATCAACTGGTGCACAGTGAAAATTTACTCTGTCGTCGACCTGCCAAGCATAAACCCAGCTTGCTGGACTCTTCTATTTCTATGCAAAAAGATGGAGCACCTGTCCAGGAGTGACATAGCAAAGAGTTTACTAGGAATGGAGAGAAGCGTGATCCCACGATAGTTGGAGCAGATTTGACAGCTGTTCTTGCATTTGCAGAGCGGCAATATGATGCCAGCACGCCAGTCATTCGGTATGCTTTCCTTCGTCCATACAGCTGAGAAGATTAGCTGGAGTACCAGAATCATTGCTGTACCCCTGTACTTGAGGAGTTCTGCAGAAATACAACAGACGCCAAGGGATCGATTGTTATTTAACCGTTTTACAGCATTTCGAATCTCTGAGGTGGTAAACGGTTGCGATACGAGGTCGGAAGTAGCCTCAAGTGTGGCCATGGCTGCTTGAATCAGATCTGGGTTGGGATGAGCAACTGCCTCAGCGTTCAAAAGCGTTGAGACTGGCTTTCTTGTCGACAAAGGTCTTCCTATCTCTGTGCAGTAGGCTATTGCACAAGCCGTTGAGTCGTCTATACTCTGGCATGTTCTTTGCTAAGCAGGCCCTTCAGTGCAGCTCGATCACGGACTGAGTCTCCTTGGATATCCAAGGTTCATTCTTGTGTCTGCTGCGGCCAATCGTATTACCAGCAAAATTGAGTATGTTATCTTTGAAAGACTTCCATGCTACTTCAGGGTCGTCCAGAACTTGGAGGCAGCTAAACCGGTTAGAGATATCGAGAGCATACTTCTGTTGCATCTCAGATGTAGCCAGACTACTCAGATCGAACTTGGGAGGCCGTCTTTCTTGCTGTTGCGCTCTCAGAAGTAGCCTCAGCATGGCGACTACTATCCTATGGTTTGTGTTTTCCAAGCTCAGCCGACCTATAAGTCTGGCAATTTGTTATTGACGAGCTCCAGCGACCCGAGATCATAACATAATTGACCATCTTCTCTGTCTGGCCGTCGTCACTACACCAAGTGTATTTGTGTGTATCTTGTTTCTGAAAGAGCGTGTTTGATATGACCAGATTATGCATATTGCAGAGCTGGAGGAGTCTTTTTCTGTTGTCATTCAGTAGATATGGAGTCACAGGCCAAGAACATTTCACTACACACCGCGTTAAGGTCTCCCAGTAGAGTGACAATGTCGTGGGATGGGACTCTAGACAGGATCGCTGAGTGCTTTGCGTAGAACTGATCCTTCACTTCGGCAGGACTTGGATTGGTGGGAACACAGCATACAATAATCCACTTGTGCTGGAGCTGAGCCATCAGTATTCTATCTAAAATTTGTTTATATGAGAGAAGGTATCTCTTGGCTCTGGCGTTCAGCACGAGACCATATTGTCTTGTTTTTTGGATCACCAGACCAGATCATGTGATATCCTCGGACTCTCTTCCGACAAGGCGGGTTTCCGTAAGCCCATCCCCAGTTACATTGAAGCGTTTTTAAGCTTGAAGGAAAGAATTTATTTAGCTCCAGGAAAGTTTAATGTGAGTACGTTCCAGGTGGCGAGGTGTATTCCAACTTGGTGAAGAAGGTTCATTCGATGGTCTGAAATCGGTCCAGGGACATGCTGGGGTCGTGGAAGATAAATGAGGGGTAGGTCATAGAGCTAGGACTTGTCTAGATATTGAGTCCCTGGGGCGGGCTCCACCCACCTCATCAGGTTGAGGCTGCCTATTAACATGGAGCGTTTAGTTAGGGGAAACCCCATATCCAGATACACATGGTCAACAGACTCAGCCACTTAATATCTGGTAAAGAAGTCTCCTGTTACTACTGTATGCTTTGAATAGTTGACTATTTGGATTATTGACATTGTAATAGCAAGCAAGGAGTCATCTCTACTAGGTGAACTGGGGCTGCAATAAACACATCCAAAAATCAAAACAGAAAATAAACTTGGAGCTGCTTTTAATCAGTTAGAAATTTTAGTTTGCTATTTTCTTTGGGGCACAAGAATCTTGAATAAGATTTATTCATAATGAATTAAGTATCCAATAAATACATGGAACTAACCCCATAATGGCTGTTATTTTTCTTATTCAGTGGAACACCAACCTGACGGGGGCATGAACTAACACAGGAAGGAGAAGTTGTTGCCAACTTTGAAAATAGGGTATGACAGACACAGGCACTATTGAACCTCCTTTGCAAAAAAATTCCTGCATATGTACATGCCTTGATAGGCAAATACATACTGAAGAAGTGTTTAAGAATCTAGTAGTAGAAACTACTACTACTAAAAAATTACCATAGCGCCAATCCACCTGAGGCCAAAACAGCTGAACATGCTTCTCCTCCCCTGCAATCTGTTTTAAAGCTTCCCTCGTTACATACTTCCAAAAACCTATAATTTCTTTATATCCTTTTTTATGACCTCTTTCCAACCCATTCGGGGACAACCCACTTTTTCTTTGGTCTTTGATGGTTTGTCAAAAAGGATGATCTTCAGCGATCTGTCATCTGCAGAACTTGCTCTAGCCATCTGAACCTTTCTCTCTGTATAGCCCTTAGAAAGGAGGACTGAACCTTATTTTTCATACAGCTAACTGTTTAAAATACGGTCTGTCAAATGGGTACTCAAAACTATCTGTAGACAGTGGTTTTACTTTCGATAGTGAATAAAATGATTTGAAAGCGCTTTTTGTGAAAGAGATAAAACAAACTGTATTTCTTTTTGCCAAGCAGAGGTTGGTCCCCTGGCACTAGATACATGAAGCAATTTAGAATATTTTCACAGTAAGAAAATAAAGTATTTAAGGATGTTGTATATGGTTTGAATCTACTTAATTTGGTGTCACTTCTTCAAATTCGCCTAATTCAATAATTGGCTTTCTATTTGGTCTAAAATTGTTACTGTATTGCTATTTTGTTGACAACTATGGAGTATAACCATTTTGGTGCACAAAATACCATGGTCTTAGGACTATAGACACAACTTCAAAATTTGCATCTTTACTTTACAATCTGCTCTGTAGGCAGTTTAAGTAGATTTTCTGGAGTTTATGCTATGGTTTATTAGTTCTTGGTTTTGAGCGGTACTAGAGTGTGTCTACAATTTAAAATTTTATGTTACTAGCCAAAGGTAGACCTAGAGTGAAATCTTGGGGGGGGGCAATTTGACAAGGGTGCCAATAATTGACCAAATTGAAAAGTTTATTTATAAAAAGAGTAAAGAAAAAAAACACATGAGGGCGCTGGAAAAATATGGGAGGGGGGCTATGTGGTCCCCCCTGGACCTGCCCCTGCTACTAGCTATTGATACTGTGGCCGGTAACACCTGTGAATGACCTTATAAGTCATTCTATTATTTTTGTCTGCTGCAATGATTTTAAGGTTGAGTAAGTATGACAGCACTAAACCCTTAAGGTAAAAACTTTAATATTCCTTCAAACATGTGGCGATACAAAAATAGTTGAACGCAAGTTACATTTTCACAACAATTGAAGTAGAACTCATTTGCACCTCCCATCCTTCTGAAAATTTTTAGAAGAACTAAACATTTTTAATCTGTGTCCAAATAAACCCCTTCGGAATTATCTGCAGCCTCTGGCTGGCATAATCAACTCTTGGAAAAAAAGTGCAACAATAGTTTTACTATCCATGCCTTTCTTTGCTTTAAATGGTAATAATTTGACTCCTTTTTTCACTTAATTAATGTTTTTTTATTTTTTTTTTATGAGGAACTTTAAACCTCCTGCAAGGGTTTATATCTTGAATTATCTTTGTCACCTAAAATTTCACCTCTTCGACAGTCTTTATTCATTAAGATTAAGTAACAAAAGGTTTTTTCCTGGACCAAAACTCAAGTATAACCAATGGAGGCTATTTGAGGACTGCAAAGCTTCTTGTGGCTGACCAAGCTATTTTCTGGTCTACGGCTGAGCTTTGCAAAGCTGCGACCGTTTCAGTTCAATTTTAACAAACATACTTCAGCTTGTTTGTTCTCAGCAGTTGTACTCTCCAGTGTCTGCTATATTTTCGTATTATAGCATTAGCTTACAAACCCGAACCGGCTTCATATTCGTTTAGGCCAATGCAGGTACCTAAATTTTCTACTGGGCAGTGGGGATTTTTTTTTTGGGGGGGGGGGGGGGGGGGGTTAATTTTAACAAACATTTAGCTTGTTTGTTCTCAGCAGTTGTACTCTCAAGTGTCTGCTATATTTCCCTATTATGGCATTAGCTTACAAATGCGAACAGGCTTCATATTCGTTTGAGGCTTATGCAGGTACCTAAAGTTTCTACTGGGTCTTCCTTTGTGTGTAAAAATACATGTTTTATGGAAAGTACCACGTTGATGACTCAGTTTTTTTTCCCTGAATTAGAAGGATGGTCGATTGGTAATTACTGATCTGTGTCCTTTGACATCCTGTTGACATTTCTCCTTTGAACTTGAATGACAATATTTGTGTCTTGTTGTAATGTGCCCTTTTGGTTATATCTTTGGATGTTTTTTTTGTTTTTTTTTGGTGCTCTGTATTTTTCTTCTATTTTATAATCGGGTTTACAATTAATTGTCATTGTTATTATTTATTGCTCATATAAAAAAAAATATTGTTTTCCTTGCTGTTCAAGTTGGAGGACTGTAAGTCTCCAGTTTAGACTTTTCAACAATAGTAGTTTCAAGGGTGGACTCTTTTTATTTTGCTGACATCTTGAGGGGCTTTGAATCTTCCTTTGAGATTCGGAATAATTTATTTCAAGTTATAATTTCAAATTATTTTTCTGATGGATCTGAGTGGAAACTTACCATTTCAAAAGAAGTGTTACATGGGAAACCTTTTTTATTGGACAGTTTTTATTTTTTTAACCATGTTTTTAAATGTAGATGCTATGGGCTGTGATTTACTGTCTGCTAATTTGCAGCACTTGGTGCAACTACGAAAAAGACCCCAATCTTCTTATACTGAACAACATCAACCTCAGAGGCTCTAAAAATTCCAATTGTCAAACAGGCGGACAATACCTCTGCTCATAGTAAGGAACAAGCAATGCACAGTCAATTTCACGTGAATTTCAAATTCCCAATCTCCTTAAACTGAAAAATAACAACCTCAGAGGGTCCTAAAACTTCCAACTGTCATACAGGCAGACAATACCTCTGCTCATACCAACGAACAAGCTATGCACAGTTGATTTCACGAATATACAGGTTGACATAATGACTATTTTCAAATTGCAGATTTGTCCTTCTGATGATCCTCTTGATCATCCTGATTTCAACGAAGTGGACTACATTAACAAACTTTTTCCAAATGAACAATCTCTAACGTCGATTGATGATATTATCAACAATGTCAAAAGTAGAGTTTCAAATGTGGATGAAGAGATCAGGACAAGTTTACACCAGCAAAACGCGTCTGCAAAGGCTTGTTTAACTAGTATATCTTTTGAAACTTTTTAACCAAATTGGCCAGAAAAAATTTGCGAAGAAGAAGATCAAGAAAAAACAAAAACGAACGGGACAAGGTAAATATAAATCCAAATATCAACACCTAATTAAAGAAAGCAGATTCTAAAAACAACTATGTGAAAGAAACAAACATTTTTAAACTATAAGATATATAATTTATTATGGGAAATTATCTATATCAGCCAAAAATATTTGGTGTTTTTCTTTCTAAATTGTCCTAGTTTTTTGACCTATTGGTCAATTGACCAAATCTCTTCAAAATTTTTCCCGATTATGACAATGGCCCAATTTTTGATAAAAAAAAAGGCCAATCAAAAACGACCCTATTTTACTTTCTAAATTGACCCAATCCTGTTATTTTTTTTATACATACTCTGGCGCTCAAGGGGGTTTGTGTCCTCCTAGAGAGCTTCAATTTCTAAATTTTTCAAATGGTACAGGGTTGCGACATCTCAGCAGCAATATTGAGTTGAAAGATATAATTCTCTAAAACGAATAACAGTTTTTGAGAAACAAACCTAGAGTATAGCAATATATAAAAGGAGCACAGAATTTGTATTTATTACGTATTACAGAAGAAAATCGTTTAGTTTTGACCATTAAAACTTGAGAAAAAACCTAGGCTAAAGTAATATACTAATGGGAGATACCTTGGAGATGTATATCTTTTGGATTAATGGGGGATGTTGCTACCGTAAGATAAGAAAAAGAATGGAGACCAGATTCTCGTTAGTTTTCACTATTTATTTTTCATTCAAAAATTGCCTTGGATTTCTCTTTTTTTTATATTTATTTTATAAATCTATGGTTGCAACTCAGTATCAAATATCTTCTCCCTAGTTAAGTTTGTGACAAGGTTTCTTTGCTAATATCCACTATAGCTTTTTTTTGTTGAAGGAAAGGCAAGAAGCTAACAAGAGTGCTACTTTCCTCTATTTCAGCCCTTGTTTTTCTTATATAATTTTCCAAATTTTTCGGGTTATTAACTAATTCATTTAAAGAGTAAATTAATTTTAATGTGAAATTGAAGTAAACAACTACAAACATTGAAGTAAAAACACTCAAGTTACCTCAAATTTGACATTCATCTGTGCATTCATGTTAGTGTGCATAGCTTCGAATTCAAAGCCAACTAACCTAACCTAGCAAGTTGCATTATGCTTTATATAAAACCAGTGTATTTATCTAGCAATATTTAAACTTGATCACCTGGATGCTTGGAGCCCCAGTTAAATTGCTTTCTAGGGTGCAAAATTCAGAATCGAATTATAGCTTTTTCTCTTCTTGAGAAAATTCAAAAGTGACGTAGAGCTTCTTCTCTTCTTCGGAAAAATTCAGAATCGAATAATGAATTTTTTTTTCACTTCTTTGAGAAAATTTAGAAGTGACGTAGAAATTTTTCTCTTCTATGCGGGGAATCTCAGAACTGAAGAATAACTTTTCCTCTTCTTTGGACAATTCGCTTGAAACCTATGACTTAGCATATTTTGTATTCACTGAGATTTTTCATATTTGGAGAAAATATTATAAAACGTAAAAAAAAAAACTTTCGCAAGCAAAATTAGAAACTGTCTTGGTACTAATGCTTTCACCTTTCTTGAATTTTTCAGAGTTTTCTCCCTGAATTTTATCAAAGAAATGTGGAGTCTTTGATATCTTGCCAAAATTAAGCATTTAATAATTATGTTAATGTCCGTATATTTTGTGCTTTAGAATTCAGGGAGATTTTTCAGATTTGGAGAAAATATTATAAAACTTAAAAAGAACTTTTGCGGACAAAATTGAAAACTGTCTCGGTACAAGTACTTTCACCAACCTTGAAGTTTTCAGAGTTCCCCCCTGAATTATAATAAAGAAATGTGGGGTCATGGAGATCTTACTAAAAATTTACTATTTTAATTTTCGTTTTAATGTCCGTGTACTTTTAAACTCTAATATTCACAGAGATTTTTCAGATTCGGAGAAAACATTATAAAACTTAAAAAGAAGTAATGTGGACAAAATTGAAAACTGTCCTGGTACTAGTGCTTTCACGTTCCTTGAATTTTTCAGAGTTTCCCTCTGAAATTTATTAAAGAAATGAAGGGTCATGGAGGTCTTGCCCCAAAAACTAATTTTCATGTTAATATCCGTATATCTTTAAAATCTAGTATTCACGGAGTTTTTTCAGATATGGAGAAAATATCATAAAACTTAAAAGAGCTTTCGCGAACTAAATTGGAAACTGTATTGGTACTAATACTTTCATCTTCCTTGAATTTTCAGAGTTTCTCCCTGAATGTTATTAAGGAAATGTGGAGTCTTGGAGATCTTGCCCAAAAATTAATCATTTAATTATCGTGTTAACATTAATATATTTTTGAACTTTAGTATTCATAGAAATTTTTCAGATTTGGAGAAAATATTATAAAACTTAGAGAAATTTTGGAGACAAAATTAAAAACTGTCTTGGTACAAGTACTTTCACCTTCCTTGAATTTTCAGAGTTTTCCCCTGAATTTTATTAAAGAAAAGCTGGGACATGGAGATCTTACCAAAAATTAATTATTTTAATTATCGTGCTGATGTCCGTGTACCTTGAACGGTACACGGACAGTTAAAGGAATGAAGGGTCATGGAGGTCTTGCCCCAAAAACTAATTTTCACGTTAATATTCGCATATATTTTTAAATTTAGTATTCACGACGTTTTTTCACATATGGAGAAAATATTATAAAACTAAAAAAGAACTTTTGAGAACTAAATTGAAAACAGTCTTGGTACTAATACTTTCATCTTCCTTGAATTTTCAGTTTTTCCCCTGAATAATATTAAAGAAATGTGTAGTCTTGGAGATCTTGCCAAAAATTAATCATTTAATTATCGTGTTAATATCAATATATTTTTGAACTTTAGGATTCACGGAATTTTTCAGATTTTGGAGAAAATATTATAGAACAAATTCCTGGAACACCGACTCAAGAAAAAAGCATTTCTAACTGTGTTTTAAACAGTTCTTTTAGTTCTTCTGAATATTTGGCAAAAAATTCTCTGTGTAGTAGAACAAACTGTCCTGAAAAGTACGAGACAACTATTAAAAATGCTCTGAATCTAGATCTGACAAGGAAATTATGATGGCTGAAGTCACCTATAACAATCTGAGTAAACATTCAAAACCAAAAATTGGGCAGCAGGTTACTTGGCAATGTCACCCTGATATCTGCAAGCTCTATCCGACGGATATTGAATCCAGGTTGCAGCGGTAGCTAGCAACCTAGTAAGAGACGATCACGTCCAATGTTAAGAAATATAAAAAACCCCTAACTCCTAGAAAAATAGTCAGATCAAAACAAAAAGTACACCATTAGAACCACCTTGTCCGAAACCTCTATAAAGGAAACTTACCGCCCTTTGGCTTGAATAACAAAGAAAATATATTGGCTTGAAAATCAAGCAAATTGACTTTTACCACGTTATTCTCCACAAACGGGATATTTTTTTCTCTTTTCTTTGTATCCAGAGATAGCTTGGCACTGGAACATCGTAGAGGGTTGTTCAATAGCTCATTTTAAAGGAAATTAATTGGGTTAAAAACCTTTTGTAACTAAAATAAATTATTTCTAAAGAGAATAAATTTTTCCACCAAAAACTGCATTTTCGATGTCTTTTCACACTGTAGTCTTTCAAACATAATCGTATACCAGCGGTAAGATTTGAACCCACGCCTCCGAAGAGACTGGTGGCTAACACCAGTGCCTTGGACCACTCGGTCAGGTTGCCTCTCATAAATAAATATATATGTGAATCTGGGTTGCGGCAATAGCTAGCAATCCAGGTTGCAGCGGTAGCTAGCAACCTAGTAAGAGACGATCACGTCCAATGTTAAGAAATATAAAACCCATAGTTCCTAAAAAAGGAGTCAGATCAAATTCAAAAGTACACCATTAGAACCGCCTTGTCCGAAACCCCTGTATAGTAAACTTTCTGTCCCTTAGCTTGAACAGCAAGGGAAATATATTGGCTTGAAAATCAAGAAAAGTGGCAGCTACTACAACATTCTGCCTAAACGGGATATTTTTTTTCTTTTTTTTTTTCTTTTTTTTTCTTTTTTCTTTTCCACAGATAGCTTGGCACTGGAACATCGTAAAGGGTTGTTCAATAGCGCATTTTAAAGGAAATTAATTGGGTTAAAAATCTATAGTAACTAAAATAAATTATTTCTAAAAGAGAATAAATTTTTCCACCAAAAACTGCATTTTTGATGTCTTTTCACACTGCAGTCTTTCAAACATAATCGTATACCAGCGGTAAGAATTGAACCCACGCCTCTGAAGAGACTGGTGGCTAACACCAGTGCCTTGGACCACTCGGCCAGGCTGCCTCTCATAAATAAAATATATATGTGAATTTGGGTTGCAGCAGTAGCTAGCAACCTAGTAATAGACGATCAGTCCAATGCTAAGAAATATAAAAACCCAAAACTCCTAAAAATAGAGTCAGATCAAAACAAAAGTACATCATTAGAAATACCTTGTCTGAAACCCTACTAGATAAATAATGAACGTCATCATATAGTTTTATATTAGAGCTATGACGTGAATAGAGTGACGTCATAATTAGTATATAAGGAAAGTCAAAACTGAAAATTCTCTCATTCTTGATTAGAATAATGGTTAGATCGAAGCAAGCTATACGCAATTTGAAGAAAGAGTACTACACAAACAACAGAGCTAGTATCTTGAAAAGAGAAAAGCAAAGGTATTCAACCGACCAGGCGTATCGAGAAGTAAAAATTGAGAGAGCAAAACAAAGGTATTCAACCGACCAGGCGTATCGAGAAGTAATAATTGAGACAGCAAAAGAAAACAGCAAGATGTGTTATCACAATGATGAAGATTATAGACATGCAAAAATTGAGACAGCCAAACAAAAGATCAAGGAACGGTATGGTAATGATGAACATTACAGAGAAGCAAGAATTGAGCAGGCTAAACAAAAGATCAAGGAGCGTTATCACAATGATAAACTTTATAGAGAAGCAACAATTGAGCAGGCTAGACAAAAGAGCAGGGAACGTTATCACAATGATGAAGATTATAGACATGCAAAAATTGAGACAGCCAAACAAAAGATCAAGGAACGGTATGGTAATGATGAACATTACAGAGAAGCAAGAATTGAGCAGGCTAGACAAAAGATCAAGGAGCGTTATCACAATGATAAACTTTATAGAGAAGCAACAATTGAGCAGGCTAGACAAAAGAGCAGGGAACGGTATGATAATGATGAAGATTACCGAAACAAACATAAGAAAAAAGTTGCTACCAGAATAATGGGTAGATACTGGGGTGACAAAAGCTATAATGAAAAAATTAAATTCTCTGCGAGGTTGTACCGAAGAACGCATAAGGACAAAGGGAAAAATTACATTCAGAAATACAAGAAGATGGCAAAAATGCAGGCTGATCTTCGTAATTGAGAAACATTTTACGCATGTTTTACCAGTTTTCGTGTGTTATCACGAAAAGTATTCAAAATTACAGATTAAAATTCTCTTTGAAAGAGCGGATGCTGTTGAAAAGTCGGCTAGAAATTCCTTGGCAAAGCTTCATAGTAATATCCAAAAGAAATGTTGTCAGTTTAATGAAAAGCTTCCAAGGTATGGATTGGCAACTGCGGAACAGTTTACAGATGCAATGGAAAATGTTCGACAACACAGTGAATATACGGGGGCGCACTTCTTTGAAAATTCGTATATTAATTTTGGAAGGAGCAATTGCAGTTTATGTAGCAGCAATAAAAAAATATATACAAGCATACCTATCAACAGCGAAGGAAAAGCAATGTTTTTCAATTATGGCGAAAACGAGCCTGTTAGGGTTATTAGTAAATGTGTTTGTAAGACTAATGATTTAGAACAAATTCCTGGAACACCGACTCAAGAAAAAAGCATTTCTAACTGTGTTTTTAAACAGTTCTTTTAGTTCTACTGAAATTTGGCAAAAAATTCTCTGTGTAGTAGAACAAACTGACCTGAAAAGTACGAGACAACTATTGAAGAATGCTCTGAATCTAGATCTGACAAGGAAATTATAATGGCTGAAGTCACCTATAACAATCTGAGTAAACATTCAAAACCAAAAATTGGGCAGCAGGTTACTTGGCAATGTCACCCTGATATCTGCAAGCTCTATCCGACGGATATTGAATTGTGTCAAATTCTTTTTTGATATCCTTGAAAATAATATAGCATTAAAATTTTCAACTGACAAAGTGGTTAATTTCTACCTTGGCAGCTTGGATTATTGTGAAATCAATTACAGGGACACAAGAAAGCATGGGCATTCGTTATACTGTAGCCCAAATGAGGGATGTCAGAGCTATTTGCGTTCTCTAAGGGCACTAGCTCCACATTTTCCTGTCTTGAACTGTTTCATTAATAGCGTATATAAGGCAGTATCAAAATGTAAGATTATACAACATATTAATCTACTAAAAGTCGAGGGCTCGTACAAGGAACTAAGTCATTACATAGAAGAAGTGTCAAGTAGACTCTGTCGTAATAATAGTCAAGACTTCATTTACGGTGATAGCAATATTAGAGTTTCTGTGGATGAAAATACAATAATAAAATTATTTGGTGAGAGCCTTGATAAGGTAGCTAACATTAGGGATGTATACCCCACAATGCATTGTGACAATTGTGAGCAGATAAAGACAAAATACCAATTGAAGAGTCTAAGATCCCTTTCAAATAAGAAAGGTTTTGATGTAATGATGGCCACGATTTTAGAACACCTACAACAGGACATACCCAAAGATGACAGAGAACAACTAATTCAATGTACAGGTTGGAAAGAGGATGTCATGGATTCATTCTTTGTCTGTGATTACTGTGCTGGGAAAATGTTGAAAAGTCAGGAGAATGTCCGATCAGTATTAAATAACCTTCATATAGACTGTACACCGGAATGTATAAAGTGTTTTTTAAATAATTTTGAAATGGCAATGATTCGATTTGTAATGCCTTGTCTTACGATCGTCAGATTAGGGCAAGTAACTGCATTGAAGAGACCTAGAACAGAACTTGTTGATGCTCTTAAGGGGGGGAGAATAGTATATCTACCTGTTGATGTGCAAGCAAATGCAGATATTCAGCCTGAAAAACTTCTTAACATTGATAGTTTTGTAGTTATTGTCAATGGTCAGCCTACTTACAACAAGAATGTTTGGACTGCACTAATAGATCTGAGAAAAGTCCATGAAGCACTGTTGTGGTTAAGAAAGAACAACAGTCTCTATAAAACAATACATGCATACACCCTAGAAGATTAAAAAAAAATACTTGAAGCCCGTCTTGCTGAAAAAGCGGTTGGTGTTGATAACTTACCTGAAATACCGGAAGCTGCAATCCTTCAGAAACTGACAGAAAGCGCAAAATCTACATTGGTTGAACATTTTTCTGTCCAGCCTCTCAATTCAGCGGTTCCAAAAGACTTCATTGAAGATTTTAAGCAAATGAAAGATCTTGGTACTGACCAATTTCAAATCAAGAATTACATTAAAAGACGATCATTTGAATAACAATTAAGTGCATACATTGGAATTAGCAAGCTACTTGATTGTTTGAGACTAGTCTCTTACTATTTCAAAGAAGAAAAAGCCGTAGGATTTTTCCTGTGTGTAATCAGTTTATTATCATAGGCAGCACGCTAGCACTGCCTGAGTAAAGAACGATGTGAAACAATGTGTTTTTTTTTCTTCTTCAGTCTGGCACTTCGTATCGAAGGAGTTGTCGTATCCGGTTTGCAGCGATTTACATAAAAAACCGATATAGCTCATCATAAATGCGGTTTGTCAATTAGGTTTATCTTATATACGGGTTGCAGCGGTATCTAGCAACCTAGTATATATGGCTTGAAAATCAAGAAAAGTGAAAGCTACTACAACATTTTGCCTAAACGGCATATTTTTCCGGGTTGCAACGGTAGCTAGCAAACCTAGTAAGAGACGATTACGTCCAATGTTAAGAAATATCTATATCTATATCTCGTATCTCTATAAACGTAATTTACGGGTTAGGCGAAAAAAGTTTGAACTAAGATGAAATAAAATTAATAGCGTAAAAAATGACGTAGCGAGTCAATTGAAGCAAAAGAAAAACCAAACTAATTTTAAAATTTTCAGGTTTTTTCTGGTTTGAATTAAAAATGGAAATTATTGTTCAGACACCATAAATATATTTGCACTTTGCAGCTAAATAAAATTATCTTATTTAAAGTTTTCAGGAATTATTCTAGTTTCAGTTGACAAATAAGATTTTTTTTCAAGGAATCGAGCAGCTTTAACATTTCTAAGAATATTTCGAGTTGTATTTAATCAAAAGAAATTTTTTACTATCATATCCTAAATATTTTTGTAGTCTACATAATTTAGCTAGTTTCTCCCTTGTCTTTTGCTTTATCATAGTGTTTACGACGTGTTTATAACAAATAACGAACGATAGCTCGTAGTAACTGAAATTTTAATTGTGGGGATAACCTCAAGATAAAAAAAAACAAACTAATTTTCACATTTTTAAGAATATTTCGAGTTGTATTTGATAGCAGGAAATTTTTACTCTCATACCTGAAGTATTTTTGCAGTTTACATAATTTAGCCATTTTCTCCTCGACTTTAGTTTTATCATAGTGTTTTATAACTTGTCAAACAGTTCGTGGTAACGAACTGCATAGTAAGAGCGACTCGTCTCAATAGTAGGCTAACCGAAACTCTAAAAAACGGAATTTTAACATCAATAGATACATCAAAAGAATTAGATTTTTATGCTGATTTTACATCTTTAAGTTTCAGCAAATTTAGTCTTATTCATCAAAAGTTACGATCCTTGGAAAATTTGCCCTATTTTCGAAAAAAGGGAAAACATTCCCTAAGAGTCATCGAATCGTAATGAAAATCCAATGTATGCAATAATTTATTCTTCTAATGATCGTCTTTTAATTTCATATTTTCAACCCCATTAATTTCCTTTAAAATGAGCCATTGAACAACTCTCCACGATGTTCTAGTGCCAAGCTATCTGTGGAATTACTAACCTATACTATAATTAAGTGGCGTATAAAATTTATTATAGGCAAGAGGTCGTTCTTTATTATAACTAATAGTGTACTTCTTAGTTTGATCTGACTCATTTTTAGGAGTTATGGGTTATTTTAGTTTTTACTATGGGGCGTGGTCGTCTCTTATTAGCTTACTAGTTACCGCTGCAACCCGGATATTCAGCTATCAATAAAACCATGATATCGATGATAATTACAATATTATCATTTACAATATCGATCCTTAATGTCAAAAACCCTGATTACAAACAGGAAAAAGCCTACGGCTTTTTCTCCCTTGGAGTAGTAACAGACGACTCACAAAGAATAATGGAGTTAACTAAGTCCAATGTATGCAATGGTTTGTTCTTAATATAATATTTTTAACCCCAATTATTTCCTTTAAAATGAGCCATTGGACAACTCTCTACGATGTTCCAGTGCCAAGCTGTCTGTAGAATTACTAACCTATACTATAATTAAGTGGCGTATTAGTATAGGCAAGAGGTCGTTCTTTATTATAAAAAAAAAATATGCCGTTTGTGGAGAATAACGTGGTTAAAGTTAATTTTCTTGATTTCCAAGCCAATATATTTCCATTGCTGTTCAAGCCAAATGACAGAAAGTTTCCTATATAGGGGTTTCGGACAAGGTGGTTCTAATGGTGTAGTTTTTTTTGATCTGACTTTCTTTTTAGAGCTAAGGGTCTTTATATTTCTTATCATTGGACGTGATCGTCTATGACTTGGTTGCTAGCTACCGCTGCAACCCGGAGGTATGTATGTCTTCAGATGAAACTCTCAATAAGCTTAAGTGTTCTAGCCATTTCAATAATCTCCCCGGATCTTTACTATAACTTTCATGTAAAACTAGCAAAATATTTTTTAAGCCTGATGAAGATTTAACTAATGTGTCAAAAGTAAGGTTGCAAGTCAACGATTTTGTTTTGGCCTTATTATAATTGGTATGGTGAAATAATAATATGCATATGGCTCTTAAATCATACTTATTTATGGTTCCATATGGTCTAGTGGCTAGGATAGTTTACTTTCACTTAACAGGCTCGGGTTCGATTCCCGGTGTGGGAATATTTTTAACTCTATAATCTTCGAACATTTGAACCTTTTATAATTTATAATAATGTATAATATAAATACTGTAATCTTAACTATATTAACTATAGTGAAGTTGCGTATGCAAGTTAGTATAGGGAAGACATCGATCTTTATTATATATTTTATAAGTCTTCGATAGTCTAATGGTAAGTAGGCCCACTTGTTACCTGGGAGAAGGGGTTCGATTCCCCGTCGGGGAGAACTTTTAATATGTTGAATTAAAAGCTCTATCTTTTCAATTTAAAATTTAAAAAATAAACTTGTTTATTTACATTCTAGCTAAAATAATGAAGATAATATGAATGAACCACAGCGTTTAGTTTCTTTGGACTTGAGCTTGTTTTTAACTATAAATACCAACATGAAAAAGCCTACGACTTTTTTTTCTTTTAAATAGTAAGAGACACAACTCAAACAATCAAGTAGCTAACTAAGTCCAATGTATGGAATGGTTTGCTATTTCAGTGATCGTCTTTTAATGTAAATTCAAAATTCAAGTATCTTTGAAAAGACTGCAGTATGAAAATACATCAAAAATACAATTTTTTTGAATAAATTGATTCTACTTTAAAAAGTATTTTATTTTTAATTACAAAAGTGACTAGATGTTGCAATTTCCTTTAAAATGAGCTATTATACAGCTCTATATGATTTTCCAGTGCTCAGCTAGTTGAGGAGGAAAATCAAGCGGAAATAAAAAAAATATCCCGTTTGTGGAGAGTAACGTGGTTAAAGTCAATTTTCTTGATTTTCAAGCCAATATATTTTCTTTGTTATTCAAGCCAAAGAGTGATAAGTTTCCTTAATAGGGGTTTTGGACAAGGTGGTTGTAATGGTGTAATTTTTGTTTTGATCTGACTCTTTTCTCAGGAGGTAGGGGTTTTTATATTTCTTAACATTGGACGTGATCGTCTCTTACTAGGTTGCTAGCTACCCCTGCAACCCGGAACTAGGGACTAAAGTTCGTTCTTTAATGTAAAAATTCGATGATCGAGCCTTTATGTAACCCGGATTAAAAAATTATTATCATATCTTATATGTAACTTTTGTTTTACAAGTCTTCGATAGTCTAATGGTAAGCATGTCCACTTGTTGCCTGGAGAAGGGGGTTCGATTCCCCGTCGGGGAGAACTTTTAAAATGTTGAATTAAAAGCACTATCTTTTCAATTTAAAATTTAAAAAAGAAACTTGTTTATTTACATTCTAGCTAAAATAATGAAGATAATATGAAGGAACCACAGTGTTCAGTTTCTTTGGACTTGAGTTCGTTTTTTAACTATAAATACAAACAGGAAAAAGCCTACGGCTTTTTTCTTCTTTTAAACAGTAAGAGACGAAACTCAAACAATCAAGTAGCTAACTAAGTCCAATGTATGGAATGGTTTGTTATTTCAGTGATCGTCTTTTAATGTAAAAATATAAATACTGTAATCTTAACTATAGTTAAGTTGCGTTTGCAAGTTAGTATAGGGAAGAGTTTGATCTTTATTATATCAATAGTAACCGAAACTCCTGAACCAAAATTTTCTTTTTTGGCTTAATCGCTAAAATTATTATGTAAACTGCAAAAATATTTATGATGCCTAATCAGTAATAGTCATTTCTTAATTTAAACAACAAAAATACATGAAAATTTTATAATTAGTTTTACTTTTTGTCTCCTGGAAGAAAAATTTATCTTCTTATATCTTCTTTATAGTCCTTTTGGCGGAGTCCGCAGAAGGCTATTCCTCCGGACATATTTTTGATTTCTTCATATGTGATTTTTTTCTGGATTTTAAAAGAGTTTAAACTCTTTTTTTCCACGGTAGTTGAGTTTACAGCCATAGGAATAGACTGATCACTAACTATTTGTTCGTCATTTTTATCAGACATTTTTGTTTGCTTTTTTCTTTACAACTGATTTGAAATTGGATCTTATAACTCGTATCGAGTATCCATAACCTAACAAAAAATAAAACTAATTTTTAAATTTTCAGGTATTTTGTTAGTTTGAATGAAAAGATTAAAATTATTGCTCAGATATCATAAATATTTTTGCAGTTCACATAATAAATTTAGCGATTCTAAACTGAAAAATTAAATATATAAAAAATGGAATTTTTTTGTCTGAAAATAAATAGTCAATCCCACATCGGGTAGTTAGAACCTAACCAAAAATAAAACTAATTTTAACATTTTAAGGTATTTTTCTAGCTTGTATTGAAATATTCAAACTATTGCCCGGATATCATGGATATTTTTGCAGTTTACACAAGCTCCAAAGAACGCACAGGCTGATCTTTGTAAATTGAGAAAAATTTTACGAATGTTTTACCGGGATTACGAAAAATTTTCAAAATTGAACATTAAAATTATCTCTGAAAGAATAGATTTTGTTGAAAATTCAGCTAGAGATACTTTCGCAAAACTTCGTACTGATATCCAGAAGAAATGTTGCATGTTTAGTGAAAAGCTTCCAAGGTATGGACCGGCAACTGTGGAACAGTTTTACAGATGTAATGGAAAATCTTATACATCACTGTGAATATATGGAGGCATAATTGTCCTTTACTTAGATTCAGCTTAAATTCCAAATAGAGCCTTTATGTAATTACTATACAGGGTTTTCGGATAAGGCGGTTCTAATGGTGTACTTTTTGTTTTGACTGCTGTTTTAGGAGCTATGGGTTTTTATATTTCTTAAAATTGGACGTGATCGTCTCTTATTAGGTTGCTAGCTACCGCTGCAACGTATCAGGCAACCAACTTGTCAGAACAGCTTTGTATTGTCACCACTTTTCAAAGTTTTCAAATCTGGCTGGTACAATCCTATCTCATTCATTCTAAGGACAGATTCTTATCTTATTATAGATTTTATAACGCACAACACCGTTGGTTTTGTCTTTTCTTTTATATAAAGGTAAATGTTCGTTCTATATTATATTTTTTTAGGAGTTAGGGGTCTTCATATTTCTTAACATTGGACGTGATCGTCTCTTACTAGGTTGCTAGCTACCGCTGCAACCCGGATAATTAGCTAATTTGACAAGACATAGGTAACTAAGGGCAAGAGTTCGTTCTTTACTATATACATATTCCCCATTTATAATGAAATGTTATTCCCCTGATCGTCTTTTAATGTAATTGTTCATCTAATGATCGTCTTTTAATATAACTTTAATATAAATATAGGCTAGAGTTCTTTCTTTATTGTACCTTACTAAATTACAAACAGGAAAAAGCCTATGGCTTTTTCTTAATTGGAATAGTAAGAGACACCTGGCTACAACCTACGATCGTGACGTCATTGATCAATATTATATATTAATTATAATCTAATTTTAGTTACTATGGGCTGGATGTTTGTTCTTTACTGTAACATTTTGTTTTGATCTGACTCCTTTTTTAGGAGTTACGGGTTTTTATATTTCTTAACATTGGACGTGATCGTCTCTTACTATGTTGCTAGCTACCGCTGCAACCCGGATCAAAACTCCGATTGTAAGTCGTATATCAGTTACTATGGGAGAGAGATCGCGTTACTATGGGGAGAGAGCTATCTGTGGAAAAGAAAAAAAAAAAGAAAAAAAAAAAAAAAAAATATCCCGTTTAGGCAGAATGTTGTAGTAGCTGCCACTTTTCTTGATTTTAAAGCCAATATATTTCCCTTGCTGTTCAAGCCAAGGGACAGAAAGTTTCCTATACAGGGGTTTCGGACAAGGCGGTTCTAATGGTGTACTTTTTGTTTTGATCTGACTCCTCTGTTAGGAACTATGGGTTTTTATATTTCTTAACATTGGACGTGATCGTCTCTTACTAGGTTGCTAGCTACCGCTGCAACCCGGATCTTTCAAAGAGAATTTTAATCTGTAATTTTGAATACTTTTCGTGATCCCGATAAAACATGCGTAAAATGTTTCTCAATTATAAAGATCAGCCTGCATTTTTGCCATCTTCTTGTATTTCTGAATGTAATTTTTTTCCCTTTGTCCTTATGCGTTCTTCGTTACAACCTCGCAGATAATTTAATTTTTTCATTATAGCTTTTGTCACCCCAGTATCTACCCATTATTCTGGTAGCAACTTTTTTCTTATGTTTGTTTCGGTAATCTATATCGTTATCATACAGTTCCTTGCTCTTTTGTTTGGCTGTCTCAATTGTTGCATGTCTATAAACTTCATCATTATAATAATGCTGTTTCTCACTATCAATTTTCGCATGTCTATAAACTACATCATTATAATAACGCTGTTTGTCACTATCAATTTTCGCATCTCGATACGCCTGGTCGGTTGAATACCTTTGCTTTTCTCTTTTCAAGATGCTATCTCTGTTTTTTTGGTAGTACTGTTTTTTTAACTTGCGTGTAGCTTGCTTGATTGAAACCATTATGTAACCATTAGTTGAATGTTTATGTCATGTATCAAGTATCAAGAACCTAACAAAAACTTAAACTAATTTTTAATTTTCAGGTATTTTTCTAGTCTAAATTAAAAGATTAAAACTATTGTTCAGACACCATAAATATTTTTGCAGTTTATAACTTTAGCGATTCTGAACTAAAAACAAAATAAAATAAAAATTAATTTTTTTCAATTTTTACGTCACGTTGCTCATTAAGTCATATATGGTTATTAGTACACAATAGGTTTTAGATATTACGTCATGTCACTTATTACGTCATATATGGTTATTAGTAGATAATCGGTAAAATATTCGTTCTTTATTATAAAAAAAAAAAAGATTATTAATCGGACACCATAAATATTTTTGCAGTTTACATAATAACCATAGCGCTTCTGAACTGAAAACTAGAATCAAAATAAAAATTGAATTTATTTTCTACGGAAATATAGCACAAAAGATACGCAATGTAGAAGTCTCGCTTTTTTTGGGAGACTTCTACAGGGGGTGTCTCCCTTTTTTTTTAAAAAATAAGGCAAATTTTCTCAGGTTTGTCACCTTTGAAGGTCAAGACTAAACTTGACAAAAAGTATAAATTTCAAATCAGCATAAAAATACAATTCTTTTGATGTATCTATTGGTACCAAACTTCCGTTTTTTAGAGTTTCAGTTACTATTGAGAGGAGTTGTTTTTTACTATACAGTTCGTTACCACGAAGTGTTGGACTTTAATGCAAAATTTAACACAATACAACTTCGATCCTTATATATAATCCTTTTTTTAGGAACTATGGGTTTTTATATTTCTTAACATTGGACGTGATCGTCTCTTACTAGGTTGCTAGCTACCGCTGCAACCCGGACTACGTAACTCATTTTAAAGGTAGAACTCTTTCTAATTGATTACAAACAGGAAAAAGCCTACGGCTTTTTCTTCTTTGAAATAGTAAGAGACTAGCCTCAAACAATCAAGTAGCTAAATAAATCAATTGTATGTATTGGGTTTTTTATTCCAATGACCGTCTTTTAGTGGAAAATTTTAATATATTGACCTTAAATATAATAACTGTACTAGCTTATACTATAGTTAAGTGGCCTATAAAATCTAGTATAGGAAAGAGGTCGTTCTTTATTATAAACTTATTACGTCATATATGGTTATTAGTAGATAATCGGTAAAATGTTCGTTCTTTATTATAATATCGAACGCGTCGTCCCAAAAAATCAGAGAACGGTTCATTCGAGCGTAAATTAAAAGTTATAGCGTCCTTTTAAGCGGAGAAAAAGATTACGACACAGCAAAGTAGCGCTTCTGCCATTGTGTGGTGGCAAAAAAACAACAATTTTGCACTGAAGAGGAGCAGGTTACTATCAATTGAAAATTCTGGGATATCCAATTGATCTACAATATATGAGAAACT
The DNA here is from genome assembly GCA_027921565.1 of Artemia sinica. Lineage (NCBI taxonomy): Eukaryota > Metazoa > Arthropoda > Branchiopoda > Anostraca > Artemiidae > Artemia > Artemia sinica. The sequence continues at coordinate 67,861,273 of CM051261.1, read as the reverse complement.
ATAAATTGAATATCCCAGTTTCAGAGGCTATAATCCCGCGCAGTGGTGTATCAAACGATTCGGGAAACGAACTGTAAATAAGGAGCGACCCAGCTCAACAGTAACCGAAACTCTAAAAACAAAATTTTTATACCAATAGATGCATCAAACGAATCAAATTTTTATGATGATTTCAAATATATAAGTTTCATCAAGTTTAGTTATACCCATCCAAAGTGACGCGCCTGAGAAAATTTACCTTAATTTCGGGAAAAAGGGGAAACACCCCCTAAAAAGCCTTGAACTAAATGAAAATCATACCATCAGATTCAGTGCATCAGAGAACCCTACTATAGAAGTTTCAAGCTCCTATCTGCAAAAATGTGGAATTTTCTTGTTTTTTTTTTTTTTTGCCAGAAAGATCACGGATGCGTGTTTATTTGTTTTGTTTTTGTATTTTTCCCAGGGGTGATCATATCGACCCAGTGGTCCTAGAATATCGTGGGACGACTCGTTCGAATTGAAGTTAAAAGTTTTAGTGCCCTTTTTAAGTTACCCAATGGAGTTACCCAAATGGAGGCCAAAGTTACCCGATCAAAATTTTGAAATGACCATTTTGTTCATCATGGTCGAAAAATGCAATAACTATGTCTTTGAGGATGACTTAATCCCCCACAGTTCCCGGAGGAAGGTCTGCAAGTTATGAACTTTGCCCGATGTTTACACACAGTATTGGTTATTAGGAAGTATATAGAAGTTTTCAGGGGGATTGTTTTTAGTAGCTGGGTGGGGGGGGGGGGGTTACATGGAGGATCTTTCCATGGAGGAAGTTTTCACGGGGGAAGGGACATTGCTATGAAGGGGGTGCCGGATTTGCCAGCATTATTTAAAAAACGATCAGAAATTAAATTAAAAAATAAAAAAAACTATTTTTTCAACTGAAAGTAAGGAGCAACATCAAAACTTAAAACGAACAGAAATTACTAAGTATATGATTGTGTTCGCCCCCTAGTCATTACCTTGCTCTTTACGCTATTTTTTTTGTTCTTTCATCAAACCTATTTATTCTAATTACCGTGATTCAGTGGTCATTCTTAAAGAATTGGAACAAAATTTGAAGTTTAGCGTAAAGAGCGAGGTATCGAATAGGGGACGAACCCCCTAATATACGTAACAAAAATATACGAATATAGAAGTTTGTTATGTAAGTTAATTCGTAAGTTACGTCAGATCAAAATTTCGAGAAAGCCATTTAGCCCAAAAAAAGTAAAATTAATATGCAAATTTCGTCTTAATTATTCATATACGCTGAGCCAAAATCAAAGCTGCATTAATTCAAAAACGTTCAGAAATTAAATAAAAAAACAAGTTTTTTAACTTAGAGAAGGAGCGACATTAAAACTTAAAACGAACAGAAATTATTCCGAATATGAAATGGGCTGTACACTCCTCAACACACGCTCAACACACGCTCCTCAACTGTACGCTCTTTACACTAAAGTTTGACTCTGTCTCACAACTTTATTTTTTTAAAATAATAAAAATCTTTAGCGTAAAGAGCGAGGCTTGAGGAGGGGGACAGCCCCTTTCATATACGGAACAATTTCTGTTCGTTTTAAGTTTTAATTTCGCTCCTTACTGTTAGTTAAAAAAAACTTTTTTTTTTGTTTGATTTGTTCACAAAGAGTCAGGTAGCTTATAAAAATAAACGGTGAATATAGACATTTATTTTAAAGCTTCATTTAACTAAGTTGATTCATTTGATGTTTGATACAATTGTGTAAGGTGAAGTATAATTGCGCATCAGCAATTATAGAGGAGGGCCGGTGGGTCAGTGTGCAGTTGGGGGAATGTGCCTGATGCCTCAAAAAGTGTATTTTTACGCCCGAATTTTGCAACTCTCTGTGAGCCAAAGTATAAAAGAGGATTCAGAGGGGGGGGGGGTATAATTTAAACTTTAATCACCTTAATTTGAATTCAGCCTGAATAAAGGTGTTGTGGGGTAAAAGTTCCTTTCTTATTGCAGAAAAAAAATTTCTTTGTGACATAGAAGATTACGTTCGTATGCTTTCCGACGCAAAAGTTGAGAGGTCGGGGCGAGGTGCCTCTTGAGTGTCACCAGGAAATTTCTTAGGAGGTTAGAGGTGTGTATTACCTGAAACCTTGTTTTTTATCGACGTTTAAGTGGAAATATTGAGTTTTATGTTCAAATTTTTATGTTCAAATTTTTATGCACTAACCTGGAAAATACCTGTAAGGGGCGACTTGTGCTAATGGTGACCAAAAACCCTAAAAAAAGAGTTTTGATGGCAATATACACATTAAAAGAATTGAATTCTCATACTAATTCCAAATGTTTAATATTCAATAAGTTTAAAGTTATCTAATAAAACTTACGGGTCTAAAAAATTTGTTCCATTTATGAAATAAAGCCAAGGAATTTTAATGAAAACTTCACTTTAACATAATTTATCGTTTTAACCTACGATTATGACGGGATTCATCATCTTGTATATGAATATGCAGTTTTTGTCAAAAATTTGATTTAATTCTAAACATCATACTTTGGTACTTACGAAAGGCACTAGATTGTGCTACTAACGGAAAAAGGAAATTTTCCTTGTTGTTCAAGCCAGGGGAATGCAAGTTTCATCAATAGGGTTTTTTGTCATGACAATTACGAAGTTGTGCTTTTTTGTTCCGGCCCGACGCTATATTTTAGAGGTTTTATGGCATTTTTTGAAATTCCATAAATTTATTTTCAAAACGATATTTTACTATGAAGATTAAATTAGGTAATGGTTATCATTCCTGAACAAGGTAGGAATGACAATTTTGTCTCACTTGACTGTTTTTTTTTTAAACGCTTTTAATTTTTGGTTACTATGGGCCGAGGTTCGTTCCTTACTAGGTTGCGGCTACCGGTGTAACCATGATTAGATCATCAAATTCAACATATAAGAGAGGATGATTCAAGCTAATATCAACAAAAATATGAAATTTTGTATTTTTTCCGAGAAGGATGATCACGAATGCATGTTTATCTGTTTGTAGGTTTTGTCCATGGCTGTACTGAGCTTTTCATTTTCAGAGACAGTATTCCCGCACGGTGGCGCATTCCTTGCTAAAGGTGCACGCAGTCTATGCAAAATATATTCAAGATATTTTACGAAGATTGAGATTTTGTTTTGTTAATATCTCCAAACAGACACAACAGACCTTATCCATATTCTTGCCTTAATAAAGGCCAAATGCCTATATTTTGTAGACTTTTCTACAGGGGGAGGCATAGGATCAAGCTAATTAACATAAAAATGATTATTATTATTATTCTTAATCCAAAGAAAATACAATACAAAGAAAATACTTAATACAAAGAAAGCATTAAAATCGGAAAATCATTTCTATGTCCAGGTCTCAAGAAACCAGGGGCGGACCCAGGACTTTTTTAGGGGGGGGGGGTCGCAAAATAGGTTGATCCGATAAACTTGCGCTAGGAGCAAGTTCAGTTAACGCAAACTTGCGTTACTTAAGTAAATTACACTACTTTGGGCGACGTTGGGGGGGGGGCGCCCCCCCCCCCCACTGGATCCGCCAATGCAAGAAACTATAAATTTCTTTTTCAAGTTCACAATTGTCTTTTTTGGTCATTTGCTTGTCGGAAGAGGTTCGACGGCATGGCACCCAGGAAATTATTCATATTAGGGTAAGTTTGGTAAGCCCAACGAATAGGTGCATTAGAGACAAACAAGTGACATTTTATTTCGGGGATAGACTTGAGAGCTCTTCCTTCCTGGTTTTTGGATACCTGACAATCGATGCCTTTATTAATTCAAGAAGGGGTGACAAAATTCTTCTGAGGTCACTTAATTGTTAATCCCACTAAACTGACAGTTAACTCATTAAAACCATCGAGAAGCCTGTCTTTGTCCCTTTCGGCATTAACTCTATGTACCCGACAAGAACCCGCAGAGTTTACTTTGGTTTTATTCTAAAAATGGTAGTTAAGCTACTGATTTGGGCTTTAAGCTTTTGTATTAATTCTGTATTTTGCCAAGTTTCATTTTGGGGAAAGTGTCCTAATGTCTCAACTAAGAGCGATTTTAATGCCACACAAGTGAGTTTTTTTTCTTTCTTTTTATGTTGACAACACTATTTTATACCCCGAACTGTTTAGACGGACAGAGTCGAGGCTCTTAGGTTCGGGATTTCGTGTGTGCTGAAATTGTAAAGATTAGAAAAAAAAGTGTTTGTCTCTTAGTTATGAAACGATTGGGAAGAAGTATACGTATAGACGGCCCCCCTAGTCTCCCAAATAAGATATTAGCCCCACTACTATGGACAGTTGCGTCACTTAATGAGGGAGAGGTGTTAACCTTCTTTTTTAAGGATTAAGATTATTTCTTTTGAAGGAGTCATGCTCTAAGTGGCAATCGTAATATAGTTCAACCAATATAAATTTCAACAAAAATACATGTCTAGGAAGGCCGTATCAAGGGGGGTTACCCGGTTTGATCCCCCCCTCCCCCCTTACCTTACCAGAAAACAGGATGTTAGACAAGTCCACGGGAAAAAATCGGGTAACTCCCCTCCCCGAACAAAAATCCTGGATCTGCTCTTGATGTCTAGTAATTCTTTGTCGCTAAAATTGAGTGACTTAGGAAAATTTGGAGTAAATCTGTGTTGTTTGTTTTTTTGTCATACAACTCTAATAAAATACAAAGCGAAAGAGACGTTTCTTTAAGCCAAATCTTCTGTCTGAATATTGAGATTGCCATGACTTACTCATGTTTTTATATAGCCCCCTTTTTACGATGAACTCCTTTCCTCCAAAATAAGTTCTTGTTATGTACTCATCACAAGCAATTTTACTCCTAACCATTTTCTTTTAATGTTGCTCCTTAATTTCAGTTAAAAATTTGTTTTTATCTTATTAATAACTTTTAAGACGCAGCTTTTATCATTAAGGGCACTATTTAAGGTGTTGGCACCGTGATTCTTCGGTGGCATTGTTGAAAACTACGAAATTTGAAAAGTTGCATGATTAAATCCTATCCCAATTTTTGATCTAACAGTGGTACGGGTAATACTGACCAACTTTTTGATCAAGCAATGGGTCAAGTTACTTTTCGTTTGCTAGTCTTCGTTGGTATGTTGGAACTTCTAAGAAATTAAATTGTGACTAATATTTCCGCTTATGTCGATGCTCCTACGTTTTTTTTTCTATTTCAGACTTTTTATATTTTTTGCTATTGCCTGAAAGTTTCAACTAAATGTCATTAACCGTTCGTAAAATATTGTAGTTATGCCCTTTTGAAAATCGAGATGCACATATTATCTTTTGATTGAGCTTAACATCTCCTTCAAATTCTTTGAAAGTTTCAACCTAATACCCTTCACTGTTCCTGAAATAATACACACACCGTATTAACAAGCTGAATGCACATAGTATCTTTTCATTTAGTTCAACTCTAAATAACGTCTCATGTTTCATGTTTTTCTATTTTATGTTTTTCGTCATTAGCTAGTATATTAAGAAAACCAATTATATGGAACAAACCCCACTTCTTACTTTCACTTACTATTATACATTCTTGTGTAAAATTTTTGAGTAAAATGTTGTCTATTTAGTTTATCCAAAAGCCCGGATGGGAATTAGGACAAAGATAGAAACATATTGACCACCTTCCTGCCTAGAGAGCATGTAAAAAAATCTACCGTCTCACTTGTGGTCATTACCAAGCAGCATTTTGTGGCCTTAGACCCTATCATATTTCTGTTTTTGCCCTGTCTGTTGGTAGTAGGGTCATACCAACATTTCAGAAGGATGAATGCTTACAACCCTCACCGAGAGAGGGGAAGGGGTGTGAATAGAAAACACATTGCTTAGTCATTGCGAAAATGAAAAGTTTACATTTTATATTTTTTTTTTTCGACGAGGGATGGCTCAAATACAACCAAAGCCGCTACACTTAAAAAAAGAACGTGCTTCACGCACTTGGCCAACTATCGTCGCCACTTTTTTGATAATTTCAGCCAAATTCTTACCTGGGATGTTGCCAAATTCTTACCTGGAATGTTTGTTTTCAGGCGTTTCATACCAGCTAATTTTCGGAAACATCAATTTAGATCTTTTCGAAAAAGCTAAACTTGGTTATGATAATCTACAAAGTGGGGTGACCTATTGTTTATTTTTACAATGGCAGGACTTCGCTTCTTTCTATTATTAAATTAAAAAAAATATTCTGTATATGTGGGGGGTCGCCCCTCCTCAATACTCTTCTCTTCATGATCAAGTTTTCTAGTACATTAAAAAAGGTTATGATACTAATTTAACGGCCGTTGTGTTTCAAGAGTCGTTCTGAAAAAAAAACTGGGACAAACGGTCAAATTTAAGAGTAAAGAGCGGGGTATTGAGTAGGGGACAACCCCCTAATATACGGAATAATGTCTATTAGTTTTAAGTTTTAAAGTTGCTCCTTATTTTCAGTAAAGAAAATTGTTTTTCTTATTTTACTTAATTTCTGAACATTTTTCAAACCATCCCGGAAAATCTACTTCCACCTTCATAGAAAAGTCCCTCTACACAAAAATGTGCCCATGGAAAGTTCATCCCGCTTAAAATACTCCCCCCTCGGAAACTACATCCGGACAATTCCACCCTCAATGCAAATTCCCCCCAGAAAATGTCCTAGGGACGGTTCCACCTGAAAAATTCTCCTTAGCATAGTTTCACTTGAAAAAAGGCTTGTCAATTTTTCGATTTCTGATTATTTTTCAGGTCAAGGGGGAATCTCCCCTGTGTGGAAAATTTTTCCCAGATATTCCCCCCCCCCAGTGGAAGGTTTCTCATACGGAAAATTTCCCCATGGATAATTTCTCCTGGTACAATCCCCCCATTGAGAATTTCTCCCGTGGAAAATAACCTCCTCCCAGTAAAAATCCCCAGAGAATTCTAACTCTGCTGAAAATTTCCCCCAGACATTTTCCCCAGAAAATCTCCACCTGTAAAATGAAGTTGCCAACGAGAAAGTATAAGACAGATAAAATTGATTTCGTATATGAAAGCTGGCAAATTCCCCTTTATAAAATTCCCCCTGAAAAGTTCACTCCTAGAAACTTTCCTAATGGAATTTTTTTCCCTTAGAAAACCCATTCCGAGAACCCCCCCTGAATAATGTCTGCATGCTTTTCTATGACAAACACTATGTAGACAATGTGAAAATTTCATATTATATGAAATTTGTATTTCACATTTGCATAAACAACATTTATCATATTATAAGCACGGATCCGAAATATTTCTTCTGGGAAAAAAGTACAAAATACGTCATTTTTGCAAATGTTGAGATTGAAAACTCTACAGCAGGGCTCTCTGACACATCAAATATGATGGTGCGATTTTCAATAAGATTTCTTGACATTTGGGGATGTTTCCCCCCTTTTTTGAAAATCAGGCAAACTTTTTTCAGGCTCATAGCTTTGACGAGTGATATTAAGCTTAATGAATCTTATATATATCAGTTAACATGGGCTAGGTGTCGTTCTTTATTGTAATGCCAATCTTATTGAGGGCCGGCGTCGAGTATCATGGGTGCTTTAAGGATTCTTGACCAGGGAAATCTGGTCATCCTTAAAGACCTAATTTCCAAAACTTTCAACTATGTTGAATAAAATGGCTATCTAAAAATTTTGATTGGATGTCTTTTGGGGAATGATGGGCGTGGGGGGGGGCTAGTTGCCCTCCTATCACTTTCGACTATTAAATAGGGCACTAGCCCTTTGAATTTCAATCGAATGACCCCCCTTTGAAGTTTCTATGACAACACCCTCTATAAAAACCTTATATGCCCCCAGGGCATAACTTAAAACCCTTGCCCTGAGGGTTGTGGGGGAGTGCCCTCTTCAAAAAATATGTTTTCTATTTTGAAATCAACTACGCTGAACAAAATGGCTATTTCAAAATTTTTATTGGATGTGTTTTGGGGATTGATGGGCGTGGGTGGGGGATAGTTGCCATCCAATCACTTTAGACTATTAAAAGGGACACTAGCCCTTTGAATTTCCAATCGAATGAGCCTGTTTTGAAGTTTCTACGACAACGCTTTCTATAAAAACCTTATATGCCCCCAGGGCATAACTTAAAACCCTTGCCCTGAGGGCTCTGAGGGGGGGGGGGGGTGTCCTCCTCAAAAACACCTTTTCTATCTGGAAATCAACTACGCTCAACAAAATGGCTATCTCAAAATTTTGCAAGCCAATATATTTCCCTTGCTGTTCAAGCCAAGGGACAGAAAGTTTCCTATATAGGGGTTTCGAACAAGGCAGTTCTAATTGTGTACTTTTTGTTTTGATCTGACTCCTTTTTTTAGGAGTTAAGGGCTTTTATATTTCTTAACATTGGACGTGATCGTCTCTTACTAGGTTGCTAGTTATCGCTGCAACCCGGAACAAACAATCAAGTAGCTAACTAAGTCCAATGTATGCAATGGTTTGGTATTCCAATGATCGTTTTTTAATATGTTGGACATGATCGTCTCTTACTAGGTTGCTAGCTACCGCTGCAACCTGGAGAAATCAATTACTATAGGCTATAGTTCTTTCTTTAATAGACAAATTCCTAATATAAGTTTGTAGTGTAATAACGGAATTATTATCATGTCTTATATTTAATTTATATTTCATTAGTCTTTGATGGTCCAATAGTAAAACATACCCCCTTGTTGCGCGGAAGAACAGGGTTCGATTCCCCGTCGGAGAGAACTTTTAATATGTTGAGTAAGAAGTAATATATTTTTAATTTATAATAAAAAAAAAGACTCGTTTTAGTTACATCCTAGCTAAAATAATGAAGATTATATGAATGAGCCACAGGGTTCAGTTTCTTTGGGCTTGAGTTCGTTCTTTATTACTACATATGGCTCTTAAATCATACTTCCTTATGGTTCAATATGGTCTAGTGGCTAGGATAGTTAACTTTCACTTAACAGGCTCGGGTTCGATTCCCGGGGTGGGAAAATTTTTAACTCTATAATCTTCGAACATTTGAACCTTTTATAATTTATAATGATGCATAATATAAATACTGTAATCTTAACTATAGTGAAGTTGCGTATGCAAGTTAGTATAGGGAAGAGTTCGATCTTTATTATATTATATTTCTTAACATTGGACGTGATCGTCTCTTACTAGGTTGCTAGCTACCGCTGCAACCCGGATTCCAACGATCGTCTTTTAATGTAACTAAGCTATCTGTTGAATCACTAACTTGTACTATAATTAAGTGGCGTATAAAATTTAGTATAGGCAAGAGGTCGTTCTTTATTATAAAAATACACAGAACTGTTTGACTATGTAAACCCTGATTACAAACAGGAAAAAGCCAAAGGCTTTTTCTTCTTTGGAAGAGTAAGAGACGAGCCTCAAAGATCTGGCAGCTAACTAAGTGCAACATACGTAATGGTTTGCTCTTCTAATGCGTCTCTTTTCTAATGATCGTAATGCCTACGTAATCTAAAATTTTCTAGCATCGCTTTAATCTAAAATTTTCTAGCAGCGGTAGCTAGCTACCGCTGCAACCCGGATGATCGTCTCTTACTAGGTTGCTAGCTACCGCTGCAACCCAGACTAGCTACCACTGCAACCTGGATATTCGTTGAAACTTACATACTTCCCATCTATAATGAACTATATCGATCCAATATGTATGTCTTATATTATCTTGTCAAAATATAACTGCGTATTAATATTGCAGTCACTTATTACTTCATATATGGTTAATACCTACGATTATGACGATATGTCATATTGTTAATTTTTCGACCCTACCCGGGGTCGATTTCTTTTAGTTTGTAATTCAGCTATCAATAAAACCATGATACCGACAATACTTACAAAATTTCAATTTACAGTATCGATCCCTTACGTATGATCTCCTAATGACCGTCTTTTAATATAACTTCAGTTACTAAGGACTAAAGTTCGTTCTTTAATGTAAAACCCTCTACGATGTTCCAGTGCCAAGCTATCTGTGGAAAAGAAAAAAAAAGAAAAAAGAAAAAATATCCCGTTTGGGGAGAATAACGTGGTTAAAGTCAATTTTCTTGATTTTCAAGCCAATATATTTCCCTTGCTGTTCAAGCCAAGGGACAGAAAGTTTCCTATACAGGGGTTTCGGACAAGGCGGTTCTAATGGTGTACTTTTTGTTTTGATCTGACTCCTTTGTTAGGAACTATGGGTTTTTATATTTCTTAACATTGGACGTGATCGTCTCTTACTAGGTTGCTAGCTACCGCTGCAACCCGGATATAGCTAACTAATTCCAATGTATGCAATTGTTTGTTATTCCAATGATCGTCTTTTAATGTAATTATTTATCTAGTAGGGTTTCAGACAAGGTAGTTCTAATGATGTACTTTTGTTTTGATCTTACTCTATTTTTAGGAGTTTTGGGTTTTTATATTTCTTAGCATGGGACTGATCGTCTCTTACTAGGTTGCTAGCTATTGCTGCAACCCAAATTATAAGAAGCAGCCTGGCCGAGTGGTCCAAGACACTGGTGTTAGCCACCAGTCTCTTCGGAGGCGTGGGTTCAAATCTTACCGCTGGTATACGATTATGTTTGAAAGACTGCAGTGTGAAAAGACATCAAAAATGCAGTTTTTGGTGGAAAAATTTATTCTCTTTTAGAAATAATTTATTTTAGTTACTATAGATTTTTAACCCAATTAATTTCCTTTAAAATGGTCTATTGAACAACCCTCTACGATGTTCCAGTGCCAAGCTATCTGTGGAAAAGAAAAAGAAAAAAGAAAAAAATATCCCGTTTGTGGAAAAACGTGGTAAAAGTCTATTTTCTTGATTTTCAAGCCAATATATTTTCTTTGTTATTCAAGCCAAAGGGCGGTAAGTTTCCTTTATAGAGGATTCGGACAAGGTGGTTCTAATGGTGTACTTTTGTTTTTGATCTGACTCTTTTTTTAGGAGTTGGGGGGTTTTATATTTCTTAACATTGGAGGTGATCGTCTCTTACTAGGTTGCTAGCTACCGCTGCAACCCGGATGTCTTTTAATGTAACTACCATTGCAACCCGGAATATATTAAAGATTTGAGTTAGTATTGGCGAGAGTTCGTTCTTTATGATAAAATTTTTACTTATGATGATTTCTTAAGGAACATAATTAAAATTTCTTAATATAATAAAAATAATTTGTTTTAATTACAAAACGTTTTTAACCAATTAATTTCCTTTAAAATGAGCCATTGAACAACTCTCTACGATGTTCCAGTACCATGCTATCTGTTGAATTACTAACCTATACTACAATTAAGTGGCGTATAAAATTTAGTATAGGCAAGAGGTCGTTCTTTATTATAAAAAAACCTGAAAATTTTTAATTTAGTTTGGTTTTTCCTTTGCTTCAATTGACTCGCTACGCCATTTTTTACGCCTCTAAGTTAATTCTTTGTTATAATCCTTTAAAATGAACCATTGAACAACTCTTTACGATGTTCCAGTGCCAAGCTATCTGTTGAATTACTAACGTATACTATAATTAAGTGGCGTATAAAATTTAGTATAGGCAAAAGGTCGTTCTTTATTATAAAATATTGGACGAGCTCGTCTCTTACTAGGTTGCTAGCTACCGCTGCAACCCGGATTTTATTATGGGGCGTGACCGTCTCTTACTAGGTTGCTAGCTACCTAGTATCAAACAGGAAAAAGCCTACGGCTTTTTCTTCTTTGAAATAGTAAGAGACGAACCTCAAACAATCAAAGGGCTAACTAATTCCAATATGTGCAATTGTTTTTTATCCCAATGATGGTCTTTTAATGTACCTTCAAAATTCAAACATCTTTGAAAAAATGCAGTATGAAAATACATCAAAAATGCAGTTTTTTTGACAAAATTGATTCTACTTTAAAAACTATTTTATTTTTAATTACAAAAAGCACTAGATGTAGCAATTTCCTTTAAAATGAGCTATTATACAGCTCTCTATGATTTTCCAGTGCCCAGCTAGCTGAGGAAAGAAAAAGCTTTCAGTTAACATGGGCTAGGTGTCGTTCTTTATTGTAATGTAATCTTCACTATAGTGAAGTTGCCTATGCAAGTTAGTATAGGGAAGAGTTCGATCTTTATTATAAACCCGGAAACAAACAGGAAAAAACCTACGGCTTTTTCTTCTTTGAAATAGTAAGAGACGAACCTCAAAATATCAAGTAGCTAACTAATTCCAATGTATGCAATGGTTTTTATTCCAATGATCGTGTTTTAATGTAACTATTTCATTTTATACTATGGGGCGTGATCGTCTCTTGCTAGTCTTATTTAAGTTTCAGTTAACATGGGCTAGGTGTCGTTCTTTATTGTAAAAACCAAGCTATCTTTGAAAAAGACAGCAGGAAAGAGAAAGAATAAAGATGTCTTTTAGGCAGAATGGTCACTTTTCTTGATTTTTAAGCCAATATATTCCCTTGTTGCTGTTAAAGTCAAATGACAGAAAGTTTCCTATATAAGGGTTTTTGACAAGGCAGTTCTAATGTTGTACTTTTTCTTTGATCTCACTTGGGTTTTATATTTCTTAACATTGGACGTGATCACCTCTTACTAGGTTGCTAGCAACCGCTGCAACCTGTAAAATATTCCCATTTATAATGACCTATTTCGATCATTTATGTATAGTATAAGAGTTCGTTCTTTATTATAATTCAAGCCAATATATTTTCTTTGTTATTCAAGCCAAAGGGCGGTAAGTTTCCTTTATGGAGGATTTGTACAAGGCGGTTCTAATGGTGTACTTTTTGTTTTGATCTGACTCTTTTTTTAGGAGCTACGGGTTTTTATATTTCTTAACATTGGAGGTGATCGTCTCTTACTAGGTTGCTAGCTACCGCTGCAACCCGGATTAAGATTGGACGTAATCGTCTCTTACTAGGTTGCTAGCTATCGCTGCAACCCGGAAAAAAAAAACACATTGTGCCCACATCGTTCTTTACTCAGGCAGTGCTAGCGCGCTGCCTATGATAATAACTGATTACACACAGGAAAAAGCCTACGGCTTTTTCTTCTTTTAAATAGTAAGAGACGAGTTTCAAATAATCAAGTAGCTAGCTAATTCCAAAGGTATGCAATTTTTGTTTATTCCAATGATCGTTTTTTATTGTAACTTGGTTTCAGCCATCTCTACAGCCATGATACTATTGGAAATTACATAATCCCTATTTATGTTTTAGTTAACATGGGCAAGGTGTCGTTCTTTATTGTAAAAAAAAAAGAAAAAAAAAAAAAAGAAAAAAATATCCCGTTTGGGGAGAATAACGTGGTTAAAGTCAAATTTCTTGATTTTCAAGCCAATATATTTCCTTGCTGTTCAAGCCAAGGGACAGAAAGTTTCCTATACAGGGGTTTCGGACAAGGCGGTTCTAATGGTGTACTTTTTGTTTTGATCTGACTCCTTTTTTAGGAGCTATGGGTTTTTATATTCTTAACATTGGACGTGATCGTCTCTTACTAGGTTGCTAGCTACCGCTGCAACCCGGACTAGGTTTCAGCCATCTCTACAGCCATGATACTATTGGAAATTACATAATCCCTATTTATGTTTTAGTTAACATGGACAAGGTGTCGTTCTTTATTGTATGAATTACTAACCTATACTATAATTAAGTAGCGTATAAAATCTAGTATAGGCAAAGAGGTCGTTCTTTATTATAATGATTTTCCCAAAACATATTTAAAACTTTTAGTTACTATATGCTTCGGTTTGTCTTTCACTTGATTGCAGCTATAGCTACAACTATCATTTAGAGCTCGTTCTTTACTATATAAAAATACTAAACTTTTCAGTTAGTAAAGCCTGAAGTTCATTCTTTATTATAAAATAAATTACAAACAGGAAAAAGCCTACGGCTTTTTCTTCTTTGGAATAGTAAGAGACGATCCTCAAATAATCAGGCAGCTAACTAGGTTTATAATTGTTCTTTAATATAAACTGCATTAATTGGATATTTTAATATATCCTATATGGTCTAGAGGTTGGGATAGCTCTCACCCAGCAGGCTTGAGTTCAATTTCCGTATGGGAAATTTTTACTTATGATGATTTCTTAAGGAACATAATTAAAATTTCTTAATGTAATAAAAATAATTTGTTTTAATTAAAAAAGGTTTTTAACCCCATTAATTTCCTTTAAAATGAGCCATTGAACAACTCTCTACGATGTTCCAGTGCCATGCTATCTGTTGAATTACTAAACTATACTATAATTAAGTGGCGTATAAAATTTAGTATAGGCTAGAGGTCGTTCTTTATTATAATAATGATGTATAATATAAATACTGTAATCTTAACTATAGTGAAGTTGCCTATGCAAGTTAGTATAGGGAAGAGTTCGATCTTTATTATAAACATTTCTAGCCGACTTTTCAACAGCATCCGCTCTTTCAAAGAGAATTTTAATCTGTAATTTTGAATACTTTTCGTGATCCTGGTAAAACATGCGTAAAATGTTTCTCAATTTACGAAGATCAGCCTGCATTTTTGCCATCTTCTTGTATTTCTGAATGTAATTTTTCCCTTTGTCCTTATGCGTTCTTCGGTACAACCTCGCAGAGAATTTAATTTTTTCATTATAGCTTTTGTCACCCCAGTATCTACCCATTATTCTGGTAGCAACTTTTTTCTTATGTTTGTTTCGGTAATCTTCATCATTATCATACCGTTCCTTGCTCTTTTGTCTAGCCTTCTCAATTGTTGCTTCTCTATAAAGTTTATCATTATGATAACGCTCCTTGATCTTTTGTCTAGCCTGCTCAATTCTTGCTTCTCTGTAATATTCATCATTATCATACCGTTCCTTGCTCTTTTGTTTAGCCTGCTCAATTGTTGCTTCTCTGTAATCTTCATCATTACCATACCGTTCCTTGATCTTTTGTTTGGCTGTCTCAATTTTTGCATGTCTATAATCTTCATCATTGTGATAACACATCTTGCTGTTTTGTTTGATTACTTCTCGATACGCCTGGTCGGTTGAATACCTTTGCTTTTTTCTTTTCAAGATACTATCTCTGTTGTTTGTGTTGTACTGTTTTTTCAATTTGCGTGCAGCTTGCTTGATTGAAACCATTATGTAATTATGAATGTGAACATTTACAGTTCTGACGCTTCTTATATAGTAATTATGACGTCACAGCGTAATGATTTTATTGACGTCATAGCGCAATGATATTATTTCATGACGTCTTCAGAAACAACAATATAATTTCGTGTTTTTCTATTCACGTCATAGCTCTAATATAAAACTATGACAACATTCAATATTTATCTAGTAGGGTTTTCAGACAAGGTAATTCTAATGATGTACTTTTGTTTTGATCTGACTCTATTTTTAGGAGTTTTGTTATATTTCTTAGCATTGGACTGATCGTCTTACTAGATTGCTAGCTACTGCTGCAACCCGGATTCACATATATATTATTTATGAGAGGCAACCTGGCCGAGTGGTCCAAGGCACTGGTGTTAGCCACCAGTCTCTTCGGAGGCGTGGGTTCAAATCTTACCGCTGGTATACGATTATGTTTGAAAGACTGCAGTGTGAAAAGACATCGAAAATGCAGTTTTTGGTGGAAAAATTTATTCTCTTTTAGAAATAATTTATTTTAGTTACAAAAGTTTTTAACCCAATTAATTTCCTTTAAAATGAGCTATTGAACAACCCTCTACGATGTTCCAGTGCCAAGCTATCTCTGGAAACAAAGAAAAAAAGAAAAAAATATCCCGTTTAGGAAGAATGTTGTAGTAGCTGCCACTTTTCTTGATTTTCAAGTCAATATATTTCCCTTTCTGTTCAAGCCAAGGGACAGAAAGTTTCCTATACAGGGGTTTCGGACAAGGCGGTTCTAATGGTGTACTTTTTGTTTTGATCTGACTCCTTTTTTAGGAACTATGGGTTTTTATATTTCTTAACATTGGACGTGATCGTCTCTTACTAGGTTGCTAGCTACCGCTGCAACCCGGATTGGACGTGATCGTCTCTTACTAGGTTGCTAGCTACTGCTGCAACCCGGATTCTTTATTATAACATTAATTTCCTTTTTAAATGAACCATTGAACAACTCTCTACGATGTTCCAGTGCCACGCTATCTGTTGAATTACTAACCTATACTATATTTAAGTGGCGTATAAAATTTAGTATAGGCAAAAGGTCGTTCTTTATTATAAAAAATATTTTTACAAAAAAATTTTACCATTATAAGACGATTGTAGACATAGTTGTGTAAAATGCAGTAATTATTGGGGGTTTTACATAAAGGATCGATGTGGTTCATTATAAATGGAGACTATGTAAGTTTCATCACATATAGCTGAAACCTAGTAAAGAACAATGTCTTCAAGGAACGAAGTTGGGTAGTATTAGGATTTATGATATTAATCATATGTACAATAATACATTCTTTGTTAACAGTTAGTGCAACCCAGTGGCTATGAGCTTCCCTCTCTAATTTGAAGGGTGATAGCTGAAGTAACTTTGTGGTAATGAATATGGATAGAGTTGCTTGTGAAACAGTAGATTGTTTTTCTTTGTAATTATTCTTTTCATATCTACTTTCTTAATACTTCTTACAGAAGTATATCTGTAATATATAATGGGAACCAGGTCTTGTTATAACCGGTTTGTTCTAACCGGGGATGTTATAAAACTGGGAACCGGATCTGGTACTTTTTAAAACTATTTTTGTATTAATCATGGCTGCAACAATAGCAGCAACCCAGGAAAAGAGGGTCACGTCCAAAACAAAGAAATAAAACAGCACACAACTTCTAAAAAATGACATCAGATTGAAATACAATTTACACCAGTAGCAGGCACGTACGCAGGAATTTGTTTCGGGGGGGGGGGGCTAAATCCTTCAAACCATTATTCTGCGAGAAAAATCAGAAAATTATGGGAAAATGAAAAAAATCGTGAGATTTCGGGGGGAGCCGGGTCCGGAGGCCCCCCCCCCCTAAGTACGTCCCTGACCAGTAGAACTGTCTCGTCTGAAACCACTATAAGGAAAACTTACAGCCCCTTGGCTTGATCAACAAGGAATATTTTTTGACCTGAAAAACAAGGAAACTGCTCATTATGAGGATATTTTGCATTGACGGCACGTTTTTTCTTTTCCGTGTTTTATCCTCAGGTAGCGGAGCATTGGAACATCATAGAGAGCTGTCTAGTGGCTCATTTTAAAGGAAATTGATATGTTTAAATTTCTTTTGTAATCAACAAAACCAATTTTTAAAATAGAATCACTGTTTACGAGAAACTCCATTTTTGTATAACACTTGAGTAACAAGTTTTATTAACATCAATTCGCATACGAAGATCAAAATAGAATTTTTAACATTATAAAAAGCATTTGGTTATAGTTGTAAAAACCTAGTAATTTTGTTAGGATTAAAAAAAAATATGACTTGTCAATTGAAACTGGAATAATTCCTGAAAATTTTTAATAAAACTACAAAGTACACCATTAGAACGGCCTTGTCTGAACCCCTATAAAAGAAACCTTAAAGTCCCTTGGCTTGAACAACAACGAAAATGCATTGACTTGAAAAACTAGGAAATTTTGTATTATCATGATATTTTCGTGGACGGCATGTTTTTTTCTTTCCCTTTTTCTTCTCCCTTTTTGCTAGCTGGGCAGAGGAACATCGTAGAGCAATGTTTAATGGTTTATTTTAAAGGAATTTCTCACATCTACGTGCTTTTGTAGTTTTTATTTGAATATTTTGCAACGAACTGCATTTTCATATACTAGATCATGAATATCATAATAGTCGTATTAGAACCATATACGATGTAAATAGAAGAATGCTATATTATGACGTTATCTATGTCCGGATTGTGGCGGTAGCTATCAACCTAGTAAGAGACGATCACGTTCAATACTAAGAAATGTAATAGCTTAAAAAAATAGTGTCAGGTCAAAACAAGAACTGCACTATTAGAACCGCCTTGTCCGAAACCCCTATATAGAAAACTTACCGTTCCTTGGCTTAAATAACGAGGAAAGTCTACTGGCTTTAAAGACAAGATTAGTTCCTTGAACTACGATATTCTGCATATACGGCATCTTTTTTTCCGATTTTACGTGAAAAACGTAAAATCATTTTTTCGAAGATCAATTTTTTACGAAAACTGCATGTTTCATGTACAAGATTAATTAATGACATCATACTTACTAAATAGGCCAATAACTCGATTCATATATTCATTTTCAGTATATTTTTGTAATCAGTAAGTTGATAGTCAATTTGGCATATCTTTTCTACTTTGAAACTCAAAATGTCATACATATGTATCTTAAGCCTTATTAATATATCTTCTTCGAAGGATTCGTTTGACATCATACCTTTCACGAAGCATTCGCATGACAACATAGATACAAAAAAAACTTTTTCTTTTACCTATTGCCTCAGTTACTATTGGCTAGAGTATGGTCATTACTGTAATTTTTTTTTATACATACTGTATTTCTTAATACGAAAAGACGAAAATTTTGCTCCAAAATGAAATGGAATAATTTTTCAACTATTATTATCACGTCTCAGACATCATACACTAAATGGTACATTTATATAAGTTGCCACAGCACAAAGACGGAGGGACTCTCCTTTGGCGCTGAAGGATTCGAGTTCAACGCTCTCTGTGGCAATGATTGGCAAATCAAATTGATAGTCCTCTATACGCGGCAGAACCAATGGCACTGAAGCTTAACATTGTGGTGCACAATTTCAGGCCAACGCAAATAGCCCAATGAAACAATCGCGAATTGAATCACACGAACATTTCCAACTTTGGACATCTGCTTTTGGTATATATTTTCCGTTGATTTTGAATTGAAGTTATCATGTATTTTGCAGTAGGTTGCATACATAGGTTGCATCAAGACATGGTTAATTGAAGACAGAGAAAAGCCAAGACAGATAGTCCAATTAATTGAGAGGCAATTACCATGTAATTGATTTTGATTGAAGTTATCATGTATTTTGCAGTAGGTTGCATACATAGGTTGCATCAAGACATGGCTAATTGTAGACAGAGAAAAGCCAAGACAGATATTTCAGGTAATTGAGAGGCAAATGTTTAAATGGCTGGGGCACGGGTAAATGGCGGGAGTATGCATGACTCTCTTCTTGGTATATTTTTCTTCGGAAATTTTCTTTAAAAAAAAGAAACCCTTCTACAGCCAAAAAATTTAACGATGCCACTCCAAAATAACATAGGGAGAATATCCCCACACTGAAAGAACATCCTTTAACAATTAGTAATTTGAAAATTTCCAAGTGCAGCAAAAACACCGGTCCAACAAAAATGAATACTTGCTTATGGTAGAGATTGCTATAATTCAAATCAATGGATTTTCCTCGTTATTCAAGCCAAAAAGCTGTAAGTTTTCTAAATAAGGCTTTTGGACGAGGCAGTTCTAATAATATACTTTGTGTTTCGATCTTACGCTATTTTTAGGAGTTATAGGCTATTGTATTTCTTAGTATGGTGCGTGCTCGTCTCCTACTAGATTACTAGCTACCGCTGCAGCCCGGATTTCGTTACAATGGGCTACGGTTTGCCTTTTACTAGGTTGCAGCTGCATCTGCAACCATGTTCTTTTTCAAAAGATGGTTGTGTAATCTTGTCCTACATAAGTTTGTTACATCATCATATAAATTTATCTTAATATTTTAATTACTATGGGCTAAAGTTCATTCTTTACTGTAAATATTATAATTACTATGAGCTAAAGTTCATTCTTTACTGCAAATATTATAATTCTCCTTTGTAGGGAATTTTTAATATATTGACGTTTAATATAACTGTACAAACGTATACTATAGTTAAGTTGCTTATACAAGTTAGTATAGGCAAGAGTTCGTTCTTTATTATAACGCTGTAACCCGAGTCGCTAGCTACCGCAAAACCCGGATTTCGGTTACTATTGACACGTGTTGCTTTTAATCATACTAGTTGACAAATACCATTTATGATGACCTATATCGGTTCTTTATGTACATTCATCAAGCTTGTACATGAAAATGCAGTTTTTTTTGACAAAATTGATTCTGCTTTAAAAACTCTTTTATTTTTAATTACAAAAGAGATTATATGTAGCAATTTCTTTTAAAATAAGCCATTATACAGCTCTCTATGATTTTCCAGAGCCTAGCTAGCTGAAGAGAAAAATCAAGCAGAAAGAAAAAAAGACGCCGTATGTGGACAATGGTTAAAGTCAATTTTCTTTATTTGAAATTCAACCCGGATCTATGGAATATAAAGTTTTAATATAACTTTACCACGAACTGTTTGATTGCTTCAAAAACCAAATATATTTGAAAAGACTGCAGTATGAAAAGACATCAAAAATGCAGTTTTTAGTTGAAAAATTTATTCTGTTTTAAAAATAATTTGTTTTAGTTCCAAAAGGTTTTTAACCCAATAAATTTCCTTTAAAATGAGCCATTGAACAATTCTCTATAAAATCAACTTTTGAATGGTAGTTTGCTACCTGACTCTACAAGGTCGTCGCTCACTATTCCTAATAAGAAAAAGCTATTGGCTTTTTACCGTTTGTAATTTTTTCTGGATTTCAAATACAGAAATGACGAGGCATACTATCAATTCTGCGTCAATCCGGGGAAAAATTAAATACAGAGATAATGAAGGGTATCGTCAAAATTACATCAAATCATTCTTTTAGAAATACTCTCTGAAAGAGTGGAAATTTTTTGAAAAAGTAGCTAGAAATGCATTGGCAAAACTTCATAGTAATATCCGAAGGAAATGTTGTATGTTTAATGAAAAGCTTCCAAGGTATGGACCGGCAACTGTGGAACATTTACAGATGTAATGGGACATATTAGACATTACTGTGAGTATATGAAGGCATAATTGTCCTTTACTTAGTTTCAGCTTTATTCGATTATAGAGCCTTTATGTACTAACTACGTCCAACGACAATGATGTCATTGATCATTTTGTACATAAAAATTAAGTTTTTCGTAAAAAACTAATTCCATTTAAAAAAATAAGTGCAAATGGCACTAGATCTAGAGATCTCCTTTAAGCTACCGTTGCAACCCGTATAATTGCTGTTAAAGGTAAATGACAGAAAGTTTCCTATACAGGGGTTTCACATATGGCGGTTCTAATGGTGTACTTTTTGTTTGTATACTTTTTATATATGGAGGCATAATTGCCCTTTACACGGTTTCAGCTTTATTCGGTGATCGAGCCTTTATGTACTATCTATATACAACGATGACGACATTGATCAATATTGTACATAAAAAATGAAGTTTTTGCAAAAAATTGATTCTATTAAACAAAAATTAGTTGCAAATGGCACTAGATCTAGAGATTTCCCTTTAAAATGAGCCATTGAACAACTCCGTACGATTTTCCAGTGCCAAGCTATCTGTGGGAAAGAAAAAGAAAAAAGATACCGTTTGGGCAGAATGCTGTAGTAGCTGTCACTTTTCTTGATTTTCAAGCAAATACATTTCCCTTGCTGTTAAAGTCAAATGGCAGAAAGATTCCTGTATAGGGGTTTTGGACAACGCAGTTCTAATGGTATACTTTTTGGTTTGTTCTGACTTTTTTTATGAGTTATGGGTTTTTATATTTTTTAACATTGGACGTGATCATCTCTTACTAGGTATCTATCTACAGCTGCAACCCGGATTATACTTTCAGGTCTATGATGGTACAACGGTAAGAATACCCACTTGTCAGGTGGGAGAATGGGGTTCAATTCCCGGTTGGGAGAACTAAAAATGTATTGAATTTAAGGCAATATCCCGGATCTTATTATGGAAGGTAATGGTCTCTTACTAGGTTGCAAGCTACCACTGCAACCCGAGTCTAGTTAGAATAGGCTAGAGTTCGTTCGTTATTATAATTTTCTCTTTTTTCAATAATAGGGGAAACTTGATGAAACTTATATATTTAAAACCAGCATTAAAATCTAATTATTTTGATGTATCTATTGATATTAAAATTCCGCTTTCTAGATCTTCGGTTACTATTGAAACGAGTCGCTCTTCTAATACAGTTTGTTACCACGAACTGTTTGATTATTGTTTCAAAATTCTGCTCCAAAGGTCACAGGTTCAAATCCTGTCAAAGGAAATTTGTATACATTTGTCTTTTTAAAGTCTAAAAAAAACTTCTATCAATAACTACTAAATGAGATCCTCTTGACTGACACATTTTATGATGAATATGTCGATGCTTTATGTAAATTTTATCTGACTCAATTTTTAGGAACTATGAGTTTCTATATTTCGTAACATTGGACTTGATTGTCTCTTACTAGGTTGCTAGCTACCGCTGCAACCCAGACTAGGTTGCTAGCTACCGCATCAACCCGGATAATTGACAAACGCCATTTATGATGAGCTATATTCGTCCTTTATGTAACTACACCTGGAACCACCATATATCAGTTAGTATGGGAGAGATCGTTCTTTACTGTAAAAATATATCCTATATGGTCTAGAGGTTGGGATAGCTGTCACCCAGCAGGCTTGAGTTCAATTTCCGTACGGGAAATTTTTACTTATGATGATTTCTTAAGGAACATAATTAAAATTTCTTAATGTAATAAAAATAATTTGTTTTAATTACAAAAGGTTTTTTAGCCCAATTAATTTCCTTTAAAATGAGCCATTGAACAACTCTCTACGATGTTCCAGTGCCATGCTATCTGTTGAATTACTAACCTATACTATAATTAAGTGGCGTATAAATTTAGTATAGGCAAGAGGTCGTTCTTTATTATAAAAAATGTTTTTAACCCAATTAATTTCCTTTAAAATGAGCCATTGATCAACTTTCTACGATGTTCCAGTGCAAAGCTATCTCTGGATAGCAAGAAAGAAAAAAATATCCCGTTTAGGGGTTTCGGGTCCGAAACCCCTGTATTGGAAACTTTCTGTCATTTGGCTTGAACAGCAAGGGAAATATATTGGCTTGAAAATCAAGAAAAGATTAAAACTATTGTTCAGACACCATAAATATTTTTGCAGTTTATAACTTTAGCGATTCTGAACTAAAAACGAAAATAAAATAAAAAATTAATTTTTTCAATTTTTACGTCACGTCGCTAATTAAGTCATATATGGTTATTAGTACACAATAGGTTTTAGATATTACGTCATGTCACTTATTACGTCATATATGGTTATTAGTAGATAATCGGTAAAATATTCGTTCTTTATTATAATTCCAATGATCGTCTTTTAATGTAATTTAGCTACCTCCTAGCTAAATATAATAATTCCAATAAAAATTAATATAGGCAAGATGTTGTTCTTTATTATAATTTTTTTTCTGGGTTTAATTAAAAAATGAAATTTCTGATGAGACACCATAATTATTTTTGCATTTTGCAGTTAGATAAAATTATTTAGTTTAAATTTTTCAGGAATTAATCTAGTTTTATTTGACAAAAAAGATCTTTTACAAGGAATCAGGCAGCTAACAAAGTCCAACATATGCGATGGTAAGTTCTTTGAATGATCGTCTTTTCATGTAATTTTAAAAATAATTTATTTTATAATTACAAAAGGTGTTTATTATATATTAAGTGGCGTATAAAATTTAGTATAGGCAAAAGGTGGTTCTTTATTATAGATCCTTTATGTAAGTTTCTAGCTACCGCTGCAACCCGGATAATAAACTGATTACAAACAGGAAAAAGCCTAAGGCTTTTTCTTCTTTGAAATAGTAAGAGACGAACCTCAAACAATCAAGTAGCTAACTAATTCCAATGTATGCAATTGTTTGTTATTCCAATGATCGTCTTTTAATGTAATAATGAAAAATTTTAATATATTGACCTTAAATATAACTGTACTAGACTATACATTACGTAAGTGGCCTATAAAAATTTAGTATAGGCAAGAGGTCGTTCTTTACTGTAATTTGAACCAATCAAACAGTTCATGGTAATGAACTCTATAGTAAAAATTTAAATAGGCTAGAGGTCGATCTTTACCATACTATAATGCCTTATGTATGATATCCTAATGATCGTCTTTTTGTAATTCTTTATGGTTCCATATGGTCTAGTGGCTAGGATAGTTAACTTTCACTTAACAGGCTCGGGTTCGATTCCCGGTGTGGGAAAATTTTTAACTCTATAATCTTCGAACATTTGAACCTTTTATAATCTATAATGATGTATAATATAAATACTGTAATCTTAACTATAGTGAAGTTGCGTATGCAAGTTAGTATAGGGAAGAGTTCGATCTTTATTATAATAATAACAAAATTTAATTAGAGTTCGTTCTTTATTGTTATGTTAGCATTGGACGTGATCGTCTCTTATTGTGATTTAAGCAGAATGCTGTAGTAGCTGCCACTTTGATTTTCAAGGCAACATATTTCGCTTGCTGTTAAAGTCAAATGGCAGAAAGTTTCCTATATAGGGGTTTTGGACAAGGCATTTCTAAGGTATACTTTTTGTTTTGATCTGACTTTTTTTTAGGAGTTATGGGTTTTTGTATTTCTTAACATTGGACGTGATCGTCTCTTAATAGGTTGCTAACTACCACTGTAACCCGGATCTTTATTATGACCACGAACTGTTTGATTTAATAATTCAGTTACTATGGGCTACAGTTCGTTCCTTATTGTAAACAAACGGACGTATGTCGCTGGTTCAAATCCATGTCGAAGGAATTTTTTACCACCTTTGTTTTCAACTATACTCTGTCTCGTGTTTTAAATTAAAAAACCACAGAAAATCAGGCAACTAAGCTATTCAATTACATGCTGTTGTTTGTTATTTACCAAATTTTCAGATCGATCCTTTATGTAAATGAAAAGATTAAAATTATTGCTCAGATATCATAAATATTTTTTGCAGTTTACATAATAACTTTAGCGATTCTAAACTGAAAAACTAACTCAGTCCAATATATGCAATGGTGTGCTTATCTAATGATCGTCCTTTAATATAAACTATGGACTAAAGTTCGTTCTTTAATGTAATAATATGAATGATCCACAGTGTTCAGTTTCTTTGGACTTGAGTTCGTTTTTTTAACTATAAATACAAACAGGAAAAAGCCTACGGCTTTTTCTTCTTTTAAATAGTAAGAGACGAAACTCAAACAATCAAGTAGCTAACTAAGTCCAATGTATGGAATGGTTTGTTATTTCAGTGATCGTCTTTTAATGTAAAAACATAAATACTGTAATCTTAACTATAGTGAAGTTGCGTATGCAAGTTAGTATAGGGAAGAGTTCGATCTTTATTATAATCTTTTGCTCTCTCAATTATTACTTCTCGATACGCCTGGTCGGTTGAATACCTTTGTTTTGCTCTCTCAATTATTACTTCTCGATATGCCTGGTCGGTTGAATACCTTTGTTTTTTTCTTTTCAAGATACTATCTCTGTTGTTTGTGTAGTACTGTTTTTTCAATATCCGTGCAGCTTGCTTGATTGAAACCATTATGTAATTATGAATGTGAACTTTTACAGTTCTGAAGCTTCTTATATAGTAATTATGACGTCACAAGGTAATGATTTTATTGACGTCATAGCGCAATGATATTATTTCATGACGTCTTCAGAAACAACAATATAATTTCGTGTTTGTCTATTCACATCATAGCTCTAACAAAATTTAATTAGAGTTCGTTCTTTATTGTTATGTTTGGACGTGATCGTCTCTTATTGTGATATTCATGAATGAGACCATTTACAGTTTTGACGTTTCTTATATAGTAATTATGACGTCACTGCATCAAAAATACAGTTTTTATTGGAAAAATTTATTCTCTTTTAGAAATAATTTATTTTAGTTACAAAAGGTTTTTAACCCAATTAATTTCCTTTAAAATGAGCTATTGAACAACCCTCTACGATGTTCCAGTGCCAAGCTATCTCTGGATACAAAAAAAGAAAAAAAAAAATATCCCGTTTGGGGAGAATAACGTGGTAAAAGTCAATTTGCTTGATTTTCAAGCCAATATATTTCCCTTTCTGTTCAAGCCAAGGGACAGAAAGTTTCCTATACAGGGGTTTCGGACAAGGCGGTTCTAATGGTGTACTTTTTGTTTTTTATCTGACTCCTTTTTTAGGAACTATGGGTTTTTATATTTCTTAACATTGGACGTGATCGTCTCTTACTAGGTTGCTAGCTACCGCTGCAACCCGGATTACTATTGAGACAAGTAGCTATTATTACTATAGAGTTCATTACATGGACTGTTTTATTGCTTCAAAATTCAAATATCTTTGAAAAGACTGCAGTATGAAAATACATCAAAAATGCAATTTTTTTGACAAAATTGATTCTACTTTAAAAAGTATTTTATTTTTAAATACAAAAGTGACTAGATGTTGCAATTTCCTTTAAAATGAGCTATTATACAGCTCTCTATGATTTTCCAGTGCCCAGCTAGCTGAGCAGAAAGAAAAAGCGGAAAGAAAAAAATATCCCGTTTGTGGAGAATAACGTGGTAAAAGTCAATTTTCTTGATTTTCAAGCCAATATATTTTCTTTGTTATTCAAGCCAAAGGGAGGTAAGTTTCCTTTATAGAGGATTCGGACAAGGCGGTTCTAATGGTGTACTTTTTGTTTGATCTGACTCTTTTTTTAGGAGTTGGGGGTTTTATATTTCTTGACATTGGAGGTGATCGTCTCTTACTAGGTTGCTAGCTACCGCTGCAACCGGATTATGTATTCATGAATGAGACCATTTACAGTTTTGACGTTTCTTATATAGTAATTATGACGTCACTGCATCAAAAATACAGTTTTTATTGGAAAAATTTATTCTCTTTTAGAAATAATTTATTTTGGTTACTATAGATTTTTAACCCAATTAATTTCCTTTAAAATGAGCTATTGAACAACCCTCTACGATGTTCCAGTGCCAAGCTATCTCTGGATACAAAAGAAAAAAAAAAGAAAAAAATATCCCGTTTGGGGAAAATAACGTGGTTAAAGTCAATTTTTCTTGATTTTCAAGCCAATATATTTCCCTTGCTGTTCAAGCCAAGGGACAGAAAGTTTTCTATACAGGGGTTTCGGACAAGGCGGTTCTAATGGTGTACTTTTTGTTTTGATCTGACTCCTTTTTTAGGAGCTATGGGTTTTTATATTTCTTAACATTGGACGTGATCGTCTCTTACTAGGTTGCTAGCTACCGCTGCAACCCGGATGTTCTTTACTGTAATTTTTATTCCAATGATCGTCTTTTAATGTAATTTAGCTACCTCCTAGCTAAATATAATAATTCTAATAAAAATTAATATAGGCAAGATGTTGTTCTTTATTATAATTTTTTTCTGGGTTTAATTAAAAAATGAAAATTTCTGATGAGACACCATAATTATTTTTGCATTTTGCAGTTAGATAAAATTATTTAGTTTAAATTTTTCAGGAATTAATCTAGTTTTATTTGACAAAAAAGATCTTTTACAAGGAATCAGGCAGCTAACAAAGTCCAACATATGCGATGGTAACTTCTTTTGAATGATCGTCTTTTCATGTAATTTTAAAAATAATTTATTTTATAATTACAAAAGGTGTTTAACCCCATTAATTTTCTTTAAAATGAGCCATTAAACAACTCTCTGCGATGTTCCATTGCCAAGCTATCTGTGGAATTACTAACCTATACTATAATTAAGTGGCGTATAAAATTTAGTATAGGCAAAAGGTGGTTCTTTATTATAGATCCTTTATGTAAGTTTCTAGCTACCGCTGCAAACCCGGATAATAAACTGATTACAAACAGGAAAAAGCCTAAGGCTTTTTTCTTCTTTGAAATAGTAAGAGACGAACCTCAAACAATCAAGTAGCTAACTAATTCCAATGTATGCAATTGTTTGTTATTCCAATGATCGTCTTTTAATGTAATTATAACACTCCAGTTACTATGGACTGAAGATCTTTCTTTAATGTAATATTATAATTGGTATGGTGAAATAATAATATGCATATGGCTCTTAAATCATACTTCTTTAAGGTTCCATATGGTCTAGTGGCTAGGATAGTTAACTTTCACTTAACAGGCTCGGGTTCGATTCACGGTGTAGAAAATTTTTAACTCTATAATCTTCGAACATTTGAACCTTTCATAATTTATAATGATGCATAATATAAATAATGTAATCTTAACTATAGTGAAGTTGCGTATGCAAGTTAGTATAGGGAAGAGTTCGATCTTTATTATAAATGTCCTTCTTTATTGTAATTATTATAGGAAAGAGGTCGTTCTTTATTATAATTTCCTTGTCAGATCTAGATTCAGAGCATTCTTCAATAGTTGTCTCGTACTTTTCAGGACAGTTTGTTCTACTACACAGAGAATTTTTCGCCAAATATTCAGTAGAACTAAACGAACTGTTTAAAACACAGTTAGAAATGCTTTTTTCTTGAGTCGGTGTTCCAGGAATTTGTTCTAAATCATTAGTCTTACAAACACATTTACTAAACCCTAACAGGCTCGTTTTCGCCATAATTGAAAAACATTGCTTTTCCTTCGCTGTTGATAGGGTATGCTTGTATATATATTTTTATTGCTGCTACATAAACTGCAATTGCTCCTTCCAAAATTAATATACGAATTTTCTAAGAAGTACGCCTCCGTATATTCACTGTGTTGTCTAACATTTTCCATTGCATCTATAAACTGTTCCGAAGTTGCCAATCCATACCTTGGAAGCTTTTCGTTAAACTGACAACATTTCTTTAGGATATTACTATGAAGCTTTGCCAAGGAATTTCTAGCCGACTTTTCAACAGCATCCGCTCTTTCAAAGAGAACTTTAATCTGTAATTTTGAATACTTTTTGTGATCCCGATAAAACATGCGTAAAATGTTTCTCAATTTACAAAGAACAGCCTGCATTTTTGCCATCTTCTTGTATTTCTGAATGTAATTTTTCCCTTTGTCCTTATGTGTTCTTCGGTACAACCTCGCAGAGAATTTAATTTTTTCATTATAGATTTTGTCACCCCAGTAACGCTCCTTGATCTTTTGTTTGGCTGTCTCAATTTTTGCATGTCTATAATCTTCATCATTGTGATAACACATCTTGCTGTTTTGTTTTGCTCTCTCAATTATTACTTCTCGATACGCCTGGTCGGTTGAATACCTTTGTTTTGCTCTCTCAATTATTACTTCTCGATACGCCTGGTCGGTTGAATACCTTTGTTTTGCTCTCTAAATTTTTACTTCTCGATGCGCCTGGTCGGTTGAATACCTTTGTTTTTTGCTCTCTCAATTTTTACTTCTCGATGCGCCTGGTCGGTTGAATACCTTTGCTTTTCTCTTTTCAAGATACTATCTCTGTTGTTTGTGTAGTACTGTTTTTTCAAATTGTGTATAGCTTGCTTCGATCTAACCATTATTCTAATCAAGAATGAGAGAATTTACATCTGTGTCGTTCTTAAGTAGTAATTATGAAGTCACGGCGTAATGATTTTATGACTTCAAGGCGCAATGATATCATTTCATGACGTCATCAGAAACAACAATATAATTTCGTGTTTTTCTATTCACTTCATAGCTCTAATATAAAGCTACGACATTCATTATTTATCTAGTAGGGTTTCAGACAAGGTAGTTCTAATGATGTACTTTTGTTTTGATCTTACTCTATTTTTAGGACTTTTGTTATATTTCTTAGCATGGACTGATCGTCTCTTACTAGGTTGCTAGCTACTGCTGCAACCCAAATTCACATATATATATTTATTTATGAGAGGCAGCCTGGCCGAGTGGTCCAAGACACCGTGTTAGCCACCAGTCTCTTCGGAGGCGTGGGTTCAAATCTTACCGCTGGTATACGATTATGTTTGAAAGACTGCAGTGTGAAAAGGCATCAAAAATGCAGTTTTTGGTGGAAAAATTTATTCTCTTTTAGAAATAATATTTATTTTAGTTACTATAGATTTTTAACCTAATTAATTTCCTTTAAAATGAGCTATTGAACAACCCTCTACGATGTTCCAATGCCAAGCTATCTGTGGAAAGAAAAAGAAAAAAAAGAAAAAAATATCCCGTTTGGGGAGAATAACGTGGTTAAAGTCAATTTTCTTGATTTTCAAGCCAATATATTTCCCTTGCTGTTCAATCCAAGGGACAGAAAGTTTCCTATACAGGGGTTTTGGACAAGGCGGTTCTAATGGTGTACTTTTTGTTTTGATCCGACTCTTTTTTTAGGAACTATGAGTTTTTATATTTCTTAACATTGGACGTGATCGTCTCTTACTAGGTTGCTAGCTACCGCTGCAACCGGATCATGTAAAACTAGCAAAACATTTTTTAAGCCTGATGAAGATTTAAATAATGTGTCAAAAGTAAGGTTGCAAGTCGACGATTCTGTTTTGGCCTTATTATTATTGGTATGGTGAAATAATAATATGCATATGGCTCTTAAATCATACATTTTTTATGGTTCCATATGGTCTAGTGGCTAGGGTAGCTAACTTTCACTTAACAGGCTCGGGTTCGATTCCTGGTGTGGGAAAATTTTTTAACTCTATAATCTTCAAACATTTGAACCTTTTATAATTTATAATGATGTATAATATAAATACTGTAATCTTAACTATAGTGAAGTTGCCTATGCAAGTTAGTATAGGGAAGAGTTCGATCTTTATTATAAACTTTTTGTTTTGATCTGCCTGCTTTTTTAGGAGCTATGGGTTTTTTTATTTCTTAACATTGGACGTGATCGTCTCTTACTAGGTTGCTAGCTACCGCTGCAACCCGGATCAAAGCCACCTGGGATCATTTTATTTAATTAGTAATTTAGGTATCAGTAAATCATATCACTACTATATCATTAACTAGTATAGGCTTATTTAGTATAGGAAAATGTTCGTTCTTTATTATAAAGAGAGCCAAACAAAAAAGTAAGAAGTGTTATCACAATGATGAAGATTATAGACATGCAAAAATTGATAGTGACAAACAGCGTTATTATAATGATGAAGTTTATAGACATGCAAAAAATTGATAGTGACAAACAGCGTTATTATAATAATGAAGTTTATAGACATGCAAAATTGAGACAGCCAAACAAAAGAGCAAGGAACGGTATGATAATGATAAAGATTACCGAAACAAACATAAGAAAAAAGTTGCTACCAGAATAATGGGTAGATACTGGGGTGACAAAAGCTATAATGTGTAAATTAAAACCTCTGCAAGGCTTTACTAAAGAACGCATAAGGACAAAGTGAAAAATTACACTCAGAAGTCCAAGAAGATGGCAAAAATGCATGCTGATCTTCGTAAATTGAGTAACATTTTACGAATGTTTTACCAGGATTACGAAAAGTATTCAAATAACAGATTAAAATTCTTTTTGAAAGAGCGGATGCTGTTGAAACGTTGGCTAGAAACGCTCTGGCAAAACTTCATAGTAATATCCAAAAGAAATGTTGTCAGTTTAATGAAAATTTTCCAAGCTATGGACTGGCAACATTGGATCAGTTTATAGATGCAATGGAAAATTCTAGACAACACAGTGAATATACGGGGGAGTACTTCTTAGAAAATTCGTATATTAATTTGGAAAGAGCAATTGCAGTTTATGTAGCAGTAATAAAAATATATATACAAGCATACCTATCAGCAGCGAAGGAAAAGCAATGTTATTCAATTATTGCGGAAACGAGCCTGTTAGGGTTATTAGTATATGTCTTTGTAAGATTCCTCCTCAAGAAAATAGTATTTCTAACTGTATTTTAAACAGTTCTTTTAGTTCTACTGAATATTTGGCAAAAAATGCTCTGTGTTGTAGAACAAGCTGTCCTGAAAAGTACAAGACAACTATTGAAAAATGCTCTGAAACTAGATCTGACAAGGAAATTATGATGACTGAACTCACCTATAACAATCTGATTAAACATTCAAAAAATAAATGGGCAGCAGGTTACTTGGCAATGTCATCCTGATAAGCTCTATCCGACGGATATTGCGTTATGTCAAATTCTTTTTGAAATGCTTGAAAATAATATAGCCTAGCATTAAAATTTTCAACTGATAAAATGGTTAATTTCTACCTTGACGGCTTGGATTATTGTGAAATCAATTACAGGGACACAAGAAAGCATGGGCATTCGTTGTACTGCAGCCCAAATGAGGGATGTCAGAGCTATTTGCGTTCTCTAAGGGCACTAGCTCCACATTTTCCTCTCTTGACCTGTTTCATTAATAGCGTATATAAGGCAGTATCAAAATCTAAGATTATACCACATATTAATCTACTAAAAGTCAAAGGTTCGCACAAGGAACTATGTGATTATTTAGAAGAAGTGTCAAGTAGACTCTATTGTAATAGTCAAGATGTCATCTACGGTGATAGCAATATTAGAGTTTTCTGTAGATGAAAATACAATAGTAAACTTATTTGGTGAGAGCCTTGATAAGCTAGCTAACATCAGGGATGTATACCCCACAATGCACTGTGACAGTTGCGAGCAGATAAAGACAAAATGCCAATTGAAGAGTCTAAGATCCCTTTCAAATAGGAAAGTTTTTGATGTAATGTTGGCCACGATTTTAGAACACCTCAAACAGGATATACCCAAAGAAGACAGAGAACAGCTGAGCTGATTGGTTGGAAAGAGGATGTCATAGATTCATTCTCGGTCTGTGATTACTGTGCTGGGAAAATGTTGAAAAGTCAGGAGAATGTCCGATTAGTATTAAATAACCTTCATATCGACTGTACACCGGAATGTATAAAGTGTCTAAATAATTTTGAAATGGCAATGATTCGATTTGTAATGCCTTGCCTTACGATCGTCAGATTAGGGCAAGTAACTGCGTTGTAGAGACCTAGAAGAGAACTTGTTGACGCTCTTAAGGGTAGAAAAGTATATCTACCTGTTGATATGCAAAAAATGCAGATATTCAGCTTGAAAAACTTCTTAACATTGATAGTTTTGTAGTCATTGTCAATGGTCAGCCTACTTATAACAAGAATGTTTGGACTGCACTAATAGATTTGAGAAAAGTCCATGAAGCACTGTTGTGGTTAAGAGAGAACAACAGTCTCTATGAAACAATACGTGCATACACCCTAGAAGATTTAAATAAAATACTTGAAACGCGTCTTGCTAAAAAAGCGGTTGGTGTTGATAATTTACCTAAAATATCGGAAGCTGCAATCCTTCAGAAGCTGACAGAAAGCGCAAAATCTACATTAGTTGAACATTTTTCTGTCCAGCCGCTGAATTCAGCGGTTCCAAAAATACTTCATAGAAGATTTTAAGCTGTGGGGGAGTGTCCTCC
Organism: Artemia sinica; assembly: GCA_027921565.1. Lineage (NCBI taxonomy): Eukaryota > Metazoa > Arthropoda > Branchiopoda > Anostraca > Artemiidae > Artemia > Artemia sinica. The sequence continues at coordinate 67,827,969 of CM051261.1, read as the reverse complement.
TCTAAAACATATTTTCTGTCTGGAAATCAACTACGCTGAACAAAACGGCTATCTCACAATTTTGATTGGACGTGTTTGGGGGAATGATGGGCGTGGGGGGGGGGGCTAGTTGCCCTCCAATCACTTTCTACTATTAAAAAGGGCACTAGCCCTTTGAATTTCCAATTGAATGAGCCTGTTTTGAAGTTTCTACGACAACGCCTTCTATAAAAACCTTACATGCCCCCAGGGCATAACTTAAAACCCTTCCCCCGAGGGTTGTGGGGGAATGTCCTCCTCAAAAACACATTTTCTATCTGGAAATCAACTACGCTGAACAAAATGGCTATCTCAAAATTTCGATTGGATATGTTTGGGGGAATGATTGGCGTAAGCGGGGGGGCTAGTTGCCCTCCAATCACTTTTGACTATTAAAAAGGGCACTAGAACTCTCGATTTCTAATCGAATGAGCCCCTTTTGAAGTCTCTACGACGATCAATTCTATATGAAGTGCCCTGCTTTAAAGAAAAAAAATTAATAAACTGTACATTGTCAACATTGATCTTATATGCCCTCAGGGCATAACTTAAAACCCTTGCCCTGAGGGTTGTGGGGGAGTGTCCTCCTCAAAAAGATATTTTCTATCTGGAAATCAACTACTCTGTACAAAATAGCTATCTCAAAATTTTGATTGGATGTGTTTGGGGGAATGACGGGCGTGGGGGGGGGGGCTAGTTGCCCTCCAATCACTTTCGACTATTTAAAAGGGCACTAGCCACTCCAATTTCCAGAATGAGCCCTTTTCGAAGTTTCTACGACAACTCCTTCGATACGAAAAAAAAACAAAAAAAACAACACATTGTGCCCACATCGTTCTTTACTTAGGCAGCGCTAGCGCGCTGCCTATGATCATCTATATAATGATTCCTTATAATACTTCAGCTACTCTGGACTAAAGTTCGTTCTTTAATGTAACCTTAATGTGAAAACAGGAAAAAACCTACGGCTTTTTTTTCTCTTTGGAATAGTAAGAGACGATCAGTTACTATGGACTAAAGTTCTTTCTTTAATGTAATTATTCCAATGATCGTCTTTTAATGTAATAATTGACTAATACCATTTATGATGAACTATATTGGTCCTTTATGTAACAATGTATGCAATGGTTTGTTATTCCAATGATCGTCTTTTAATGTAATACAATTCGCTCCTTGATGTTACTTTTGTTTTGATCTGACTCTATTTTTAAGAGTTCCGGGTTTTTATATTTCTTAGCATTGGACGTGATCGTCTCTTACTAAGTTGCTAGCTACTGCTGCAACCTGGATTCACATAGTTATGAGAGGCAGTGTGGCCGAGTGGTCCACGGCTCTGGTGTTAGCTACCAATCGCTTCGGAGGTGCGGGTTCAAATCTTACCGTTAGTAGTATTTTATACCAAAGCAAACAAATTACTTGTTTGAGTCTTAATTATAATCTTTCTTTAGTTACTCTGGGCTGGAAGTTTGTTCTTTACTGTAATGGAGCCTTTGTGCGGATTTTAATGTAATTTAAATATATCTATACTAGCCAATACTGTAGTAAGTGGCCTATAAAAGTTAGTATAGACAAGAGGTCGTTCTTTATTATAATTTTCTTCCTTCCAGTATCTGTTTCCTTCATGTTGGATGTAATTATTCAGTTTAATCTCATACAGTTTGTTGCAAGTTCAAATCATCATGGACCTGTTTTGACTCGTTTTGGTTTTTGAATGTGACTCTACTTTTCTCTGCAAATTTTAGTTTATGGAAAACATTTTTATTTATTTTGTTCGTTGTTTAGTTGACGATGTTTTATTATTTTTTTAGCAATACTTGGTAATGTTTATTCAGTTTTTTGGATATGAAATAAAACACTGGATTTGTTAATCCATTTGTATCTTACTTATGAAAACGCTTAAGAATTAGTAGAATTATAAGATTTTTAGATAGTTAAATAATCATATTTGTTTGTAAACCAAGATCTTTTATCTGCTTAAAATCTGCAATGAAAACACCATTTATGATGAGCTATAATCGTCCTTAATGTAACTACACCTGGAACCACCATACATCAGTTAGTATGGGAGAGAGATCGTTCTTTACTGTAACTTTGTTAGGAACTATGGGTTTTTATATTTCTTAACATTGGACGTGATCGTCTCTTACTAGGTTGCTAGCTACCGCTGCAACCCGGATCTCTCAATTTTTACTTCTCGATACGCCTGGTCGGTTGAATACCTTTGCTTTTCCCTTTTCAAGATGCTATCTCTGTTTTTTGTGTAGTACTGTTTTTTTTTAACTTGCGTGTAGCTTGCTTTGATTTAACCATTATGTAATGATGAATGAGACCATTTACATCTTTGTCGCTTTTTATATAGTAATCTTTATTATAATCAATTTCTGTGTGGAAATTTTACTTATGATGATACTTAAAATTTCTTAATGCAATAAAAATAATTTGTTTTAATTACAAAAGGTTTTTAATCCCATTAATTTCCTTTAAAATGAGCCATTGAACAACTCTCTACGATGTCCCAGTGCCATGCTATCTGTTGAATTACTAACCTATACTATAATTAAGTGGCGTATAAAATTTAGTATAGGCAAGAGGTCGTTCTTTATTATAAAATTTCTAAGAAGTACGCCTCCGTATATTCACTGTGTTGTCTAACATTTTCCATTGCATCTATAAACTGTTCCGCAGTTGCCAATCCATACCTTGGAAGCTTTTCGTTAAACTGAAAACATTTCTTTTGGACATTACTATGAAGCTTTGCCAAAGAATTTCTAGCCGACTTTTCAACAGCATCCGCTCTTTCAAAGAGAATTTTAATCCATATGGTCTAGTGGCTAGGGTAGCTAACTTTCACTTAACAGGCTCGGGTTCGATTCCTGGTGTGGGAAAATTTTTAACTCTATAATCTTCAAACATTTGAACCTTTTATAATTTATAATGATGTATAATATAAATACTGTAATCTTAACTATAGTGAAGTTGCGTATGCAATTTAGTATAGGGAAGAGTTCGATCTTTATTATAAATGAACCACATCGATCCTTTATGTAATGTAACTACACCTGGAACCCCCATATATCAGTTAGTATGGGAGAGAGATCGTTCTTTACTGTAAAATGTGAAAAGACATCAAAATGCAGTTTTTGGTGGAAAAATCCCGTTTAGTATACTGGAAACAAAGAAAAGAGAAAAAAAAATACCCTGTTTAGGCAGAATGTTGTAGTAGCTGCCACTTTTCTTGATTTTTTAGTACTGATTTTTTAACTTGTGTGTAGCTTGCTTTGATCTAACCATTATGTATTCATGAATGAGACCATTTACAGTTTTGACGTTTCTTATATAGTAATTATGACGTCACTGCATTAAAAATACAGTTTTTATTGGAAAAATTTATTCTCTTTTAGAAATAATTTATTTTAGTTACTATAGATTTTTAACCCAATTAATTTCCTTTAAAATGAGCTATTGAACAACCCTCTACGATGTTCCAGTGCCAAGCTATCTCTGGATACAAAAAAGAAAAAAAAAGAAAAAAAATATCTCGTTTGGGGAGAATAACGTGGTTAAAGTCAATTTTCTCGATTTTCAAGCCAATATATTTCCCTTGCTGTTCAAGCCAAGGGACAGAAAGTTTCCTATACAGGGGTTTCGGACAAGGCGGTTCTAATGGTGTACTTTTTGTTTTGATCTGACTCCTGCTTTAGGAGCTATGGGTTTTTATATTTCTTAACATTGGACGTGATCGTCTCTTACTAGGTTGCTAGCTACCGCTGCAACCCGGATTTTTTTGTGTGTGTAAGATTTTGGAGTGTGTAAGTTTTTGTGTGTGTGTAAGTTTTTTGTGTGTGTGTGTAAGTTTTTGTGTGTGTGTAAGTTTTTGTCTGTGTGTAAGTTTTTTTTTTGTGTGTGTAAGTTTTTTTGTGTGTGCGTAAGTTTTTGTGTGTTTTTAAGTTTTTGTGTGTCTGTAAGCTTTTGTGTGTGTGTGCAAGTTTTTGTGTGTGTGTGTGTAAGTTTTTGTGTGTGTGTGTGTGTGTAAGTTTTTGTGTGTATGTAAGTTTTTTTGTGTGTGTAAGATTTTGTGTGTGTGTAAGTTTGTGTGTGTGTGTGTGTGTGTGTAAGTTTTTGTGTGTGTGTAAGTTTTTATGTGTGTGTGTGTGTAATTTTTTTTGTGTGTGTGTAACTTTTTGTGTGTGTAAGTTTTTGTGTCTGTGTTTGTAAGTTTTTTTTTTGTGTGTAAGTTTTTGTGTGTGTGTGCAAGTTTTTGTGTGTGTGTACAAGTTTTTGTGTGTGTGTATAAGTTCTTGTGTGTGTGTGTGTAAGTTTTTTGTGTGTGTGTAAGTTTTTGTGTGTGTGTGTGTAAGTTTTTGTGTGTGTGTAAGTTTTTTGTGTGTGTAAGTTTTTGTGTGTGTGTAAGTTTTAGTGTGTGTGTGTAAGTTTCTGTGTGTGTGTGTGTAAGTTTGTGTGTGTGTGTGTAAGATTTTGTGTGTGTGTAAGTTTTTGTGTGTGTGTGTGTGTGTTTGTAAGTTTTTTTTTGTGTGTGTGTGTGTGAGTTTTTGTGTGTATGTTGAATTACTAACCTATATTATGATTAAGTGGCGTATAAAATTTAGTAATGACAAGAGGTCGTTCTTTATTATACACAGGAAAAAGCCTACGGCTTTTTCTTCTTTTAAATAGTAAGAGACGAGTCTCAAATAATCAAGTAGCTAGCTAATTCCAAAGGTATTCAATTTTTGTTATTCCAATGATCGTTTTTTATTGTAAATTACCATGAACTGTTTGATTGCTTCAAAATTCAAATATCTTTGAAAAGACTGCAGTATGAAATACATCAAAAATGCAATTTTTTTGAAAAAATTGATTCTACTTTAAAAAGTATTTTATTTTTAAATACAAAAGGCACTAGATGTAGCAATTTCCTTTAAAATGAGCTATTATACAGCTCCCTATGATTTTCCAGTGCCCAGCTAGCTGAGGAGAAAGAAAAAGCGGAAAGAAAAAAATATCCCGTTTGTGGAGAATAACGTGGTAAAAGTCAATTTTCTTGATTTTCAAGCCAATATATTTTCTGTGTTATTCAAGCCAAAGGGCGGTAAGTTTCCTTTATAGAGGATTCGGACAAGGCGGTTCTAATGGTGTACTTTTTGTTTTGATCTGACTCTTTTTTTAGGAGTTGGGGGGTTTTATATTTCTTGACATTGGAGGTGATCGTCTCTTACTAGGTTGCTAGCTACCGCGCTGCAACCCGGATTAAGTGGCCTATAAAATTTAGTATAGGCAAAAGGTCGTTCTTTATTATAACAAACAGGAAAAAGCCTACGGCTTTTTCTTCTTTGGAATAGTAAGAGACGACCTGGCTACAAACTATGATTGTGGCATCAATGATCAATCTTTAACATGAAATAGGCGGTAAGTTTAGAGCTGCCTTTGTTAACAGAGATGATTTGTTAACAGAGATGATTTATGATGATTTCTTAAGGAATATAATTAAAATTTCTTAATGTAATAAAAATAATTTGTTTAAATTACAAAAGGTTTTTAACCCCATTAATTTTCTTTAAAATGAACCATTGAACAACTCTCTACGATGCTCCAGTCCTAAGCTATCTGTTGAATTACTAACCTATACTATAATTAAGTGGTGTATAAAATTTAGTATAGGCAAAAGGTCGTTCTTTATTATAGGAAGGATAGAAAAAGAGTATATTGACAAACACCATTTATGATGAACTATATTTGGTCCTTTATGTATTCATTCTTTATTATAAAATAAATTACAAACAGGAAAAAAGCCTACCGCTTTTTCTTCTTTGGAATAGTAAGAGACGATCCTCAAATAATCAGGCAGCTAACTAGGTTTATAATTTGTTCTTTAACATAAACTTCATTAATCGGATATTTTAATATATCTTATATGGTCTAGAGGTTTTTGATAGCTCTCACTCAGTAGGCTTGAGTTCAGTTTCCGTATGGGAAATTTTTATTCATGATGATTTCTTAAGGAACATAATTAAAAATTTCTTAATATAATAAAAATAATTTGTTTTAATTACAAAATGTTTTTAACCCCATTAATTTCCTTTAAAATGAGCCATTGAACAACTCTCTACGATGTTCCAATGCCATGCTATCTGTTGAATTACTAACCTAAACTATAATTAAGTGGCGTATAAAATTTAGTATAGGCAAGAGGTCGTTTCTTATTATAAAATTACATAATCCCTATTTATGTTTTAGTTAACATGGACAAGGTGTCGTTCTTTATTGTATGGTAATGAACTCTATAGTAAAAATTTAAATAGCTAGAGGTCGATCTTTACCATACTATAATGCCTTATGTATGATATCCTAATGATCGTCTTTTTGTAATTCTTTATGGTTCCATATGGTCTAGTGGCTAGGATAGTTAACTTTCACTTAACAGGCTCGGGTTCGATTCCCGGTGTGGGAAAATTTTTAACTCTATAATCTTCGAACATTTGAACCTTTTATAATCTATAATGATGTATAATATAAATACTGTAATATTAACTATAGTGAAGTTGCGTATGCAAGTTAGTATAGGGAAGAGTTCGATCTTTATTATAAAACCCTGGAACCACCGTACATAAGTTACTATGGGCGAGAGATCGTTCTTTACTGTACTATTCGAACATTTGAACCTTTTATAATCTATAATGATGTATAATATAAATACTGTAATCTTAACTATAGTGAAGTTGCGTATGCAAGTTAGTATAGGGAAGAGTTCGATCTTTATTATAATAATAACAAAATTTAATTAGAGTTCGTTCTTTATTGTTATGTTAGCATTGGACGTGATCGTCTCTTATTGTGATATTCATGAATGAGACCATTTACAGTTTTGACGTTTCTTATATAGTAATTATGACGTCACTGCATCAAAAATACAGTTTTTATTGGAAAAATTTATTCTCTTTTAGAAATAATTTATTTTAGTTACAAAAGGTTTTTAACCCAATTAATTTCCTTTAAAATGAGCTATTGAACAACCCTCTACGATGTTCCAGTGCCAAGCTATCTCTGGAAAAGAAAGAAAAAAAAAAAGAAAAAAATATCTCTCGTTTGGGGAGAATAACGTGGTAAAAGTCAATTTGCTTGATTTTCAAGCCAATATATTTCCCTTGCTGTTCAAGCCAAGGGACAGAAAGTTTCCTATACAGGGGTTTCGGACAAGGCGATTCTAATGGTGTACTTTTTGTTTTGATCTGACTCCTGCTTTAGGAGCTATGGGTTTTTATATTTCTTAACATTGGACGTGATCGTCTCTTACTAGGTTGCTAGCTACCGCTGCAACCCGGATCTTATCATTCTTTACTATATGATTACAAACAGAAAAAGCCTAAGGCTTTTTCTTCTTTGGAATAGTAAGAGACGACCTGGATACAAACTATGATTATGGCATCAATGATCAATCTTTAACCTGAAATGTTCTTTATTGTAATGGTTTGTTCTTTACTAGGTTTCAGACACCTCTGCAGCCATGATACTGATGGAAATTACATAATCCCTATTTATGTTTCAGTTAACATGGGCTAGGTGTCGTTCTTTATTGTATTCAGCCTGGAAAGGTACTAATGCGCTCAAACTTTTGAATTCCAGGTCATGACTTTTCTTTTTTTCTCAAATTTACAGCCTTGCTCGAACCTTGGCTACTCCTTTTCTTTAAATAACTTTTTGTTGACTTTAATCGTGTTGAAACACTTTCTGCCTCGGCAGGCACTGCTGCGTTTTTATCTACAAGACTTCTGTTCCAAGTACTCATTTCTTTTATATAAATTACAATTTCTTAATGTAATAAAAATAATTTATTTTAATTACATAAGGTTCTTATCCCCATTAATTTCCTTTAAAATAAGCCATTGAACAACTCTCTAAGATGTTCAAGTGGCAAGCTATCTGTTGAATTACTAACGTATACTATAATTAAGTGGCGTATAAAATTTAGTATATGCAAGAGGTCGTTCTTTATTATAAAATCTTAATGTAATAAAAATAATTTATTTTAATTACAAGAAGTTTTTAACCCCATTAATTTTGCTTTAAAATGAGCCGTTGAACAACTCTCTACGATGTCCCGGTGCCAAACTATCTATTGAATTACTAACCTATACTATATTTAAGTGGCGTATAAAATTTAGTATAGGCAAGAGGTCGTTCTTTATTATAAAAAATACTATGAAACTCGTTACCACGAGCTGTTTGATAAATGACACCATTTATGATTGATCATTTATGTAATGGTTATAATAACTTTATATTAGTTCTTTATTATAATACTATGGGTTACAGTTCGTTCCTTATTATAATCAAGATTTAAAATTATTAAGCACACAAAATCCCGTGTCGAGTATCTAAAACCTAGCATAAAACAAAACTAATTTTAAAATTTTCAGGTATTTATCTTGTTTGAATTACAAAATTAGTATTATTGGTTAGACACCATAAATATTTTTGCAGTTTAAATAATAAGTTTAGTGATTCTGGACTGAAAACTAAAATAATTGCAATTATGAGACAATAATATGGAGATATGTACTTTACGGGTTACAGGATACAATAATAAATTTGAACTGAGATGAAAAAAAAAATTTCTTCCAGGAGACAAAAAGCAAAACTAATTTTAGAATTTTCATGTATTTTTGTTGTTTAAATTAAAAAATTACTATTACTGATTAGGCATCATAAATATTTTTGCAGTTTACATAATAATTTTAGCGATTAAGCCAAAAAAGAAAATTTTGGTTCCAGGAGTTTCGGTTACTATTGAGACAAGTAGCTATTATTACTATAGAGTTCATTACATGGACTGTTTTATTGCTTCAAAATTCAAATATCTTTGAAAAGACTGCAGTATGAAAATACATCAAAAATGCAATTTTTTTGACAAAATTGATTCTACTTTAAAAAGTATTTTATTTTTAAATACAAAAGTGACTAGATGTTGCAATTTCCTTTAAAATGAGCTATTATACAGCTCTCTATGATTTTCCAGTGCCCAGCTAGCTGAGCAGAAAGAAAAAGCGGAAAGAAAAAAATATCCCGTTTGTGGAGATAACGTGGTAAAAGTCAATTTCTTGATTTTCAAGCCAATATATTTTCTTTGTTATTCAAGCCAAAGGGAGGTAAGTTTCCTTTATAGAGGATTCGGACAAGGCGGTTCTAATGGTGTACTTTTTGTTTTGATCTGACTCTTTTTTTAGGAGTTGGGGGGTTTTATATTTCTTGACATTGGAGGTGATCGTCTCTTACTAGGTTGCTAGCTACCGCTGCAACCCGGATATTCAAATGATCGTCCTTTAATGTAATATGACGTCACTGCATCAAAAATACAGTTTTTATTGGAAAAATTTATTCTCTTTTAGAAATAATTTATTTTAGTTACTATAGATTTTTAACCCAATTAATTTCCTTTAAAATGAGCTATTGAACAACCCTCTACGATGTTCCAGTGCCAAGCTATCTCTGGATACAAAAGAAAAAAAAAAAGAAAAAAATATCCCGTGTGGGGAGAATAACGTGGTTAAAGTCAATTTTCTTGATTTTCAAGCCAATATATTTCCCTTGCTGTTCAAGCCAAGGGACAGAAAGTTTCCTATACAGGGGTTTCGGACAAGGCGGTTCTAATGGTGTACTTTTTGTTTTGATCTGACTCCTTTTTTAGGAGCTATGGGTTTTTATATTTCTTAACATTGGACGTGATCGTCTCTTACTAGGTTGCTAGCTACCGCTGCAACCCGGATATTTCTTAACATTGGACGTGATCGTCTCTTACTAGGTTGCTAGCTACCGCTGCAACCCGGATATGAAAACGCGCACACGACATTACATGAGGTGTTACACATTTTTGGCTCTACAGATGATCACAACCGGGACAAAAAAGAATGCAAATATAAATTTGTAATGGACTATAACACATCCCCTAAGGATAAAAATTACTTTAATTTATCCCCCTGTAGCAAAGAAGAAGTGTACAATACTATAAGTAAGAATTGAGGCTGTTTCACAGAAGAAACTGATGACGTGAATCGTCTACCCTTATCAGTTCAAATGGAGATTAGTTCCAATGTAAATCTGCTCATATGTAATTGTACTGATTATTCTTATTAGTAGCTGTGGTAATTGTAGTAATTATTATGTTTGTAGTTGTAATCATAATCTGTTTCTACCACTCAAAAGACAATTAAGAAGACAGTGCAGCATAGCTTCACTGCTATACAGTAAATAGGGTAAGAGCGAGATAAATGTCAGTTCTATATATAATTGTTTTTACCTGTAAATAAAAAACAGGAAAAATCCTACGGCTTTTTCTTCTTTTAATAAATATTAAGAGACGAAACTCAAACAATCAAGTAACTAACTAAGTCCAATGTATGCAATGGTTTGTGTCCGTTGATTTTCGGAGAGTGAGACTCGTTGAAACTCGGTCCGTCGACCGAGTCCGTTGATTTTGAATTGAAGTTATCAAGTATTTTACAATAGGTTGTATAGGTTGCATCAAGACGCTGGGTAACTGTAGGACAGAGAAAAGTCAAGACAGATAGTCCAAGTAATAGAAAAGATAGTCCAGAAAAGGCGGTTCTAATAGTGTACTTTTTTGTTTTGATCTGACTTTTTTTAGGAGTTATGGGTTTTTATATTTCTTAACATTGGATGTGATCGTCTCTTACCAGGTTGCTACCTACCGCTGCAACCCGGTTACCAATGAAGATTCGATAATCCTTTTTTATATTTCAATTAACATAGGATAGATGTCGTTCTTTACTATAAAGATTTTAACCCAATTAATTTCCTTTAAAATGAGCTATTGAACAACCCTCTACGATGTTCCAGTGCCAAGCTATCTCTGGATACAAAAGAAAAGAGAAAAAAAGAATAAAATATCCCGTTTAGGCAGAATGTTGTAATAGCTGCCACTTTTCGTGATTTTCAAGCCAATATATTTCCCTTGCTGTTCAAGCCAAGGGACAGAAAGTTTCCTATACAGGGGTTTCGGACAAGGCGGTTCTAATGGTGTACTTTTTGTTTTGATCTGACTTTTAGGAACTATGGGTTTTTATATTTCTTAACATTGGACGTGATCGTCTCTTACTAGGTTGCTAGCTACCGCTGCAACCCAGATACTAAATACATCCAGCGACTATGACGTCATGGATCAATATTGTATATAAAAAATTAAGTTTTTCGTAAAAAATAATTAATTAAAAAAAAAATTAAGTGCAAAAGACGCTAGATCTAGAGATTTCCTTTAAAATGAGCTATTGAACAACTCTCTACGATGTTCCAGTGCCAAGCTATCTCTGGAAACAAAAGAAAAAAAAAATATCCCGTTTGTGGAGAATAACGTGGTTAAAGTCAATTTTCTTGATTTTCAAGCCTTGCTGTTCAAGCCAAATTACAGAAAGTTTCCTATACAGAGTTTTTGGACAAGGCGGTTCTAATGGTGTACTTTTTGTTTTGATCTGACTGCTGTTTTAGGAGCTATGGTTTTTTTTTTTTTTCTTAGCATTGGACTCGATCGTCTCTTATTAGGTTGCTAGCTCCCGCTGCAACCCGGATGTTCTTTATTATAAAATCCTTTATGCTACTATAGTTAAGTGGCCTATAAAATTTAGTATAGGCAAGAGGTCGTTCTTTATTATAAATATTCATGAATGAGACCTTTTGCAGTTTTGACGTTTCTTATATAGTAATTATGACGTCACTGCATCAAAAATACAGTTTTTATTGAAAAAATTTATTCTCTTTTAAAAATAATTTATTTTAGTTACTATAGATTTTTAACCAATTAATTTCCTTTAAAATGAGCAATTGAACAACCCTCTACGATGTTCCAGTGCCAAGCTATCTCTGGATACAAAAAAAGAAAAAAAAAAAAGAAAAAAAGAAAAAAAATATCCCGTTTGGGGAGAATAACGTGGTAAAAGTCTTTTTTCTTGATTTTCAAGCCAATATATTTTCTTTGTTATTCAAGCCAAAGGGCGGTAAGTTTCCTTTATGGAGGATTTGTACAAGGCGGTTCTAATGGTGTACTTTTTGTTTTGATCTGACTCTTTTTTTAGGAGCTACGGGTTTTTATATTTCTTAACATTGGAGGTGATCGTCTCTTACTAGGTTGCTAGCTACCGCTGCAACCCGGATAGAGTTCGTTCTTTATTATAATAAAAAAATTAAGTTTTCCGTAAAAAATAATTAATTTAAAAAAAAAATTAAGTAGAAATGGCACTAGATCTAGAGATTTCCTTTAAAATGAGCCACTGATTAACTCTCTACAATGTCCCAGTGCCAAGCTATCTGTGGAAAAGAAGAAGAAGAAGAAGAAAGAAAAAATATTCCGTTTGTGGGATATTTTTCTTTGCCGAGTGGTCCAAGGCGCTGGTGTTAGTCACCAGTCTTTTCGGAGGTGTGGGTTCAAATCCTACCACTGGTATACGATTATGACGTCATTGATCAATCTTTAATATGAAATATGCAATTTTTCGTAAAAAACTGATTCTACTTTAAAAATACATTGTTTTAAGTACTAAAAGTTTTTAACGCCATTAATTTCCTTTAAAATGAGCCATTGAACAACTCTCTACGATGTTCCAGTGCCAAGCTATCTGTGGAAAAGAAGAAGAAAGAAAAAAAATATCCCCTTTGTGGAGAATAACGTGGTTAAAGTCAATTTTCTTGATTTTCAAGCCAATATACTTTCTTTGTTATTCAAGCCAAAGGGCGGTAAGTTTCCCTTATAGGAATTTCGGACAAGGCAATTCACAGCACCAACACCCCCCACAAACACCAAACACACCAACCCAACAACAACCACACTAATGGTGTACTTTTTGTTTTGATCTGACTCTTTTTTTTAGGAGTTATGGGTTTTTATATTTCTTAACATTGGACGTGATCGTCTCTTACTAGGTTGCTAGCTACCGCTGCAACCCGGATCCCAAGAACTGTTTGAAGTTGCTATAAAGTTTGTTAACACGAACTGATTGACAATACTGATGGTTAGAGTTCGGTCTTTAAGTTATCATATACTGTTAAAATTCTTTCATATTTGAGCATTTCTTGGTGTAGTGGTTAGCACATAAGACTTTGAATCCTGGGATCCGAGTTCAAATCTCGGTGAACGGTTCTTATGAAATGAAGCTTACTTATTCTACCATTTAGGTTTCTGCCGCAATTCTTTCTTTTCAAAATTAAATTAGTTACTATCGCCTAGAGTTACCATATAGAGTTACCTAGAGTTACCTAGAGTTCTTTACCATATCGTAAAAATTTGTTTTATAATAATAATTAATTTAGTTAATTAAGAAAGGTTTCTATATAAAGCAGTTTACTTTAAAATGAGCCATTACACAGCTCTTTATTATGACCACAAACTGTTTGATTCAATACTTAAGTTACTATGGGTTCAGCTCGTTCCTTATTGTATGAAAGACTGCAGTGTGAAAAGACATCAAAAATGCAGTTTTTGGTGGAAAAATTTATTCTCTTTTAGAAATAATTTATTTTAGTTACTATAGATTTTTAACCCAATTAATTTCCTTTAAAATGCGCTATTGAACAACCCTTTACGATGTTCCAGTGCCAAGCTATCTGTGGAAAAGAAAAAAGAAAAAAAAAAGAAAAAAATATCCCGTTTAGGCAGAATGTTGTAGTAGCTGCCACTTTTCTTGATTTTCAAGCCAATATATTTCCCTTGCTGTTCAAGCCAAGGGACAGAAATTTTACTATGCAGGGGTTTCGGACAAGGCGGTTCTAATGGTGTGCTTTTTGTTTTGATCTGACTCTTTTTTTAAGAACTATGGGTTTTTATATTTCTTAACATTGGACGTGATCGTCTCTTACTAGGTTGCTAGGTACCGCTGCAACCCGGATAAAGCAGGAAAAAAAAGCGGAAAGAAAAAAATATCCCGTTTGTGGTCTAGTAAGAGACGATCAGTCCAATGCTAAGAAAATATAAAAACTCCTAAAAATAGAGTCAAATCAAAACAAAAGTACATCATTAGAATTACCTTGTCTGAAATTACAATAAAGAACGACACCTAGCCCACGATAACTGTAATCCAGGTTGCAGTGGTTGCTAACAACCTAGGAGAGAGACGATAACGCCCAATGTTAAGAAATATAAAACCCATAACTCTTAATAAAATTCCCAAAAGCTCCACCAGCTTCACGGAAAGTTCCACCACCTCCTTTCTCCTCTGCCAGCACCACTTCATATTTCACCCAGTTGAGTTGAAAAATTTTACAGTAAAGAACAAACTTCACCCCATAGTAACTAAATTAAGACTATAATCCGGGTTGCAGCGGTAGCTAGCAACCTAGTAAGAGACGATCACGTCCAATGTTAAGAAATATAAAAACCCATAGTTCCTAACAGAGGAGTCAGATCAAAACAAAAAGTACACCATTAGAACCGCCTTGTCCGAAACCCCTGTATAGGAAACTTTCTGTCCCTTGGCTTGAACAGCAAGGGAATATATTGGCTTGAAAATCAAGAAAAGTGGCAGCTACTACAACATTCTGCCTAAACGGGATATTTTTTTCTTTTTTTCTTTTTTCTTTAGTATCCAGAGATAGCTTGGCACTGGAACATCGTAGAGAGTTGTTCAATGGCTCATTTTAAAGGAAATTAATTGGGTTAAAAACCTTTTGTAACTAAAATAAATTATTTCTAAAAGTGAATAAATTTTTCCACCAAAAACTGCATTTTTGATGTCTTTTCACACTGCAGTATTTCAAACATAATCGTATACCAGCGGTAAGATTTGAACCCACGCCTCCGAAGAGACTGGTGGCTAACACCAGTGCCTTGGACCACTCGGCCAGGCTGCCTCTCATAAATAATATATATGTGAATCTGGGTTGCAGCAGTAGCTAGCAACCTAGTAAGAGACGATCAGTCCAATGCTAATAAATATAACAAAACTCCTAAAAATAGAGTCAGATCAAAACAAAAGTACATCATTAGAATTACCTTGTCTGAAACCCTACTAGATAAATAATGAATGTCGTCATAGCTTTATATTAGAGCTATGACGTGAATAGAAAAACACGATATTATGTTGTGGTTTCTGAAGACGTCATGAAATAATATCATTGTGCCATGACGTCATCATGAAATAAAATCATTACGCCGTGACGTCATAATTAGTATATAAGAAGCGTCAGAACTGTAAATGTTCTCATTCATAATTACATAATGGTTTCAATCAAGCAAGCTGCACGCAAGTTGAAAAAAACAGTACTACACAAACAACAGAGATAGTAACTTGAAAAGAAAAAAGCAAAGGTATTCAACCGACCAGGCGTATCAAGAAGTAATAATTGAGAGAGCAAAACAAAACAGCAAGATTTGTTATCACAATGATGAAGATTATAGACATGCAAAAATTGAGACAGCCAAACAAAAGATCAAGGAACGGTATGGTAATGATGAAGATTACAGAGAAGCAACAATTGAGCAGGCTAGACAAAAGAGCAAGGAACGGTATGATAATGATGAATATTACAGAGAAGCAAGAATTGAGCAGGCTAGACAAAAGATCAAGGAGCGTTATCACATCCGGGTTGCAGCGGTAGCTAGCAACCTAGTAAGAGACGATCACGTCCAATGTTTACAGTAAGGACCGAAGTCTATCTCATAGTAACTAATGCAACGGGAAAAAAGAAAAGAGGTCTGTGGTATATATTACGTCATAAAAGGTTACATTTGATTCTACATTAAAATACGATCATTGGAATAACATTTCACTATCCGGGTTGTAGCGGTAGCTAGCAACGTAGTAAGAGACGATCACGCCCCATAGTAAACCCGGGTTGCAGCGGTAGCTAGCAACCTAGTAAGAGACGATCACGTTCAATGTTAAGAAATATAAAAATCTATAACTCCCAAAAATCCAAAAATCGGTTTTTATAATAAAACACGACCTCTTTCCTATACTAAATTTTATACACAACTTAATTATAGCATAGGTTAGTAATTCCACAGATAGCTTGGCACTGAAACATCGTAGAGAGTTGTTCAATGGCTCATTTAAGGGAAATTAATGGGGTTAAAACCTTTTGTAATTAAAACAAATTATTTTTAAAATAGAATCAGTTTTTTTTTACAAAAAACTGCATATTTCATATTAAAGTTAAATTACAAGATGATCCGGGTTGCAGCGGTAGCTAGCAACCTAGTAAGAGACGATCACCTCCAATGTTAAGAAATATAAAACCCCCCAACTCCTAAAAAAAGAGTCAGATCAAAACAAAAAGTACACCATTAGAACCGCCTTGTCCGAATCCTCTATAAAGGAAACTTACCGCCCTTTGGCTTGAATAACAAAGAAAACATATTGGCTTGAAAATCAAGAAAATTGACTTTTACCACGTTATTCTCCACAAACGGGATATTTTTTTCTTTCCGCTTTTTTTCCTCCTCAGCTAGCTGGGCACTGGAAAATCATAGAGAGCTGTATAATAGCTCATTTTAAAGGCAATTGCAACATCTAGTGCCTTTTGTAATTAAAAATAAAATACTTCTTAAGTAGAATCAATTTTGTCAAAAAAATTGCATTTTTGATGTATTTTCATACTGCAGTCTTTTCAAAGATATTTGAATTACAGTAAAGAACGACATGACCATGCTAACTGAAATAATCTATTTTACATTAAAAGACGATCATTAGAATAATAAACCATTGCACACATTCGACTTAGTTAGCTACTTGATTATTTGAGGTTCGTCTCTTACTATTTCAAAGAAAAAAAAGCCGTAGGCTTTTTCCTGTTTGTAATCAGGTTTATTTTGTTAATTATAGTAAATCCTATAAAGGGTTTTTGGACTAGGGTTTTCTAATAGTGGTTTTGCCTATACTAAATTTTATACGCCACTTAATTAGAGTATAGGTTAGTAATTCCACAGATAGCTTGGCACTGGAACATCGTAGAGAGTTGTTGAATGGCTCATTTTAAAGGAAATTAATGGGGTTAAAAGTCTTTTGTAATTAAAACTAATTATCTTTAAAATACAAACAACTTTCTTACGAAAAACTGCATATTTCATATTAAAGATTGATGAATGACGTCATAATCGTATACCAGCGGTGGATTTGAACCCGCGCCTCCGAAGAAACTGGTGGCTAACACCAGCATCATGGACCACTCGGCCATGCTGCCACTCATGACTATCTATGTGAATCCGGGCTGCAGCAGTAGCTAGCAGCCTATTAAGAGACGATCACACCCAATACTAAGAAAAATAAAAACCCAAAACTCCTAAGAATAGATCAAAACAAAAGTACCTCATTAGAACCACCTTGTCTGAAACCCTACTAGATAAATAATGAATGCCGTCATGGTTTTGTTAGAACTATGACGTGAATAGAAAATTATATTAAAGGACAATCATTAGAAGAGCAAACCATTACCTATTTTGGACTTAGTTAGCTGCCAGATCTTTGAGGTTCGTATCTTACTCTTCCAAAGAAGAAAAAGCCTTTGGCTTTTTCCTGCTTGTAATCAGGGTTTACATAATCAAACTGTTCTTTGTATTTATGAATAGATTCAGTATGAAAAGACATTTAATTGCCTAAAGAATAAGAACCTGGTAATTGCACAAATATTTGTATATATTTTAGCAAGAAATTACAACAATTCCAAAACCTTAGAAAAGCAAACCAAAAGTTTGAAGCTTAGTAGAAATCTCTGTAAGAAATCAGACTTGCTTTAACAATCATTTATCTTTGAATAGACTGCAGTATAAAAAGACATTGAATTTCGAAAAGAGCAAAAGCTTAGTAGAAATCGTTGTTAGAAATCGTACTTGCTGTAATAATCAAATGTCTTTGAATAGACAGTAGTATGAAAAAACATTTAATTGCTTAAAGAGCAAAAATTGGTAAATGCAAAAATATTTGTTTATATTCTAACAAGGGATATCAAGAATTTAAAAACCTTTAAAAATAAACCCAAACTCTGACTCGTTCATATTGCTCCCAACTGAGTTCATATTGCTGCTTGATTCTCTTGATTCTCTTGATGCTCTGATTCGTTCAAAAAACCACCAAAGACACCATTTACTTTGGCAGCCTCTAATATGACACCCCTTACAATTTCTAACTTGGGACAAATATCATTCCAAACCAATTTTTCATTTCCATTATGCTTGATTGTACTAAGACTTTCCAGATCACATAAGTGAAACTGACAAATATTACAGTAATCCAGATTTGATATTTTTAGCCAGTTGATCATGCAGCTTCTGTGGACATATTTTATACTTCCTCTGCAATTGCAAGCACTTATCAAATTCTCTTGTGTTTCTGAATCGAAACAATTCGCCACTCGTTTTGATACATGTCGTTATTAACCATTGTAACTTATTAATTATTCGTCCTTAAAATGTAGTATCAAGTCACTCATAGCATACACGAAAAAAAAAATTTAGGTATTTTTCTTCCTTTAATTAAAAATTATAACTTTTACTAAGACACTATAAGAATATTTTTGCATTTTACATAATAACTCTTAGAATGAACTGAAAACTGAATTAAATAAAATTTATTTTGAAATTTTCAGGCATGTTAAATATTTCAATTTGGAGTAATAAATAGAATCGATTCTTTTTACAAAAACTTCATTTTTGTGCAATACTGTAATAGCAAGTGTAATAGTATCGTCTTGAATATGAAGATCAAAATAGTATTTTTACCATAATGAAAAGCATGGAGATATAGTTATATAAAATACATTAATTCCTCTAGAGTTTTAACTACAGATCTGATTGGTGAACTGAAACTGGAGTATTTCCTGAAATTTTGAAATAAAATAATTTTAATTCATGGATTAATAAAGTTATTGTGTAAACTGCAAAAATATTTATGGTGTCTGAGCAATAATTTTAATTTTTTAATTAAAAATAGAAAAATACCTGGAAATTTAAAAATTTGATTTAATTTTTGATAGGTTTTTGACACTTGACACGGGGTTTTATGGGTATTAACAAGTAATTACAAATGATATTTGATAAGAATTGGGAAATAAATATTTCAGATAGATATATGACAAGAAACTGGAGAAATTTTTGCCTTGTTTTTAGCTGTATTCCAATTTTTGGTATTATGATATTCTATATAGTTACCTGCATCCAAGCAAAAATAAATCCAACTTTACCCAGTATAATTTTGCTGGTGTTTCTTTTATTCTTGTTGTTTGGCTTTCTATTCTTCTATGCTTTTATCACAAACAGAGCTAGCATTTTGTTTGTTAGCAGTCTTTTATTTGGATCAGCATTTCTCATGGGAACACTTATTATCAGCTCAGAGTCAAGAGAGACAGTTTTCAACCTTATATACAAGGAAGCAGTGATTAACTATGATAAAAAATTCGTTTGGTATAATCCGGTACGTTTATTGGGCTACAACGCAATTGTTGATACTTTACACACGTCGTTGGAATGCTGTGGTCTAGATTATCCTGCTCTCCTTCCAGAAAACGCTTTCCTTCCTTTCTGGAAATTAAATGAAGTCTTTGAAGAAACCAATTATCCAGAATCCTGTTGCAAGCAGAATTCAGTGAAAGTGAGGGTTCATCAAAAGCGCCATGCGCTGAAAAACACCTTTTCACCAGAGGTTGTTTTAAAAGGTTCGAAAATTACCTACATAAAAATAAATTGCTGCTTCTTAGTTTATCCCTATTTTTTGTTATTTGTTATCTTTTAGCTGCTTTGGGTGGTTTTATCGTGTTCCTTTTTAGCCGGTGAGAGCATGGTTGAAGAGGGTAAATGTGGCAAGGTGGTTTTCAAGGAGGCACACTTGTGCCTCTATAAAGAGGCGACCCACCACAATGTTAAGCGATTTCAGGTCCTAGAGGTCGCAGAGAGACGGCGGTAATCGCATTTTGTAGCCCAAGCTCAAACTAAGAAACTTGCAAAATTTCATCCTCCTCCGACTTTATCTTCATGGGGTAAACTGGGCCGGAAGTTTGGACCCTCCCACCACAGCCCCCCTTTAACATTGTCCGATTGGGCTGAAATTTAGAGGTTAAGCTTTCCCTGGGACTGGGAGCTTATCCTCGTAATTTCAGCTCAATCCGATCACTCCTTCCCTGTTTTCAAAAAAACAAATATAGCCACTTAAAAGTTTTTATTGTTTAAAAAAAAGAGTTGTGAGAAAGTCAAACTTTAGCGTAAAGAGCGAGGCGTTGAGGAGGGCACAGCCCCTTTCATATACGGAATAATTTCTGATCGTTTTAAGATTTAATGTCGCTCCTTACTTTCACTTTAAAAAACTTTTTTATTTATTTACAGGCTGCGAAAGCGGGGGGGTTTGGGGGGCGGCAGCCCCCCAACTGTGCCTCCTAATCCCTGTACGTTTTAAGGTTCGACCTTGTAACTCAGCCTCTTTAACTCTTTAGAAAACGTAGTTTTTTTTCAAATAATTATGGTATTAAGGTGAGGATCTGCTTGTTGCCTTTATTCTCCCTTTATAGGGGAGATAAACTATGGCCCTAAGGTAATTAAACTTTGGTAGCGTGTCTTAGTATGACCTGACTAATAGTTGTTGGCATTATTATGTGTTATGGTCGTTAGCATTGTTTGTGCTGAAGAATTGTATCATTTATAGTTTTTATTTTTATGTGTGCTCTAGCTGTTGACATTTTTATGTTATAGTTGTTAGCATTTTTTGTGTTATAATTGATAGGTTTATTTGTGTTATACTTCTTAGCTCTATCATTTACATCATACTTGTTAGGATTTTTATATGTTATATTTGTTAGCAATTTTGTGTGTTATAGATGTTAGTAATATTTGTGTTACATAGAATTGTAACATTTATAGTTGTTATTTTTATTTGTTATTGTTTTTGGCATTTTTATGTGTTTTATGTTATATGTGTTATAGTTGTATTATAGTTGTTAGCACTAAAATTTATATTATAGTTGTTAGCATTTTCATGTCTCATAGTTGTTAGCCTTATTTGTGTTACAGTTTATAGCACTATAATTTATATTATAATTTTTTGTATTTTGATGTTTTATAGTCTTAAGCAGTTTAT
Organism: Artemia sinica; assembly: GCA_027921565.1. NCBI lineage: Eukaryota > Metazoa > Arthropoda > Branchiopoda > Anostraca > Artemiidae > Artemia > Artemia sinica. The sequence goes on along the minus strand of CM051261.1, from coordinate 67,806,895 downwards.
GTGGTATCATCATGCATATGATGATTTATTATAATATTTAAGACACTATGGGCTAGAGTTAGCTCTTTATTATAATATCAATCTCTGAAGTTGCTCTTTATACTAAATATTTAAGTTAATATAGGTTAGAGTTGGCTCTTTATTATAACTTTATGTAATCAGTTAGTATAGGCTAGAGCTCGTTTTTTATCATTACTTTATGTAATCCAGTTAGTAAAGGCTGGCTAAGTTTGGATTCCCATGACAGCCCTGTTTTCTTGGGAGCAGGCAGGTGTTAGTAACGTCACAGGGAGGACTAAGATATGCTTGTGTTAAGTCAATGTTTACTTTTGGGAAGACACACCCCTGCAATACGACAAATGCCCTGTTTTAAATTGTGAAGTGTTATGTAATAGAGGATGACGCAATCTTGTGCAACCTTGCTGCAGTATTAGAAAAACCTAAGATTATCTTTTAAAAAACTTGAGAGGGCTCCTTACCCCCAAAACTTTCCTTAAAAGCCATTTTCCTCTTTGAAAAACCTACATTTCAATTTAAAAACCAGTGAGGGCTCCTCTACCCCCAAGAATTTCCCTAAAAACCTTCTTTCTCCCTAAAAACATAAGATTCTCCTTAAAAAAATAGTGAAGAAAGGCTCCTCTTTCCCAAAAAATTTTCTTAAGAACCCTCTTTTCTCTTTACAAAACCTACATTTCCACTTAAAAACCAGTGAGCGTACCTTTACCCCCAAGAATTTCCCTAAAAACCTATATTTCCATTTAAAAAAACCTACATTTCTATTTAAAAGATATGAGGGCTCCCCTACCCCCAAGAATCCTCCGAAAAACCTAAAAAACCTACATTTCCTCTTAAAAAACTTGAGAGGGCTCACTTACCCCATGGTTGTCCTTAAAGATGTAATCGAGCAGATATAAAACAAGAATTCTATTCGAAAAACTACTTCATTGTCTAATCGACGATCACAACTGTTCTACATTTCTAATATACTACATCTTGCTCTATCACTGTAATATCATCATTATCGTCATCCTTGGCTATTCCTATGTTCCTCAGAGGGGGGGGGGAGATTATCAAGCAAACGCTCATCATCCTCGATGCATACATTTCCCAGGACAACAGTGCACTAAGTGCTATGATGTATACGAAAGTCAATCATCAGTATAATATACCTCATGCACCTCATCCACCTTCTTAGCTGAATTTATACAAAGGAATTATACAAAGAAAAGGCTGAATTTATCACGGAGTCTCTTCAGACTCCGTGAACGCCCACTTGTCAGATAAGCTCTGCCCTTTGTCACATCGTCGGGAGTTTCCTATAAAAGAAATAAACTTAATATCATATCTAAAAAATTTCAAGCCATTTTAAAAGCGCCAAAGACAAAACCCTCCCCCAATTAATCTTCATTTTTTTAACCCTAAGAATATGGCCTACCTTTCATTGTTTCAAAGGAGAAGTTCATTGCGTCTTGTGCTCTGTTATGGACAAACCCGGAGAAAAAAACTCTTTTTTTCAATATTCAAGTCAATTCAATTGACTTGGTTCCAAATGTGTCTCAATATGGTACGGAGGTTCCGATGGTGACTAAATAAAAAAAAGCAAAGGATTACTATGAGGCGCGCAATAGAGTGCTAAGAAAAGTCTGTAAATCGCAAAATGGAACGAGAAATGGTAATAACAATGCCCCCCCCCCTTCTACGTATTAATGAAGGAAAAAGCTCTCGTGAACACATTCGCCACTACAACATTGAGGTAAAAACAATCAACTTGCGTCAAATTGGACATTCATCTGTGCATTCATGTTAGTGTGCATATCTTCGAATTCAATGCCAACTAACCTAACCTAGCATGTTGCATTATTCTTTTATATGAAACTAGGGCATTTGTATAGAAATTTTTTAAACATGTTCACCTGGCATAAGAGGTTTATAAAGGCCCACAAATGTACAATGCTTAATTGACCGTATTCCCTAACACACGCTACCACATCGAAACACATTAATGGAGGAAATAGATATATCAACTAATAATAGCGATAGTACAATCTAAGAAACTGGCCACTGTCACACGAGAAAGCTATGACTTCCAAATGAAATGTCATATCCGAAACAAACATGATTTTCTAAGTTATATTTTCTCTGAATCTTCTTAAAACTATGAAGTTTTGATCATAGGCACTAGATATAAGTGACGTAGAACTTTTCTCTTCTATGCGGGGAAACTCAGAACTGAAGTGTAACTTTTTTTTGTTCTCTTTTTTGAAACAATTCGTTTGAATCGTATGACTAAGGATATTTTTGTATTCACAGAGATTTTTCAGATTTGGAGAAAAATTAAATTAACCTACACAGGCTAGGTTAGGTTAAGTTAGGTTCGAGGGGTCATCTATCCTAACTTAACTATCATATTCTGTGTAGGTTAACTTTAAAGCACTAGTACTAAGACAGTATCCAATTTTGTCCAAAAAAGTTCTTTTTAATTCTTATATTTTCTCCAATCTGAAAAATCTCCATGTTCAAAAGTACTCGGACATTAACACAATAATTAGATGATTAATTTTTGGCAAGATCTCCATGACTCTATTTTTTTTTAATAAAATTCAGGGGAATCTCTGAAAAACTCAAGGAAGGTAAAAGCATTAGTACCAGGACAGTTTCCAATTTTGTCCACAAGTTCTTTTTCAAGTTTCATAATATTTTCTCAAAATCTGAAAAATCGCCGTGAATACGGAGATTTCCAAAGGTACACGTCCGTTTCAAAGGTACACAGACATCAACTAGATAACTAAAATAATTAATTTTTGGTGAGATCTTCATAACCCAACTTTTTTTTAATAAAGTTTAAGGGGGAAACTCTGAAAATTCAAGGAATGTGAAAGCACTTGTACCAAGACAATTTCCAATTTTGTCCGCAAAAGTTCTCTTTAAGTCTTATAATATTTTCTCCAAATCTGAAAAATTCCGTGAATCCTAAAGTTCAAAAATATATTGATATTAACACGATAATTAAATGATTAATTTTTGGCAAGATCTCCAAGACTACACATTTCTTTAATATTATTCAGGGGAAAACTGAAAATTCAAGGAAGATGAAAGTATTAGTACCAAGACTGTTTTCAATTTAGTTCTCAAAAGTTCTTTTTTAGTTTTATAATGTTTTCTCCATATGTGAAAAAACGTCGTGAATACTAAACTTAAAAAATATGCGAATATTAACGTGAAAATTAGTTTTTGGGGCAAGACCTCCATGACCCTTCATTCCTTTAACTGTCCGTGTACCGTTCGAAGGTACACGGACATCAGCACGATAATTAAAATAATTAATTTTTTGGTAAGATCTCCATGTCCCAGCTTTTCTTTAATAAAATTCAGGGGAAAACTCTGAAAATTCAAGGAAGGTGAAAGTACTTGTACCAAGACAGTTTTTTAATTTTGTCTCCAAAATTTCTCTAAGTTTTTATAATATTTTCTCCAAATCTGAAAAATTTCCATGAATACTAAAGTTCAAAAATATATTAATGTTAACACGATAATTAAATGATTAATTTTTGGCAAGATCTCCAAGACTCCACATTTCCTTAATAACATTCAGGAGAAACTCTGAAAATTCAAGGAAGATGAAAGTATTAGTACCAATACAGTTTCCAATTTAGTTCGCGAAAGCTCTTTTTTAAGTTTTATGATATTTTTCTCCATATCTGAAAAAACTCCGTGAATACTAGATTTTAAAGATATACGGATATTAACATGAAAATTAGTTTTTGGGGCAAGACCTCCATGACCCTTCATTTCTTTAATAAATTTCAGAGGGAAACTCTGAAAAATTCAAGGAACGTGAAAGCACTAGTACCAGGACAGTTTTCAATTTTGTCCACATTACTTCTTTTTAAGTTTTATAATGTTTTCTCCGAATCTGAAAAATCTCTGTGAATATTAGAGTTCAAAAGTACACGGACATTAAAACGAAAATTAAAATAGTAAATTTTTAGTAAGATCTCCATGACCCCACATTTCTTTATTATAATTCAGGGGGGAACTCTGAAAACTTCAAGGTTGGTGAAAGTACTTGTACCGAGACAGTTTTCAATTTTGTCCGCAAAAGTTCTTTTTAAGTTTTATAATATTTTCTCCAAATCTGAAAAATCTCCCTGAATTCTAAAGCACAAAAATATACTGACATTAACATAATTATTAAATGCTTAATTTTGGCAAGATATCAAAGACTCCAAATTTCTTTGATAAAATTCAGGGAGAAACTCTGAAAAATTCAAGAAAGGTGAAAGCATTAGTACCAAGACAGTTTCTAATTTTGTTTGCGAAAGTTTTTTTTACGTTTTATAATATTTTCTCCAAATATGAAAAATCTCAGTGAATACAAAATATGCTAAGTCATAGGTTTCAAGCGAATTGTCCCAAAGAAGAGGAAAAAAGTTATTCTTCAGTTCTGAGATTCCCCGCATAGAAGAGAAAAATTTCTACGTCACTTCTAAATTTTCTCAAAGAAGTGAAAAAAAAAATTTATTATTCGATTCTGAATTTTTCCGAAGAAGAGAAGAAGCTCTACGTCACTTTTGAATTTTCTCAAGAAGAGAAAAAGCTATAATTCGATTCTGAATTTTGCACCCTAGAAAGCAATTAACTGGGGCTCCAAGCATCCAGGTGATCAAGTTTAAATATTGCTAGATAAATACACTGGTTTTATATAAAAGCATAATGCAACTTGCTAGGTTAGGTTAGTTGGCTTTGAATTCGAAGCTATGCACACTAACATGAATGCACAGATGAATGTCAAAGTTGAGGTAACTTGAGTGTTTTTACTTCAATGTTGTAGTTGTTTACTTCAATTCCACATTAAAATTAATTTACTCTTTTAAATGAATTAGTTATAAACCCGAAAAATTTGGAAAATTATATAAGAAAAACAAGGGCTGAAATAGAGGAAAGTAGCACTCTTGTTAGCTTCTTGCCTTTCCTTCAACAAAAAAAAAAAGCTATAGTGGATATTAGCAAAGAAACATTGTCACAAACTTAACTAGGGAGAAGATATTTGATACTGAGTTGCAACCATAGATTTATAAATAAATATAAAAAAAGAGAAATCCAAGGCAATTTTTGAATGAAATAAATAGTGAAAACTAACGAGAATCTGGTCTCCATTCTTTTTCTTATCTTACGGTAGCAACATCCCCCATTAATCCAAAAGATATACATCTCCAAGGTATCTCCATTAGTATATTACTTTAGCCTAGGTTTTTTCTCAAGTTTTAATGGTCAAAACTAAACGATTTTCTTCTGTAATACGTAATAAATACAAATTCTGTGCTCCTTTTATATATTGCTATACTCTAGGTTTGTTTCTCAAAAACTGTTATTCGTTTTAGAGAATTATATCTTTCAACTCAATATTGCTGCTGAGATGTCGCAACCCTGTACCATTTGAAAAATTTAGAAATTGAAGCTCTCTAGGAGGACACAAACCCCCTTGAGCGCCAGAGTATGTATAAAAAAATAACAGGATTGGGTCAATTTAGAAAGTAAAATAGGGTCGTTTTTGATTGGCCTATTTTTTTTATCAAAAATTGGGCCATTGTCATAATCGGGAAAAATTTTGAAGAGATTTGGTCAATTGACCAATAGGTCAAAAAACTAGGACAATTTAGAAAGAAAAACACCAAATATTTTTGGCTGATATAGATAATTTCCCATAATAAATTATATATCTTATAGTTTAAAAATGTTTGTTTCTTTCACATAGTTGTTTTTAGAATCTGCTTTCTTTAATTAGGTGTTGATATTTGGATTTATATATTTACCTTGTCCCGTTCGTTTTTTGTTTTTCTTGATCTTCTTCTTCGCAAATTTTTCTGGCCAATTTGGTTAAAAAGTTTCAAAAGATATACTAGTTAAACAAGCCTTTGCAGACGCGTTTTGCTGGTGTAAACTTGTCCTGATCTCTTCATCCACATTTGAAACTCTACTTTTGACATTGTTGATAATATCATCAATCGACGTTAGAGATTGTTCATTTGGAAAAAGTTTGTTAATGTAGTCCACTTCGTTGACATCAGGATGATCAAGAGGATCATCAGAAGGACAAATCTGCAATTTGAAAATAGTCATTATGTCAACCTGTATATTCGTGAAATCAACTGTGCATAGCTTGTTCGTTGGTATGAGCAGAGGTATTGTCTGCCTGTATGACAGTTGGAAGTTTTAGGACCCTCTGAGGTTGTTATTTTTCAGTTTAAGGAGATTGGGAATTTGAAATTCACGTGAAATTGACTGTGCATTGCTTGTTCCTTACTATGAGCAGAGGTATTGTCCGCCTGTTTGACAATTGGAATTTTTAGAGCCTCTGAGGTTGATGTTGTTCAGTATAAGAAGATTGGGGTCTTTTTCGTAGTTGCACCAAGTGCTGCAAATTAGCAGACAGTAAATCACAGCCCATAGCATCTACATTTAAAAACATGGTTAAAAAATAAAAACTGTCCAATAAAAAAGGTTTCCCATGTAACACTTCTTTTGAAATGGTAAGTTCCACTCAGATCCATCAGAAAAATAATTTGAAATTATAACTTGAAATAAATTATTCCGAATCTCAAAGGAAGATTCAAAGCCCCTCAAGATGTCAGCAAAATAAAAAGAGTCCACCCTTGAAACTACTATTGTTGAAAAGTCTAAACTGGAGACTTACAGTCCTCCAACTTGAACAGCAAGGAAAACAATATTTTTTTTATATGAGCAATAAATAATAACAATGACAATTAATTGTAAACCCGATTATAAAATAGAAGAAAAATACAGAGCACCAAAAAAAAAAAAAAAACATCCAAAGATATAACCAAAAGGGCACATTACAACAAGACACAAATATTGTCATTCAAGTTCAAAGGAGAAATGTCAACAGGATGTCAAAGGACACAGATCAGTAATTACCAATCGACCATCCTTCTAATTCAGGGAAAAAAAACTGAGTCATCAACGTGGTACTTTCCCATAAAACATGTATTTTTACACACAAAGGAAGACCCAGTAGAAACTTTAGGTACCTGCATAAGCCTCAACGAATATGAAGCCTGTTCGCATTTGTAAGCTAATGCCATAGTAGGGAAATATAGCAGACACTTGAGAGTACAACTGCTGAGAACAAACAAGCTAAATGTTTGTTAAAATTAACCCCCCCCCCCCCAAAAAAAAAAAAATCCCCACTGCCCAGTAGAAAATTTAGGTACCTGCATTGGCCTAAACGAATATGAAGCCGGTTCGGGTTTGTAAGCTAATGCTATAATACGAAAATATAGCAGACACTGGAGAGTACAACTGCTGAGAACAAACAAGCTGAAGTATGTTTGTTAAAATTGAACTGAAACGGTCGCAGCTTTGCAAAGCTCAGCCGTAGACCAGAAAATAGCTTGGTCAGCCACAAGAAGCTTTGCAGTCCTCAAATAGCCTCCATTGGTTATACTTGAGTTTTGGTCCAGGAAAAAACCTTTTGTTACTTAATCTTAATGAATAAAGACTGTCGAAGAGGTGAAATTTTAGGTGACAAAGATAATTCAAGATATAAACCCTTGCAGGAGGTTTAAAGTTCCTCATAAAAAAAAATTAAAAAAACATTTAAGTGAAAAAAGGAGTCAAATTATTACCATTTAAAGCAAAGAAAGGCATGGATAGTAAAACTATTGTTGCACTTTTTTTCCAAGAGTTGATTATGCCAAGCCAGAGGCTGCAGATAATTCCGAAGGGGTTTATTTGGACACAGATTAAAAATGTTTAGTTCTTCTAAAAATTTTCAGAAGGATGGGAGGTGCAAATGAGTTCTACTTCAATTGTTGTGAAAATGTAACTTGCGTTCAACTATTTTTGTATCGCCACATGTTTGAAGGAATATTAGAGTTTTTACCTTAAGGGTTTAGTGCTGTCATACTTACTCAACCTTAAAATCATTGCAGCAGACAAAAATAATAGAATGACTTATAAGGTCATTCACTGGTGTTACCGGCCACAGTATCAATAGCTAGTAACAGGGGCAGGTCCAGGGGGGACCACATAGCCCCCCTTCCATATTTTTCCAGCGCCCTCATGTGTTTTTTTTCTTTACTCTTTTTATAAATAAACTTTTCAATTTGGTCAATTATTGGCACCCTTGTCAAATTGCCCCCCCCCCCAAGATTTCACTCTAGGTCTACCTTTGGCTAGTAACATAAAATTTTAAATTGTAGACACACTCTAGTACCGCTCAAAACCAAGAACTAATAAACCATAGCATAAACTCCAGAAATCTACTTAAACTGCCTACAGAGCAGATTGTAAAGTAAAGATGCAAATTTTGAAGTTGTGTCTATAGTCCTAAGACCATGGTATTTTGTGCACCAAAATGGTTATACTCCATAGTTGTCAACAAAATAGCAATAAAGTAACAATTTTAGACCAAATAGAAAGCCAATTATTGAATTAGGCGAATTTGAAGAAGTGACACCAAATTAAGTAGATTCAAACCATATACAACATCCTTAAATACTTTATATTTTCTTACTGTGAAAATATTCTAAATTGCTTCATGTATCTAGTGCCAGGGGACCAACCTCTGCTTGGCAAAAAGAAATACAGTTTGTTTTATCTCTTTCACAAAAAGCGCTTTCAAATCATTTTATTCACTATCGAAAGTAAAACCACTGTCTACAGATAGTTTTGAGTACCCATTTGACAGACCGTATTTTAAACAGTTAGCTGTATGAAAAATAAGGTTCAGTCCTCCTTTCTAAGGGCTATACAGAGAGAAAGGTTCAGATGGCTAGAGCAAGTTCTGCAGATGACAGATCGCTGAAGATCATCCTTTTTGACAAACCATCAAAGACCAAAGGAAAAGTGGGTTGTCCCCGAATGGGTTGGAAAGAGGTCATAAAAAAGGATATAAAGAAATTATAGGTTTTTGGAAGTATGTAACGAGGGAAGCTTTAAACAGATTGCAGGGGAGGAGAAGCATATTCAGCTGTTTTGGCCTCAGGTGGATTGGCGCTATGGTAATTTTTTAGTAGTAGTAGTTTCTACTACTAGATTCTTAACACTTCTTCAGTATGTATTTGCCTATCAAGGCATGTACATATGCAGGAATTTTTTTGCAAGGAGGTTCAATAGTGCCTGTGTCTGTCATACCCTATTTTCAAAGTTGGCAACAACTTCTCCTTCCTGTGTTAGTTCATGCCCCCGTCAGGTTGGTGTTCCACTGAATAAGAAAAATAACAGCCATTATGGGGTTAGTTCCATGTATTTATTGGATGCTTAATTCATTATGAATAAATCTTATTCAAGATTCTTGTGCCCCAAAGAAAATAGCAAACTAAAATTTCTAACTGATTAAAGCAGCTCCAAGTTTATTTTCTGTTTTGATTTTTGGATGTGTTTATTGCAGCCCCAGTTCACCTAGTAGAGATGACTCCTTGCTTGCTATTACAATGTCAATAATCCAAATAGTCAACTATTCAAAGCATACAGTAGTAACAGGAGACTTCTTTACCAGATATTAAGTGGCTGAGTCTGTTGACCATGTGTATCTGGATATGGGGTTTCCCCTAACTAAACGCTCCATGTTAATAGGCAGCCTCAACCTGATGAGGTGGGTGGAGCCCGCCCCAGGGACTCAATATCTAGACAAGTCCTAGCTCTATGACCTACCCCTCATTTATCTTCCACGACCTCAGCATGTCCCTGGACCGATTTCAGACCATCGAATGAACCTTCTTCACCAAGTTGGAATACACCTCGCCACCTGGAACGTACTCACATTAAACTTTCCTGGAGCTAAATAAATTCTTTCCTTCAAGCTCAAACGCTTCAATGTAACTGGGGATGGGCTTACGGAAACCCGCCTTGTCGGAAGAGAGTCCGAGGATATCACATGATCTGGTCTGGTGATCCAAAAAACAAGACAATATGGTCTCGTGCTGAACGCCAGAGCAAGAGATACCTTCTCTCATATAAACAAATTTTAGATAGACTACTGATGGCTCAGCTCCAGCACAAGTGGATTATTGTATGCTATGTTCCCACCAATCCAAGTCCTGCCGAAGTGAAGGATCAGTTCTACGCAAAGCTCTCAGCGATCCTGTCTAGAGTCCCATCCCACGACATTGTCACTCTACTGGGAGACCTTAACGCGGTGTGTAGTGAAATGTTCTCGGCCTGTGACTCCATATCTACTGAATGACAACAGAAAAAGACTCCTCTAGCTCTGCAATATGCATAATCTGGTCATATCAAACACGCTCTTTCAGAAACAAGATATACACAAATACACTTGGTATAGTGACGACGGCCAGACAGAGAAGATGGTCAATTATGTTATGATCTCGGGTCGCTGGAGCTCGTCAATAACAAATTGCCAGACTTATAGGTCGGCTGAGCTTGGAAACACAAACCATAGGATAGTAGTCGCCATGCTGAGGCTACTTCTGAGAGCGCAACAACAAGAAAGACGGCCTCCCAAGTTCGATCTGAGTAGTCTGGCTACATCTGAGATGCAACAGAAGTATGCTCTCGATATCTCTAACCGGTTTAGCTGCCTCCAAGTTCTGGACGACCCTGAAGTAGCATGGAAGTCTTTCAAAGATAACATACTCAATTTTGCTGGTAATACGATTGGCCGCAGCAGACACAAGAATGAACCTTGGATATCCCAGGAGACTCAGTCCGTGATCGAGCTGCACTGAAGGGCCTGCTTAGCAAAGAACATGCCAGAGTATAGACGACTCAACGGCTTGTGCAATAGCCTACTGCACAGAGATAGGAAGACCTTTGTCGACAAGAAAGCCAGTCTCAACGCTTTTGAACGCTGAGGCAGTTGCTCATCCCAACCCAGATCTGATTCAAGCAGCCATGGCCACACTTGAGGCTACTTCCGACCTCGTATCGCAACAGTTTACCACCTCAGAGATTCGAAATGCTGTAAAACGGTTAAATAACAATCGATCCCTTGGCGTCTGTTGTATTTCTGCAGAACTCTCAAGTACAGGGGTACAGCAATGATTCTGGTGCTCCAGCTAATCTTCTCAGCTGTATGGACGAAGGAAAGCATACCGAATGACTGGCGTGCTGGCATCATATTGCCGCTCTGCAAATGCAAGAACAGCTGTCAAATCTGCTCCAACTATCGTGGGATCACGTTTCTCGCCATTCCTAGTAAACTCTTTGCTATGTCACTCCTGGACAGGTGCTCCATCTTTTTGCATAGAAATAGAAGAGTCCAGCAGGCTGGGTTTATGCTTGGCAGGTCGACGACAGAGTAAATTTTCACTATGCACCAGTTGATTGAGAAGACGCAATATTTCCACAAAAAGAATACATTGCATTTGTGGACTTTAAGGCTGCTTTCGATTCTGTTGATTGCCATTCATTTTGGCGATACTGAGAACTACGGGCCTACCCCAGAACTACGGGCCGCTCTCGAGCTTTTCAGCTGCATCATAGACCATGTTATGACCAGCACGACGAATCGCCATCAGTTCGGAGACCAGCAACTCTCTGATGCTGACTTTGCTGATGACATAGCGCTAGTTGCAGACACTATCGAAAAGGTCACCAAAGCTCTCCAGGTGCTCTCAGGAGAAGCCTCGAAAGTAGGACTAAAGATCAAGTGGCAGAAAACCAAAGTTATACAGAATCCTAACATATCTCATCTATCTTATTTAGACACCAGCTTTCATAACTGGCGGAGGTTGGGCAAAAAGCACCCTCTTCCATATGTACATTGGCTATGCCTCCTGAAAACCACCATAATTTCATAATCATTTATTATTGAACATACACAAATATCTTAACCCCTTTCTGAAAGATATAAATCGACTTACAGGATCCAATACCATTAGGGAGATCCTCTATTTTTTTACTCTAACTAACAAAAAAAAAATGATATAATTCTTACTTTATAATATGCAGCAAGTATCACTGAATCATATTTCCTTGTTTTTTACTATTTCTATTTGTTTTTGGAGTCTTTTTTCACTTATTATCCTCTTGATCATACCTATCTGTAGATTCAGAGTTCATGGTGTTAAGACCACTTTTTGGATTTAACTAATCGCTAATAATTGGTAAAGGATTATAATCTCTTCTTGACCTACAGCCAATATTTTGAAAATCATTAATTCAGTGGCCAAAGGATTATGGTTTGAATAAGCTTTGCAACTTGAGAGAGTTCCCTTGGGACTGTGAATTTTCTTATTGATATTTTCATAGCAGTGACCTATATGATATATATGTCAAGATCAACCAGTGAGATTATAATTAGGACTATCCGATGTTTATAGGCAATTACACTGCAATAAAGGTGACAAAAAAAAATATAATCCGTATTGCTGAAGACCCCTCCAAACTCTGCAAGCATAGCAAGCCTACCAAAGCTCAGAGTGCTAGTGTGCCTGAAAAGAATTGGGTTGAATATTTCGCGAGGGAGTTCAGTGCTCCCAACCAAAGCACAGAGGAGTTTTTTTGAAAAACAGCTTGACCTTCTTCTTTCAAATAAGATGAAATCTTTCCTGCTTGTGCTGCCAAGTGCATTCACTCTTTGATTCTGAAATTAAAGAAAGAATCTTCCTCTGGTGTTGATTCTATTTCAGCTAAGCACCTGCAACTTACAGGCTCCTTAATGGAGCAACATTTAGCACTACTATTTCAGATGATCCTTGTCTGTGGTGAAGTCCCTTTGCAATTTTGTGTTGGACAAATAACTCCCATACTGAAAAAAAAGCAAAAAAGACCCTTCTCTGTGCAGTTCTTATCATCCCATTACCGTTTAGTGTACTACTTCCAAGCTCTTTCGGTAATTTTTGATAAAAGACATTGAATAAAATTGTTTTTTGCTCCTTTTTGTCAGTTTGAGTACCAGCAAGGCTTAGGTAGAGAGCATGCTCAAGTTTTGCTTATAAATGAGTTGAAGGATATTGAAGAAAGAGGTGATTTCTTAGTCTTGTGTGCACTTAATGCTGCAAGAACCTTTAACTCTTACATATTTTAGCAGGTTTCGGTTGAGGCCCATTTGAAAAGTACTGATGCTGTGATAATCACTTGTTGAAGATACATGTATAGAAATCTGAAGGCTGAAATTAAAGATGATAGTCAACTATTTCCAATTCAAAAAGGTGTACGCCAAGGAGCTCTGACTTCTCCAGTTTTGTTTAATAATTGTGTTACTGGTGCTCAGGATAAGTTGAACTGTATATTTATCTTCAAATGAGTTGATCTTCTGTTAGTTACATTTGCAGACAACTTACTGAACTTTTCCTGCACTTTCCAAGGATGCTCTTCAACTTTTGAGCTTCTCCAAGATGAGTATGAACCCACGTGTTTGATCTTTAATATTGATAAAACAGTTGTTCTACCATTCAACTATAAAGGGAGTAGAAATTCAATAGGTCTATCCAGCTCTGAGGTTCCTTTAGCTAGCAGCCTTAGTTACCTGGGCACACCTATCGGAGCAAACCTGAAAGAAACTGTAAACCTGGCAATGAAAAACTATGCTAGTAAGATCGTGGCTGTGTATGCCTCCCTGGCTTCAAACGTGTTGTATATGAGTAGAGCTCACCATTCTGAGTTATAATAGCCTTGCTTACAGTTCCTTGCTTACTTGCCCTTGCTCCTGTTCGGTACCCGGCACCATTAGACGATGGGATGACTGACCTATTCCAACATGATCTGTCAGCAGCAGCATCTTCTGCAGTATTCAGCCAGTTTTTATCCCAATGTAAGGAGGCCTTATTTTGTGTAAATTTCGTAACTCAATTTTATTAAAGCTTGGAATTCTCTTTAGCTTCATAGACCAGAAATATAGCGACAATTTCAAATTAGCTTGAATTTGAAATAACTTCTCTTTGCGTAACTAGCCATAAATATTTTTAGTGACACTCTGTGTCCAAGAATCAAACGAACTTTGAACCCGTGATATGTAAAGCCCTAATTTAGAACAGTTTTGCAAGTCCTTGAAAGACTGGAAAGAAACTACTTTTAACAAAAGGTGGTTGATTGGCTAGGAGGGAGAGAAGGTCGCTAAACGGATCAAGTAGCAAAAAAGAATATAACTTATGGAGGAGAGAAAAATCGGGGTAGTTTTTGCCTCGGAACCAAGGAAAGAGTAAGTGTTTTTACTTTGTAATTACGATAAGCTACCACTGTCTGTCTGAAATTCTCCTTGGGATAAAAGTTTGAAGATAAAGGTTAAAATAAGAAAGAAACCCTCTAAAAGGCTTTCTGTCACTTGGAAATAATTTTAATACGTATATAAGAGAAATTGATGATTTGGGACTTATAGTTTCATTAGTATTACCATCTAGTCAAGACTTGAGCCATTTGGACAAAAGAGCATTTTTTTAAGGTTATAATAAGCCAAATTAAATTTTTTACCAGAAATTTAAGCTTCGAATAACTGAGGGTTTAAAAGAAGAGGGAAACCTCAACCAAGAAAAGAAAGCTAGGAGCCATTGGGCTCTCCCTTTTTCAGCCTAGAGTCCCTTGAGGCTTAGCTTGACTTTATAAAGACCTTATATCCAAAATTGGAATTATCGGACAATAACATAAATTAACCCCCCCCCCCTTTGTGCAACCCTCAGACGTTTATACGAAGAGGAACACCGTTCCCTTTTAATCACTCTTTCATTTCGTTAACCCGTACTGCTTGTTTATAAAAAAGTAACCTTAATGTTTATACAGGAAGGTCAGGGGAAAAAGGGGAACAATATTACCAGCTTAAGAATTTCTAAACCTTTATGTCCAGATATTTTCAATTAAGTTTCCCTGCTAAAATTAAAGCTTAATAAAGGTCAAAGGAATACACAATCCTATCAAGAAATAATAAAAGAATCTCTTGGTTTAGGTTAATGAAAATTGGAATTAAAAGCAAGTACGGTTATTCTTAGCTTAGCTCAAAAATAGCTTGAACTAAAGGATTTTTATAACCCAGAACTCAAGCCCTGACTAGCTGTTCAAGTGTAACCCCTTTAAGTTGAAACATTCGTTAGCTTAGGATCAACTTAATCTTTTTCTTCTCGGTATACATTGGTGGATTTGATCAAGTAGATCATTTGACCTTAGAAGAGGTTTGGAAATATTCAACATAGATAGAATTAGAATATTTTTCCTTTTATCTTATTTTATAAATAAAATCAGTTGTCACTGAATTCTGAGTACCGATTCTTACCCAACGCATCAGTTTGTATCACGCTACCAAATATATTAGCCATGTTAGAAGCGGCAACCTTACACCACCGACGTCTGTGTCGTCGGAAGCCACTCCAAGGATCCAGGTCATTCTTCAATGTCTGCCAGAGATTCTTTCTTTGGCCGCCTGGTCTCCGTTTCCAAGTTTAAAAGGGGGTCGCAGGTGAGGACCTGCGACCCCTGCGAAGGCACAACGAAATCGTTGTGCCTTCTGGGCACAACGATTTCGAACCTCAGCGTTTGAGATATGAAACCATCGGCCGACCCGTAGTATGTGTCTCATGCAGCGACCGTCGAATATTTCTAGCGAACGTGTTTCTTCGGTCTTAAAAGGTCAAGTTTCACAGGCGTACAGCAGGATCGTTTGAACAGTTGCCTTGTAGACGTTCATCTTCGTTTTGACGCTAATTTTATGTCTATTCCAAAGTGACTTCTTCATGCTTGTGAAGACACCCGATGCCTTTCCTATTTGAGCTCGAACATCAACTTCTGCACCTCCGTTCGGTGTTAGGATAGAACCAAGGTAGCAAGACTCTTCAACATTCTCGATGTTTTTGCCCTCTAGTTGGATATCTGGGTGGGTGGTTTGGAGTGTTAGCTTTCATGATTTTTATTTTTGACTTGCTGATCATGAGGCCAGTTTTCATTGATGTACAGGAGACATCGTTGACCATCTTTTGGAGCTCAGCCGACGAACTACTCATGAGACCCACATTGTCTGCGAAGTCAAGGTCAGTCAGAGCGATCAGGTTGTCTTCTCTTTAACCCACGAAAAAGCCTTTGTGAGTGCAAAGCGAATTCGTCATTATCCAGTCTATTATGTAATTGAATCTAACTGGCGAAAGCGGGCACCCCTTTTTGACCCCTGAATCAACGTCAAATTCTGTGGTTTCGCCGTCGGCAGTTTGGACTCTTGTGATTGTAGACTCATAGGCTCCTTTGAGTATCTTGATCAGTTCTGCTGGGATACCGCCTTCCACCATGATCTTCCAAAGCTCTTTCCTGATAAGGAAGTCAAAAGTGGAAACAAAGTCGATGAAGGCAATGGAAGCAGACAGTTGAAATCTCTCATCCTGCTGTAGGATGAGGTGGAGGGTAAAAATATGTTCTTGGCAGCCCTTGCCAGGTCTGAAACCTGCTTGTTCTGGTGTTGTCGTTATTTAATCAGACTGCCTTGTCTCCCTTTTTATATACCGTATAAGTACTGAGACTTTTCCAATCTTTTGGAAATTTCTTTGTCGTCCATACCTCAACTAGCAAGTCTTTCAGCTGACATAATAGTGTGGGGGATAACTTATACATCTCTGTTGAGTTGCCATCCTCTCCGGGGGCTTTATTATTTTTTCATGTTTTTCAGTGCCCACAGAATATCAGCAAAATGATGGTGGCTGTAGATCTATCTGGTAGGGCTCCTTTGGTACACTCTGAAAATTGGGTAGATCACACGGAGCTCTTGTGGAATTAAGGAGCTCGGGGAAATGCTCTTTCCATCTCTCAAGGCAGTCTTTTTCCGTCTGAATAAGGTTGCCCGTTTTGTCTTTCAGGGAGTCTGTGGAGATGGGTAACTTTCCTGTCGTTTTCCTCAGTAGCTTGAGTTTTTTCCTTAGGTTATGTGATTTGGCTACTTGTTGCATACCAGAAGCCATTGGTGACCAGTAATTCTCCCTGTTGCAACGAGCAAACTGCTTTACCAGCCTTCAAGCATTTCTTAAGGGTTCCTTAGGGCCACTGAGAAGGGGTCGTTTCTTTTTCATAAGCTCAATTTTTTTCAAAGATCCAGAGCCTTTGTTTCTTTTTGGTGTGACCAAGAACCTGTTCAACAAACTCTTGTATCAGGACTTTCAGCTTTGACCATCGGTCTTCAATGTCAGTGTAGTCAGTAAGGGCCTCAAATCGGTTGTTAAACTGTAGCTCAAAATCAGCCTTGATCTGTGGACTGATTAGTTTTGATACATCAAACCGGTTGGCTTTTATCTTCTTTTCGTGGATGCTTAGTCTTTGACTGAATTTACAGATGAGAAGAAAGTGATCGGAAGCCGTTTGTTGAGCCTGTATCTGCGCCTCTGTAGACTCTTTCATCCAGACATGAGCTCCTCCAACGTCTTCTGACGAGGAAGTGATCGATCTGGGCTTTGGTGACCCCGTCGTTAGATCTCCAGGTCACGAGATGGTGCTTCATTTGCTCAAACTGGATGTTAACCAGACATAAGCTATTGTATTTGGCAAGCTGTAGCAACCTCTTGCCATTTGAGCATCTATCTCCTATGGTATGGCGTCCAATCACTCCTTCGGTGTTTGCATCTGGTTTACCGACCCTTGCGTTAAAGTATCCAGCGACAAATAGTATGTCACGTCCTGGGACAGAGTCGAGTATTATCTGCAGCTCAAAGTAGAATGCCTCTTTGGCATTATCAGGGCTATCTCTGATAGGTGCGTTAGCGGATAAAATAGTCACGTTACTAATCCGGCGTTTCAGTCTTAGGGTAGAGATTCTTGCTGACACTGGTTTGCCAAGAGATGACAGATGAAGCAGCAATTGGGTCCAGAAAGAATCTGACTCCGTGGGGACTGCTCCCATCAGTCGGTCAAGAATTGTAGAATTTAAATGTTTCTGAATCCGTAAGGTCAATTGATTTCGTCAGTATGTCGTTCAATCTAGTCTCAGAAAGGCAACATATATTGAGACCATACTTTTTCATTTCATTAGCAAGCAGTATCTGAGTTGACTCGTTCTTGCAATTTCTTACATTCCAAGAACCATCTTTAAGTATCTTGGTGGGGATGATTAGCCCACTTCTCGAATCAGGCATCATCCGAACCTGATCCGCGTCAACTACCGTGGACGCCGTAGTATTGATCGCTATTTTTGAGTCTTCTGTATCTATTGGTGTTTTATGGGAATTAATTTAAAAAAACTTTTTCCACAAAATAAGTTTTTCAAAGAAAAGTAAAGAACTCCATTAAACAAAAAATGAGCAAAAATAAAATCAAATAATCTACCAAGAGTGAAACTACCACAAATCAGCATCGATAAATAAATGAAACCCAAAACGAACAGAAATTACAAAAAATAACCGAGTCAAACTCAAAACGAGCAGAAATTAACATAATTTGGGCGCAAAACCCCTATGCCTTCTTAAGGCCAGAACAAAATTTGCACTTTACTGAAAAAATATAAATGTTTTTACTTTTATAACTTTAATAAATCAAATAATATTAACACTTTCTATTTTCAATCGAATGAGCTCTTTTCGAAGTTCCCACGACAATTCTTTCGATACGACGTGCCCTGGTCTAAACAACAGCAACAACAAAAAATAATACATTATGCCCACATGGATCTTTATTATTAAAATGCAAAGCATTCCAACGACTTTCGACTTTCAAAAAGGGCACTAGGCCTTTCGATTTCCAATCGAATGAGCCCTTTTGGAAACGACAACGCTTTCTATAAACACCTTATATGCCCCCAGGGCATAAATTACAACACTTACCCTAAGGTCTGTTATGGTGGTTGTCTTCCTCTAAGACCGTATTTTCAGAACTATCAACTACGTTAAACAAAATGGATATCTCAAAATTGTGATTGGATGTGTTTTGGGAAATTATGGGCGTGAGAGGGGCGGTAGTCGCTCTCCAATCACTTTCAACTATTAAAAATGGCCCTAGCCCTCCCAATTTCAAATAAAATGAGCCCTTTTGAATTTTCTACCACAAAATTTTCAATAAAAATCTTATATGTCCCCAGGGCATAACTTAAACCCTTGCCTTGAGGGCTGGGGGGGGGGGTCTCATTGTCAAAGAGCTAATTTCCAGAACTTTCTACTTCGTTGAACAAAATGGCTATCTGAAAGTTTTGATTGGATGTGTTTGGAGGCATGGTGGGCGTTAGAGGGGGGTTAGTTACCCTCCAATCATTTTTGACTATTACAAAAGGCACTAGCCCTCTGAATTTCTAATTGAATGATCCCCTTTTGAAGTTATACGACAACTCTATCTATAAAAACCTTATATGCCCCCAGGGCAGAACTTACAACCTTTGCCCTTGGGGCTCTGGGGGATTTGTCATCCTTAAGTACATAATTTCAAGAACTTTCAACTACGTTGAACAAAATGGCTATCTCTAAACTTTGATTGAATGTTTTTGGGGAAATGGTGGGCGTAAGAGGAGGGTTAATTACTCTCCACTCACTTTTGACTATTAAAAAGGGCAATTTCTATTCCAATCAAATGAGGCCTATTTGAATTTCTATAACAACTTTCTATATAAACTTTATATGCCCCCAGGGCATAACTTGCAACCCTTGTACTGAGGGCTCTGAGGAGGTTATCATCCTAAAAGACCTAATTTCAAGAACTTTCAGCTACGTTGAACAAAATGGATATCTCAAAATTTTGATTGGATATGTTTGGGAAAATAGTGGGCGTGATAAAGGCGTTAGTCGCTATCCAATCACTTTCAACTATTAAAAAGGCACTAGCCCTTTCAATTTCCAATTGAATGAGCCCTTTTGAAGTTTCTACGACAACGCTTTCAATAAAAATTTTATATGCTCCCAGGGCATAACTTACAACCCTGCCCTGAGGGCTGTCTGGGGAGGGGATTTCATCCTTAAAGACCTAATTTCCAAAACTTACAACTACGTTGAATAAAATGGCTATTTACAAATTTTGACTAGGTGTTTTGGGGGAAAAGGTGGCCGTGAGGGGGGGCTAGTTGCCCTCAAATCACTTTCTACTATTAAAAAGGGCACTAGCCCTTAGAATTTCAAATTGAATGAGCCTTTTTTCAAGTTTTTACGATAACGCCTTCTAAAAAAAACCTTATATGCCCCCAGGGCATAACTTAAAACCCTTTCCTGAGGGCTGTGGGGGAGTGTCCTCCTCAAAAACATATTTTCTATCTGAAAATCAACTACGCTGAACAAAATGGCTATCTCAAAATTTTGAATGGATGCGTTTGGAGAATGATGGGCGAATTTGGGAGAAGGTCTTTTGCATAATCGTCCTCAACCGTTTCAAGGACGCTCGAAACAAGTTGACAACACCAGAACAAGCAGGTTTCAGACCTGGCAAGGGCTGCCAAGAACATATTTTTACCCTCCACCTCATCCTACAGCAGGACGAGAGATTTCAACTGTCTGCTTCCGTCGCCTTCATCGACTTTGTTTCCACTTTTGACTCCCTTATCAGGAAAGAGCTTTGGAAGATCATGGTGGAAGACGGTATCCCTGCAGAACTGACCGAGATACTCAAAGGAGCCTATGAGCTAACACTCCAAACACCCAGATATCCAACTAGAGAGGGCAAAACCATCGAGACTGTTGAAGAGTCCTGCTACCTTGGTTCTATCCTAACACCGAACGGAGGTGCAGAAGTTGATGTTAGAGCTCAAATAGGAAAGGCATCGGGTGTCTTCACAAGCATGAAGAAGTCACTTTGGAATAGACATGAAATTAGCATCAAAACGAAGATGAACGTCTACAAGGCAACTGTTCAAACGATCCTGCTGTACGCCTGTGAAACTTGAACTTTTAAGACCGAAGAAACACGTTCACTAGAAATATTCGACGATCGCTGCATGAGACACATACTACGGGTCGGCCGATGGTTTCATATCTCAAACACTGAGGTTCGAAATCGTTGTGCCCAGAAGGCCCCCCTCTCGGTAATTATAAAACAACAACGACTGAAATTCTTGGGACACACACTACGAAGACCAGCTGGAACTATATCCCGCAATGTCCTCACCTGCGACCCCCTTTCAACTTGGAAACGGAGACCAGGCGGCCAAAGAAAGAATCTCTGGCAGACATTCAAGAATGACCTGGATCCTTGAAGTGGCTTCCGACGACACAGACTTCGTTGGGATAAAAACTGGCTGAAGATTGCAGAAGATGCTGCTGCTGACAGATCACGCTGGACTAGGTCAGTCATCCCATCGTCTAATGGTGCCGGGTAGGATGGATCATCGTGTGGCTCCCCGCCGAAAGTTATGTAAAGTAAGTAACCCACGGAGCAAGGATTGTAATATACGTAAGTTGAATATTATTAAAATATAAGAGTAGTATCCCCTTTTTGGATTTAAAATGGCCAATAGGGGCTGTAAAATTAGAGCTACTAGTCCCTCAAGACATTATTACGTGTAGCTGCGCAATACAAGCGCAGCCCACGGATTTTAAATGGTCAGGTGACTCTGTACAGCCGGCCAACTGGCAAGACTCCCACGTCACAACCAGTGTTTCCATGACAAGGTGTAATATGGATTACGCAATCTTGTTTCAGTATTAAAAAAGAGTTCAGTGTGTCAGCATCAAATATATTGTAATGGACGCTTATGCACTACTGGATATTGAAAGCATTAGCAATGGTGAAAAGGAACCTAGAGTTCCTAAAGTAGCAGTAGAAATTCCAAGGGGTTGCTGACTCACCCTAGAATGAAATAAAATGTCTCAGGGCTATGTTATATCATTAAGCAAATTCAAGTCAGAAGAAAAATTATGTTTTGCGGCTAAAGTGAATATAATGCATATGCAGAGATTGCAAAACGTATTAAACGCAATAGAGAAATATATTGAAGAGAATAATCTGAATCAATCTATAAAAAAGAAGTTAGTTTGTACCAGCAGAATTTTTTAGTCTATAACTGGTAGTGTTAGGGTTGAAAATGGCGGGATTTGAGAAATAAAAAATCTTACGAAATCTAGTAAAATTGGAAAAGTGTTTAATTTTAGATGATGATTTTCTAAAGTTATCTCTTCAAAAGAAAAATACTTTCTCAGGAAATGCTTAATGATATAATGGGAACTAATTCCCCATCTTTGGACTATTGCATGAATGTTTTTAAATCGTGGCCCAGCTGCATTTACCCAATTTATAGATGTATTAATTGAGACAAGACAAAACGATATTGTGAATTTGCTTTTAACCACTACTTAGACGGCCATTTTGTAAGGCAACATAAAACCATGTCTAAGCATGTTTTCTGACGTCCCATCTCTAAGAAGACATTCATTTTATTGACCGTGAGTCAATTTCATTTTGAAAGTAAGACAGTCAACATTAAAAAATGTTTTACACATGTCTATTATGCTTGTATACATTGGGCAATTGGTCATCTTGTGAGAATTGTACCTTTGCTGGTGACTATAATGAAAAGTTTAGATTATGTAATCTATGTAAATTAAATAAAGTATATGCTGTGCAAATTAAAGACTGTAAAACCTGTCTTGAAGGGATTTATGACTATTCTACTAAAGGTTTTCTATGCTTCAATTTTCACTATGTTAGATGTGATCAATGAGAAAATACTTACCCTGGCATGATTGCAAAAAACCCTAAACGTGATTTCAGTTTACTGTTAAGAGACTGGTATCGTCATGGTTTTAAACAGTTTTGGGAAGAAGCAAATGGTCTACGCTTAATTTGCTGGAATACTAAAAGAGTCTATTTTTTACATCATAGCCTTGAAGATACCGGATACTATGATTATAAACCAACAGACTTTTATTTGGCTGTTACAGAAAGTGATTCTTCAAATGAAATTTTTTTGTGTGACATTGCTTCAAATAAGCAAATTGAAATAGGTGAATTTTATAATATGAATCAGAATAGTATTATTAACTTTACAAAGAGATTTAATAAAAATGAAGTTGCAATACACTGCTGGAAATTTAACCCCTACTTTGCATGCAAAGATAAATACAAGTTATGTCCTGACGATCTGCCACTACTTATCGTTTCTGATGTCTACCTATACATAGAAGAAGAAATCTAAAAGGATAAATTTTTTTTGTACTTATAAATGTTATTAATAAACAAATTTACATACATTTCTCAAGCATTTTACTCTTAGGGCACCGAAATTAATATTAAAGACGTAGGAAAGGGTATTTTCAACTAGAAAGTCGTTCAATCGAGGATTGTCATCATAAATGCTGATTAATTCACTGTAAGTATGTCCACGACATCGAAAAACAAAATATAATAGTGCATGAAAATCACAGTTTTTGGTTGATAAATTTTGTACTCGCTTCCAATTTTGAATAACAGATTTCCCACTTTGCTCAAGAAAATAGTTAATGTGTAGCGTGCAGAACGTATACTTTAGGCCAAGGGGATCCAAAACTTTAGTATTCTTTCTTGTTGAAAAGATGCATAGCCAGTGCTCCGTCTTTGCACTTGATGCGCTATTGTTAACAATAATAATTGTGTTGTTAACGTGTTCAATGTGCTTCAGGATATTTGAAGGCAAGCAATGGGATTTGTATTTGGACATGTAAGGATCCAAACTGAATACATTGATTATTTGATTCATGTTCATGGTGCCAAGTGTAATAGAACACTGCCATCAGGTGTAATTTCCCAATAAGTTTCAAAATGATTTAGCAAGATTAATGTAATACTCTCCGTCAACGCTTCAGCAAAGGTGCATTCTAAACGTACAGTACCCGTTCGGATAATAGTCATATCATGAGTACCGGAAAAATCCAATACAATAATACCATGAGTTTTCGCAAAAATTTCTTTGGTTATACCATTTTCATATAATTGTGAATCTCAATCTAGGGATTGCATTGTCAATTCATATAAGGTCCTGTACGATTTATCAAAGGATTTCACCATTGATAAATGATGAATCAGTATAGAACGTGTACCCGTAGTAATGTGTCGTTGATTCGTCATTGTATGAGGAACGAGCAATTTAATATTATGTCCAGAGGCTCTTAATTTTTCAATTGTCAAGGCAACAGAACTCATAACTTGTTGCTTTGGTACATGAAGTATCGCCGAGGTGAGAGAGACTGTTACATCGGGTGCAGTGCCAAGTACTTTACACAAAATAAATTTGGACGATGCAAGTTGTAGCTTTACATCAATTTTAACATTGGAAGGCAACCATTGATGCATATTAAATATCTCCTGATTCAATTTACCAACCAAGTTTAAATCTTTAGTTGTGGCATCTTTAAGTATATTGGTAGTGTCAGTGTTCATTTTATATTTATATCCAATAGCCATACCTCTCATTTCTTACAGGACATTAGAGTCATCAACATGAATTGTATGTAGCTTGCATAGTTTAAAGATTGTTGCTCGTGCTCACCAATATTCCATTTATGTAGACAATCATTTGTCTAAATGAACTGTGTAGTACACAATTTTAATAGGATAACCCCTCGGCCGCACTTGGTTTTTCATTGTTAGATTTTGTAACAATGACACGTAAATCTATAAATGTTGAAGTCAAATCTATGAAATAATCTTCACTGGAATAAACTTGAAAGTGAATGTTTCGAGAGAGTGGCTGTTGCGGGTAGAATTGCTCATAGTAACCATGTTTTACATTGACATCTACTCTTCTGCATTGAAAAGATTTAGATATGAAGCAACTGTGGAATGAGATTCCATTTGGGGTAGATATGCCATTTCTAGGAAAAGAAATCCTTTTTTGATCTAACAATCTTTACTTTCTTGTTTGATGCTTGACGCGCTTTGGGGCTTACTTGAGGCTGACGACTGATGGGGTCATGTTTGCCGTTTTTAAGCCTTTTCTGCTTTTTCGCAATTTTAATCACTCAACGAGAGATCGGGCACTGGACCTGAGATTTTGTGTAACAGTTTCTTGAAAATCCTTCTCATAGCCTCAGTCATGTAGTGTAGAGGCCGAAAACCACGGATACCGGTGTAATACATTTTTATCCAGGGGTAGTGTAGAGCGAAAAAGCTTAGCAAACCTACTGCCAAAACCATAAACGGACATTGACGAACAACCCTTGTAAAAGTCCATTCCATTACCCAACTGTCGTGGTCCAGGAGCAGCAACATAGAAATTAGTATCAGGACATACAAAATGAGTTCTATTAGCTATCTCACAGAATGGGTAAAAAATGATGTGTAATCACAGCCAAACCTTTTGTTATTCCTAGAAGATTGCCCAGTTCACTTCTTAATGTTAACTGACAGAGCTCCTAATACATCTTAAATAAAAACTTCTTAAATAAAAAGTACATCTCACGGATAACCTGTTTACCTGTGATAAAACCTTGACCAGGAGCCTATTGATTTTTGCGTGGAATGAAAGAAATATGTTAAGCTTATATATGATTACACAAGTAACGAATAACCTTGAAAAAACTTTACCTTTATTTTGAAGATTGTGGTTATGCAATCATTCTGTTAATATAGTTAATTAAGTGGGTTAGTAGTGGCCAGTGAAATGAACGAATAAATAATAACCAAATGCCACAGTAAATATGAAAATATAAAGAACTTTTGAACCGTGTGGCATATATTGATTGACGATTACCTTTTTTGGAAATTTATTTTGCCGGAATCGATCATTAGAATGGGGAGAAAGAGAAATGATAAGAAAGTAAAAACTGATGGTGGTAATGAGAGTGGTTATAAATCAAATGAAAGCCTAACGTCAACCCCAAAAACTCTAACAGGGAAGAAAAGGCCTTCGCCGGAAGATTCTATTCTGGATTCGAGTGGCGAATGCTTACGACAGGAATGTGAGAAAACAAATGCAGAAAATATTTTAAGAATTTTGGAGCTGTTGGAAACTTTACAATCAGACATAAAAGAAATTAGAGAGTCCCTTCATAATGTGAAGACTGATATGCAAAATATACAAAAAACTGTTCGTGAATTGGGAGAAAGATGCACGTGTGTGAAAGGTGATGCAAGAGAAACAAATAATCGGGTAGATAGTTTGAAGTCTAAGATGGAAAATCAGGATAAACTCGTGAATGATTTATTTACACAAGTTACATGATTAAAAATCAGTCTCTTGTGTTGCAGCATACGGAAGAGGACTGAATCATTGTCAGATGCAAAAAACACCATTAAAAGAGTGCTGAATGAGGGATTAGAGATGGAAGTGAAGGATATTCCTCCATTTTCAGTGGTACATGAAGCGAGTGACTTTATCAAAATCAAAGTTACTGATTATAAGGGCCAATACGGCATAATGAAAAATGCAAAGAAATTAAGAGGAACGGACTTGCAGTTTGAAAACCAGTTTTTATTAGTGATGATTAGAAAGGAATTGGTGGTGAAAAGAAAATATTTGATGGAGAGAGGTGTTGAGTGCTGGATACCACCCGTGGTACCGCCAGTTCTTTCTATTAAATCTGCAGGTAATGTTGAAAAGGTTGAATGGTTCAAAGCGTTTAAAAATGTAAATAGTGGTTTTGAACTAGTTATTTAGTGTTTGGAAATTGTTTTTTTTTAGAGAATATATGAAAAGTTATTAATTATGAAGGTTATTAAATTTTGGTTTGCTTATAAATGAAGTTGTGAGCCATATTAAGCCCACTGAATTTTATTTTGGGAGTCGATATGCGTATACATATCGACCGGTTTGTTTATTTGTTTTGTTTAATTTTTTTTCTTATGTCCGCTTTGACGGAATATATTTTGTTATTTTTTTTTGTATTTACCTCGGTCTAGATATATGTTTAGTAGATGATGATTTTTTTTCGCCACCACCACCCTCTACCGTCACATACATTAACTTTTATTGACGATGGTTAGAGATATCGTTTTACCTCCTGGGAACAGCAATGTCCTGCAACTTGAAAGTCGAAGGGTTGATTTTTCCATCCAGTTTAATGAAAGAATAAATAGAAATTTAGATATTAATGCTACTGAGATTTTCACAAATGAACCATCAAGGTGTATTTTAAAGAAGAAGGGGCACTACCCTTGTATGGTGATAGGGGCCATTTTGGCCTTAACATTTTTCATTTGAATTGTCAGGGATTGAATTCTGCGCATAATTTTTTATCGTAATTAATAAATACTAATGTCTTTCAGGTTATCGCTTTAACTGAAACGTGGTTAAATAATAATAACTCGTAATTACTGCATATCCCTGGTTATAATTTATATGTAAGGAATCGAGAGTATTACCAACATGGAGGCCTCGCAGCTTATATTCAGGCTGATTATAAGGTTTTAATAAGAGAAGATCTTACAATATATAGAGAGAAAGTTTGCGAGTGTTTTGTTTTACATATAACTAGAGAGAATTTGAATTTTTGCATTGTTGTAGTATATAGACCTCCACAGAGCCTGCTCCAAGACTTTATGGACCTATTTGAAGAACAATTAATGAACTTCCAATTAACTCTATGCCATTTTTTATTATGGGGGATTTTAATATTGACCTTATAGATCAGTCATCTGCTAGCACTGAATTTATTAATAGAAGTTTATCTAATGGGTTTCATCCTTGTATAAATATCCCTACAAGAATTACGGGAACATCAGCTAAGCTTCTGGATAACATCCTTTCTAATGTACTCTTGAGTCTTCCCAGGGTCCTTATCAATGATGTATCTGACCACATTGGAGTTTCAGCTAGCTTTAGAACTGTCATGAAGGTGGTTAAAGGCAAAAAATCAAGGATTCCAGTGATAAGTAAAAATGCGATGGTAAAACTTAAAAATGATATAGAAAAGGTGAGTTGGTACGAGGTTCTAGGCGAAGTTCAGGACGCAAATTCAAAGTTTGTTTTATTTTATGAAAAGTTGCAGAGTTTGTTAAGTCAAGCAATCATATTGAAACCGTTTAATAGAAAGCACTCAAGTAAAAAACCTTGGATTAGTCCTGTGATTTTGAAGCAAATAAATGTAAGAGATAAATTGTTTAGAGCTCAAATAATTAACCCGACACAAGAAAATAAGCAATTATATAAAATTTAACGAAATAGGTTGAAAACAATTTTAAGAAATGAAAAAAAGAAATATTTTGAGAAAAAGTTTAAGGAGGTCGAAGGATGCCCTAAGAAAACCTGGGGACTAATAAAAGAAGTGATTGGATTAAAAATAAATAGTGTACCTGATGAATTAGTTAGTGTAATGGGAAAGACTTTGAATTCTGAAAAGGACATATGCAAAGAATTTCAGAGTTATTTTTCGAATATTGGTCTGAATTTAGCTATTTCAGTTGTACCTGATAGTGGTGATCCAGCGTTCGAGTCCCTACTGAGGGACCAAATTGTTGTATCTCTTCACCTTAGACTTCTAACAGTTGATGAAATTAAAAAAATTATTTATGGGTTACGTAGTAATTCATCTAGTAGTGATCATAATACTCTAAAAACACTTAAATGTATTTTTCCTGTTATCGCTGAAGTTTTATGTGGGTTAATTAATGAGTGTTTTCGTCAAAGGAAAATTCCCAGACTGTTTTAAAGTTGCCCGTATAACCCCAATTCATAAGGGTGGTATTCAAAATGATCCAGGAAACTATAGACCGATATCTGTTTTACCCATTATTTCCCGTGTTCTAGAGAAGTGTTTTAGTATTAGAATGATGAGTTTTTTGGAGGATCATAAGTTACTGGTAGAGACACAATTTGGGTTCCGTAGAAAAAGGACAACGGAACAGGCGATGATTTATTTGACAACTATTATTAATGAGGTATTAGATAAAGGTTTTAAAAAAGGTGCTATATTTTTAGATCTGATGAAAGCTTTCGACACTGTGGATCATGAACTTCTACTTAAGAAGTGTGAGGTGTATGGTTTGAGGGGTAAATCATTAAATTTTCTAAGAAGTTTTTTAAGTAATCGTTATCAGTATGTCCAACTATATGATTCTTCTTCCGAAAAAAATCGTATTGAAATAGGTGTTCCGCAAGGATCAATTCGCGGTCCTATATTATTCTTGATATTTATTAATGATTTACCAAATTGTCTGAATAATTTTTGCTATAGAATAAATGAACTAACGATAAATCTGACTAATGAAAACAGTTTCACTTTTTGCTAATGACACGACAGCCATTAGCACAGCTAAGACAGCGCAGCTGCTGCAGATTTCCATGAAGGAATCAGCTAATAGAATTATAGCATGGCTGACGGTAAATAAATTAAGGATTAACATGGCTAAGTCTAATTTTATTATTTTCTCGTGATCATCAAATTTTTATCCGTGGATCAAGGAATTAGATATGCCCAATGGCGTTATAAAACGGACTGCGTCTTTTAAACACCTTAGGATTGTAATAGATGAAACTCTATCTTTTAAGGAACATGTAACTTTAACTAGCAAATTCTGGTAAGAAATCTCGGTATAATGAAGAAACTCAAACATTGTTTTCCCAAGTCTGTCCCTCGCCATCTTTATTTTTCTTTAATGCACCCACATATACTTTACTGTTCGAGTATTTGGCTCTCTACTTCTTCTTCTATCCTAAAACCAATAAGAGTTCTACAAAATCATGCTGTAAGAATTTTAGCCGGTATATCTCCACGTATGTCTGTTCGAGAAATTTACCCAACTTTAAAAATTTTGCCGGCTGCAGGCCTTCGTGAGTTCTATGTATTGTGGTTTATTTTTGGACTGCAGCAGGAGGTTCAGCCTCGTTGTTTTGATAATTTATTGTCCATTAGGTCTACTGTTCATTCCCATGATACAAGGGGTAGCGCCGACTTCTGTGTACCTAGAGGTATATCTTCTCGTTCATGTTTTCCCGTTTTTTATAGAGATACACGGAAATGGAATAGTTTGAATAGTGAATATGAATATGAACTTTTTGCTGAATATGAGTTTTGATTGATTGATTGATTTATTGATTGTGGCAGTTTTGTTGATATGATGTTCCCAGAGGAAGTATAATATATCATATTATTTTGTATTTATTGTTTAGTGTGATGGTATTAGTGGTATCGGTGGCCAAGTGTTCTTTGTTTTAAGGATCTTGTTTTCTCCACCTCCCCCACGGACAAGCTTGGCTTTTTAGGGGAGGAAGTAATAATTTTTTTGTTGATATGTTTTTTTTTAAATAAATCTTTCTTTCTTCCAAATCTTTCTTTCTTTATGGTAGTGGTGAATGTGTTGAGTAGAAGTTTTTCGTTCAAGAAGACGTAGGAGAGGGACATTGCTTTTACCGACTATCAATCTCTCGACAACGAATGCATAAAGAAATATACAATTGTAAGATGAGAAGGCGGCTGCATAGTCTGCATAGATAACATTCTGTTTACCACTGAAATTCTTTACTTTTTAATAAAATATTTAAAACCAAGATACTCACTTAAATTCTCATTGAGGAAAATTTTTCATTCTCAAAATGATTGGTAATGTAAATTCTCCTCTGTTCCGGTGAATAGTTGAATGTGAATCTGCCATTTTTTCAACATGCAATGTTTTTAGTTTATAACTCGAAATAAATCACTCATGTTGCTGTATTCCCCATAGGATATAATTGCATAGGGTTAATCATCAGAGTTAAAATTTGCCACTGCGCCCTCGTCCGAGAAGTCAAAGGGTCTTACTTTTGTATTAAACGTAAGATCCTTTCCTAGGATATTAAATGTATTTCTAAGAATACAATCAACAAGAGCAACTTCATACCTTCCCTAAAATTTAATGTCGGGGGGCTGAGTTTTGTCCAAAAATTGCTCGTCTTATTCGAATCGTCATAAAGACGATCAGTGACATTGGACGTTAATGTCACATAAAAATCATTAGACACTATGAATGTCTTCAGCGGCAATTTCAAAATCAGAATCAGAGTTGTATCCTAGCCATCAAACAAGCAACTATCTCTTACCCTTGCGAGTACGAGTCTTTAATACCTTTTCAATTTGATACATTCCATATTTCCAACTTTTTGCATTTCATAACCATAAGAACTGCCAAGAATCTCGTCATCTTTCATATCACAAAGACAACACGTTACAGGTTTAGTGTCTAAGACCTTTGACCCTTTAAAACTTTTAGTGGACCCCGAGTAATCCCCCTTTCAAAAATATTTCTTGTTCGATTGATACGAACAGCATCACCAACATTAAATTTTTACTTCCCAGCCCTTTCATTAAGATACTGTTTAAGAAAGATGTTAAGTTTATTGCCACTATGATGAAATTCAAGAGGACTAACATTGGACAATGATCAATGAGGATGTTGATTATAAATCAATATGATTTTACCTAAATCTTGAATAAAAGCAGCTGTATTTTTCAATGTACAATATCTTGAATTAAATGTCAAATGATTCTTATCAAACGTTCAGCCAATGCTACCTTTATCGGGCTGTGTCTTTGATAGAGTACTGTATTATATTTCAATAAAACTTTTTTTTATATACTGACTAACAAATTCACTTTCACGATCTGTTTGAATTTTTCTATATGAATCTTGTTCAAGAATGCTTTCAAGAGCCTTAGCAACTTCATCACCTTTCTTTGACTGCATTGGAACTGCATAAACATAGTGACTAAAAACAATTACTTCAAAAAAAATATATCTGGACGGTCTATTATGACGTCTTTGAATTTCGTCTAGAGTCAAAAGATCTGCTTGTAATATATACAAGGGGAAAACGGCTTTAGTTCTTCAATAGTCATGACCTCTGGTCCTATGATTTTGATGAAGAGAGTAACTGGGTTCCTTCTGTAAATACTCATTTGCTAGTTTCTTTCCAACTCTGACAACTTGAGCAAGCGTAGTGGGAGAACTTAAATTTCTCACTTCTCAAATGTTTTCATAAGTACCTTTCAAAACTTGATTCATTTTGAACGTAATGGTGGTGTGAAGCGTCCACTTCCCTTTTCCATACTAAATGAGGTGGAAAGACGCATTTGTTTAATACCCTTACCAGGCCCACTTGGCGTGTTATCCAATGATATATCTCGTGATATTCCTTCAAATACCCTTGATGGTTTTATATTATATTTATTCCCAATAAGACTTTTAGAAAAATTTGACGATTTTAAAAGTTTATATAAATGACTATCAAAAGATTCAAGTCTTTTACGATTTGCAATGAAATCTGATAACAAATCAATTAAATTCTAATATTTATCCTAGATTATAACCTCATTCTTTTTCTTGTCAATTTGTTCATTTTCAGCGAGATAAGTCAAGAGTCTTTTACTTTGAAATAAGTCTACAACACTTGTTAAAAAATTTTCTTCTTCTTTTTTTTTGGCTTTTTCAAAGTTTCAAAACTTTCAGAAGGTTGATTAATGACATTTAGTTTGAGCGGTCTTTCACGGTAATTTTTATGTTTATTGACAGGTCGAAGGGCATTTTGAAGCCACATTAATTATTCATCATCGGCAATTGTTTCATTGTAAATATGTTTATCAAGATTATCTTCAAGAGCTCTTTTGGTAAAAGAGCAAGTTCAACTGGTGTCAATTTATAAGGTTTAGCCATTTCTAGAGAATAGTGTTTACAAGTTCGGCGATTATCGGTAGTAACAATGAAATGAAACTACCATCTCCTTGAACAAGTTGTTTTCTTTTGCTCTTCTTTTCTTTTTGCAAGCTAGGGCATGTAAAAGTAAACGATGTGGCTTTGTCTGTTGTCTATCACCTTCTGACAGTTGAACATTGCCTTCCGTTGACTTTAAACAAAGTTCAGATAAGAGGTTGATGAATTCATTGTAAATACCATGTTTGAGTATAGCTTTTCTAAGCCGTGGTTTAGAGTTAACTAGGACAGAAAATAAATGTTTGTTTTCATGTATCTTCTTGGCGTCAAGATGGCAACTGACGACCTTTTTTACTATTCACGGGTATATATACAATACTTTTATTATCAAAAATATCAGTGACTACACGTAATTCTTCGGGCGTGTTTTAATTAAGTTCCAATAAAATGTATCCATAAGGTTTATTTGTGGCTTGGTTGTACACGGAAAGTAAAAATTCTGGTTCGCCAGGGTAGATTTGTTTGTTAAGAGTTATAATTAAGGGGGTGTAATAGCATATAACCTGAAAAGTCTCTCAGAACTATTGATAAAACTTTTAATCCAGAAATAAGGAATAAGCGCTAGAAAAGAATGGATTATGTTTTAGGATATAATCAGCGTTGTGCTGAGAGACCAGCGGCGTCAGAGGGGTTTGTAGCTTGGCGGGTGGGAGCTTGTTTAGGCAGCACGATAGCTTAATCTGTGGGAGCTTGTGTAGGCAGCCCGGCAGCTCGATGGGTGGGAGCTTGCATAGTCAGCACGGCAGCTCGACGAGTGGGATCTTGTTTAGGCAGCGTGGGAGCTCGATGAGGGGGGGGGGGGAGCTTGAGTAGACATAATGATCGAAAGCCTCACAGGGTTCGCACCATTGACCTTAACCCTTTTTATTGGGGGTAAAAAAAGGCTGGGAAATCCCAGAAAAGAAAACAAAATTTAGTATAAAACAAAAACATTATTTATTGGAAATATATGGTTAGAAATAGCCCCTCTTGAGTCTAACTCACTCCCTTCTAGAAACCACCTACAACAGCCACAGAAAAGCAAGATCCTTTTTTGGTATAAATATTTAAACACGTTTGCCATTGCCCGGAAATTCTTCCCCCTCTCTCCAGCAACATGTTTTTCCAAAGAAAATACTTTTACCCAAACCCGAGAATTTTTATATCTAAATAGTGGATAAAATAGGCGTGGTACGTGCTTTGGAAATACCCAGCCAGAACTGGTGTTTTCAGATTGCCAAAAAACCCTCTCCAGTCTTATACGTAGGTACCTTAAGCTTTTGAAAAAATATGCTATTAATCATCCAAAGAGCCGATAAAATCCAAGCCAAGAAATTGAACTTCATGCCACAATTGAGAATACGGGAATTATTTAAATGGTTATAAAACAGGCCTAATACGTGTCTTAAAAATACAATCCAGTAAATTCATCCCCCATATCCCTTTCCAAGAAAGCAAAGAGTAGAATTTTTGAGAAAATAAACCCGACAATCACTAAACTTTGGGTGGAGGTGTATATATTATTTTTTGCTTAATAAATCCTTTCATTAATAAGTTACACTTCACCTTATTATGCTGTTGTTAGAAACACCCCTTACGCTCAATTTCGATCCACCTCCTCTCAAATAAAAAATATGTCATCTCTTCAGGCTAATCAAAAGATTTATCACGCGCCAATTTTGCAGACAAAAGACCTTTTCCATGTAATTATGGCTAGGAATAACACCCTCTTGTTCACAATAAATGTTTTGTTAATCATAGACAAAAGCAATTAGCTTTGACAAAATTAATGGATTCTATGCTAAGGTTTAAACGACTGTCTTTAGGCGTGGTACAAAAAGGCACCTTTTTCTAATAACGATATTTATTAGAGAAAAGATAAATTTTTCTGAATAGATTGATTTTACAGATGCTGAAAGGAGGATTGGGGTATTTATATACTAACTAGGGGATAATATGAGCTGAAAAATGAGTATAATCATCATAAAGTGTGAAGGAGGAGGGGGTACGAAAAATTAGGGTTACTCTCGAAATAATAGTAATGTAGAAAGAAACTTACTTCCTGGTAACGAGACATATTCATTTTTTTAGAGAGATGTGTCACTTTCAAAATTTGAAATAGGACTGATGTAGAATCTAATTTCCGGTATCTATTTATAGTGCCCTGGACACTAAGGAATTACATGGGGACTTCTATTTATAGTACCCCACGGACACAAAGGAATTGTATGAGGACTTCTATTGGCAGTGCCCCGGAGCTCGAAGGCATTGCTTGGTACTTCTATTTATGATGCCCTTGGGACAAGGTAAAGATCATACAAGGGGTCTGGGTGTCTTACAAAAATTCAATAGACTCTATAACGGTTCACCCTATAAAAAAAATGGATACGAACTGTGACAAATAAAATGGCCGCCCTGATATATTTGGGAATATTAGGCTAATATAGGTTCTAAGGAGAATCTTAGGTTTTTAATGGAAAAGTAAGGGTTGTCTAATAGGGAAACAAGATTGTGTCATCCATATTACACTTGGTCATAGAAAAAGTAGTGTGACGTAGGAATCTTGCCAGCTGGCCAGTTGTATGGGTACTTGATCATTTAAAATCCATGGGCTGCACTTTTATTGTACATGTGCGCGTAATAATGTCTTGAGGGACTATTAGCTCCACTTAAAAAACCCCTATCGGTCATTTTAAATCCAAAAGGGGATACTACTTATAATGTCTAGTCGGAAGGGGTGGTAATTTTGAATTTAGAGGGATCTCATTCAATTGGAAATTGAAACTTCTAGCTTATTCTTAAGAGTCAAAAGTGATAAATGGACAACTAGGCCATGCCTCACTTTCCCAAAGAGCATCCAGTCACAATTTTGACATAGCCTTGTTGTTCAAAGTAGATCAAAGGCCAAATAACCATGCCTCAGGGGTTGCCCTCCAACCTCGATCTTGGGAAAATGGCTCTGAGTTAAGGAACTTAATTATTGCTACTTTGATACATGCATTTAGTGATTTAAGTGGTAACTTCGATTTACGGTGTAAGGGCTGTAAGTTATGCAAGTTGCTTGTTGTTACTTTGATACTTTGTTTACATTAATACCTTGTTTTCTAAGATACATTCTGTACTTTCTTACTTTGGTACTTTGATATTGTTACTTTGATACTAGTTTTGATACTTTGATGAAATTTTGATATTGAAAAAAAAAAAAATCTTATTTTGAACTAAAGAATTTTTTTTAATTGAAACTTTGCAGTAAAAAAACAAACAAATATTAATTAGGAAAACCTTCCTAAAATAGAGTTTTTCGAAGAAAAGTAAAGGTCACGTTAAACTTAAGATCAGCAGATACAAATGCCTATTAAAATTCAAACTCATAACGACCCGAAATACTTTTTAAAGAATAAATGAAACCCAAACTGACAGAAATTAAATAAACAATCATAGCAAAAAACATACAATAGGTACTAAAATGAATAAACAAATCTTAAAACGACTAAACCTTGACTTGAATACGCAAATCAAGGTTAAAACTGACAAAAATATTTTACTATTGAAGTATAAATGGAACCCAAAACAAACATAATTTAAATAAACAATCATAGCAAATAAACATACAATAGGTACTAATACAAATGAGTAAATAAATTTTAAAACGAATGAAATTTAAATTGAATATACAAATCAAGTTTGAAACCAACCAGAATCTCTACAAGCAAGAGTTTGGGTTTTTATCCTTCTCTCACTGTAAAACCTTGTGCGTCATTGGTGCGTAACTGAAAATCAGTTTTATTACAAATAAAAACATTAATTATTAAAATTATAGTATATTTTCAGTGAAGCACCAAAGACGAAGTAGGCTTTAACCTTTCACAATTAGGGAAGCAGGCAATATCAAAACTCTTGTTTGTAGTGAAGCTATGTTTTCTTGAACAGTCTTGGTAAGAACTAATCAAATTAAATTGAATTTCGATATATAATGATATTAATTGCTGAAAGCTCATCCGTTCAAAATTTAGTTTTACTGTAATTGTTATGTTTATATTCAATGCTGTAATGGATAAAAAAGAAAATATTTGTAAAATAATTCGTTTTCAGTAAAGCGCCAATGACGCGGTAGGTTTTACACTTTTTAAGTTTTCAAACAAAAGGAATATTTTAAGGTGCAAATTTGATTGGTAACGAAAGATTTAGATTTAAAAGATCAAATTCTTGCTTCCAGCCGAATCTTTTATTTCGTTTTTACGTTTCAGCCGAATTGTTTTTACATTTCAATTTCGACACATGATCCATGAATTGAAAGACTTAAGTGATAAATTGTTGGTCTCACAAAGACAACAAAAAATTATAGTACTTAAATACCTACATATTTCATTGTGGACTTTAATGTTAGGTATTGCTGAACACATTAGTTCCTAATTGAAGCATCCTAGAAAAATTCAGCTTTATATATATGTAAAACATCCTAAACTTGCATGACTAAATCTAGGAAGATGCAACTATTTACTTAGTTTTTTGACAAAAAAAAAAACAATCAGTTGATCAATTAACAAACTTGAGACCATAATAAATACCTAAATAATATTAAAGCAATGTCAGTGACTCGGGGAAAATTTACAGTAGTCAATTTTTAAGAAAATTACATTAAAGATGTTTTTTCTCAGCGGAGGGGCTGGGAATGGGCTTGGGATCCATCACAAGCAATTATATTTTTATGAATCTATAGGCAAATTGTCTTACTCAAATTGGACTTATTGTTATCCCTCCTCCGAACCCAAAAATCCTGAGTACGTACCTCAACCCCTCCTTATGAACGACAAATGTAAATAAGGTAATGCTTCAGATAGTGTGCATATATTTATTAGTCATATAGTTCAATGAAAATATTTCAAAAGCTTAGAATGAATACTTTATTTGTATACATCATATGTGTTTTTTCTGTATCATCTAGACATGAAAAAAGAAGAATTGTCCGACTCTTCCACGAAGTAAATGACAATGAATTCCAAAGGTCAAATTAAAGTGATAAACTAAACGCGACTATTGGGAAATTCAATTAGCAGAATTTTAATATTTAACTAAAATACTGCAAAAGGAAAGAAAGAAAAATCAGGGTGACATTATGAATTTATTATAATTTAATGTAACTACCTAAAGTTTTTGTGAAGATGATTTCCAAAATTGAAGATGAAACATTGACATTGGGTAACAAAAACATCGATCCAGTGGACAGCTTCACCGACCTAGGTAATATCATGGTTGCAGCAGTAGCCATAAAAATAAGGCTAGTTCGTCTTAAAAGTAAAAGTTTATGTCGAAAGAAAATTTATGGTGATTTTGAAAAAGCCCGAAATCAGATCATACTGAAAAGTATATCATTGAAATCAGCATGGTCAAAAACCTTTTACAAGGAAATTATAGTCCTCCACCTTGAACAATAGGGAAATCCCTTTTTTTGCATGGGTAGCACTGATCTGAGTCCCGTTTTTATTCTTTTTTCTAGTAGGGCTGGAAGATAATAAGAACATCATAGAGAGATGTTTAATAGCTCATTCAAAGTATATTAAATTTGCTATTGCCCTTTTTAAGTGATCAAAATGATTGGAGGGCAGGTAGCTCCTCTCCCCCTATGGCCCCTCCCCCTAAGTTGTCCAATGAAAATTTTAAGACAACTATTTTGTTCAACATTGTTCAAAGGTGCTGTAATGATGGCTTTAGTTATAATATGACCCTCCATAGTCCCTGGGAAACGGGACTATATGATACCAGAATATCATAGAGAGATGCTTAATAGCTCATTGAAAAGCCATTTATCATATTTACGTGCTTTCTATGAATTCCACCCTATACAATGACCATATGGCACTACAAGTGGCACTTTTGTCCCATTTCTCAAAGGGTGGGGCTAGCGGGCTTTCAGAACATCGTAGACAGATTTTTGTAGCTAATTTAGAAGCTATTGCTCGGATCTAAGTTCTTCCAATAAATTCTAGCAATAAAACTGGCACTTTATATGCTATGTCTCATGTAAAAGCTCGGCCTAGTGGGTACCAGAACTTCTTGGAGTGATAATTAGTAGTAATGCCTCACTTCTTTCCAGAAGAAACATACCCAGGATTCACGTGACAGCCCTGGTTTCTGAAAGCCACATAGGAAGGATTCCCATGACAGCCCTGATTCCATGGGAGCCAGCAGATGTTAGTTACGACACAGGGAGGACTAAGAGATGCAGGTGTTACGTCAGTGTTTACTTTTGGGAAGACACACCCCTGCAATGCGACAAGTGCCCTGTTTTAAATAGTGAGGTGTTGTGTAATAGAGGATGACGCAATCTTGCGAAACCTTGCTTCACTATTAGAAAAACCTAAGATTCTCCTTAAAAAAAACTGAGTGGGCTCCTTACGCCCAAGAATTTCCTTAAAAGCCTTCTATCTCTTTAAAAAACCTGCATTTCCACTTAAAAACCAGTGAGGGCTCCCCTACTCCCAAGAATTTCCATAAAAACCTTATTTCTCCTTTAAAAACCTAAGATTCTTCTTTAAAGGGTTTAAGGGTTCCATTACCCCCAAGAATTTCCTTAAAAACCCTGTTTTCTCTTTACAAAACCTACATTTCTATTTAAAACCTGTAAGGGTTTGTTTACCCCCCAGAATTTCCCTAAAAACCTATAATTCCATTTAAAAAACCTACATTTTCATTTAAAAGCTGTGAGCGCTTCTCTAGCCCCAAGAATCCTCCTAAAAACGTACATCATCCTAAGATTTTCCTTATAAACCCCTTTTTATCTTAAAAACCTAAGATTCTCCTTTAAAAAACCAGTGAGGCTTCCTTTACCCCCAAGAATTTTACTAAGAGCCTACATTTCTATTTAAAAAACCTATGAGGATTCCTTTTCCCCCTAGAATCACCCTAAATACCTACATTTCCATTTCAAAATTAGTGAGGATTCCTTTACCTCCCACCAATTCCACTAAAAACCTACATTTCCAATTAAAAATCAGTGAGGGTTCCTCTAACTCCAAGAATTTTCCTAAAAACCTTCTTTTTTCTTTAAAAAACCTACATTTCCTTTTAAAAACCCAAGAGGTCTCCATTACGCCATGATTCTTCTTAAAGATGTAATCAAATAGATATAAAACAAGAATTTATTCGAAAAACTACTCCATTGTCAAATCGACTATCACAACTGTTTTCAAATATTCTACATCTTGCTCTATCACTCTAATATTATTATTATCGTAATTCTCGACTATTCCTATGTTTCTCAGAGGGTGGAGATCATCTAGCAAACGCTCATCATCCTCGATGCATATCAACCCCTGGATAACTGCACACAAAGTTATCTGATGTATACGAAAGTCCATCATCAGTATAATATACCTCACGCACCTTATCCACCTCCTCAGCTGAATTTACACAAAGGAAGAACTCTTCAGACTCCTTGGTCCCCCACTCATTCCTAATGCTCGGCCCTTCTTGGACATAGTCGGGAGTCTCCTAATAACATAAATAAAATTAATGTTATATTTAAAAAAACTCAAAACAATACAGTGGTATTTTAAAAGCGCCAAAGACAAAACCCTCCCCCAATTAATCTTCATTTTTTTAAGCCCTTTGAATAGACGTTTCTTTGTTTCAAAGGAGGTGTCCAAAA
Organism: Artemia sinica; assembly: GCA_027921565.1. NCBI lineage: Eukaryota > Metazoa > Arthropoda > Branchiopoda > Anostraca > Artemiidae > Artemia > Artemia sinica. Next base: position 67,766,823 of record CM051261.1, on the reverse strand, counting down.
CGTCCTGTGCTCTGTTAAGGACAAAACCAGAGGTAAAACTGTTTTTTGTTATATATTTAATTGAGTTGATTCAAAATGTGTCTTACTATGGCTTAGACGAAACCTAAAGAAAATGTTTTTTTTTTTTTTATTTTCTATTCAAACGTACTGTTTGGACAGAAACTATGAAAATATATTTCTTTAATTCAAAGGTGAGATGCAAAGTATACTCTAAGAAAAGTTTATTTTACTCAGTTTTGCACAAAACTCGATTGACATAGGTTATGTTAATTCAAATCTGCATTTCAAAATATAACGTCCCCTTTTTTTCCAAAAAATCCGACAAATATCTGTTTCTTTTTTTATTCAAATGTATGTTTTAAAATATGTTCCATTCTGTTTGGTACAAAGCCTGATGTAAATGCGTTTCTTTTGATTCAAATTTTTGCTTCAAAATATGTGTTATCCTCAGTTTGCACTAAACCCTACGAATATACCTTTCTTTGCTTCAAAGGAGGGGTCCAAAACATTTTATGCTCTGGTATGGACAAAACTAGAGGAAAAACTGTTTTTTTTTATATTCAGTTGACTTGGTTCAAAATTTGTCTTAGTATGGTTTAGACAAAACCTAAAGAAAATACATTTTTTTATTCAAACATTCTGTTTGGCACAAAAACTATGAAAATACATTTGCATAATTCAAAGGGGGGATCCAAAATATACTCTAAGAAAAGTGTGTTTTACTCTGTTTTGTGAAAATTCAAATCCAGCTATATTAAAAAATCATATGTTATTAATAAATAACAATAACGATGGACATAGGTTTCGTCAATTAAAATCTGCACTTCAAAATGAGCTGTTCCCTTACTTTCCACAAAGCCAAAAGTAAATATATGGTTCTTTTGATTCAAATGTTTTGTTTAAAATATTTTTATTCTGTTTGCCACATAACCTGATGAAAATGCGTTTCTTTTGATTCGAATTTTTGCTTCAAATGGGTGTTGTCTTTGGTTTGCACTAAGCCCTATGAATATACCGTTCTTTTTTTCAAAGGACGGCTCCCAAGCACCCTATGCTCTGGTATGGACCAAACCGGAGGAAAAGCTGTTTATTTTTTTTTATTCAATTGACTTGGTTCAGAATGGGTCTTCCTCTGATTTGGACGAAACCTGAAGAAAATACATTTCTTTTTTTTGTTCACATGTTCCGTTTGACACAAAAACTATGAAAATATATTTCTTTAAATCAAATTTTGAATACCAAATATACTCTAAGAAAAGTGTGTTTTACTCTGTTTGCACGAAATTCGATGGACATAGGTTCCTTTAATTCAAATCCGCATTTCAAAATATGCCATTCCCTATTTTCCCCAAAGCCCAAAAACACATACGTTTCTTTTGATTCAAATATGTGGTATAAAATATTTTTAATTCTGTTTGGGACAAAACCTAGTGAAAATACATTTCTTTTGATTAAAATGTAGGCATCCAAAATGTTTTGTACATATTTTCGCACGAGACTTGGTAAAACATCCCCCCGAAAAGTAGAAATAATGCTACATATCATAAGTGTACCATAAGAGTCACATGCACAAGTACCATATAAGTCTGATAATGCATTTTATAATACGCAGGTTCCGATAGTGACTAAATAAAAAGGGAAAGGATTGCTATGAGGCGCTCAATAGAGCGGTAAAAAAAGTGCGCAAAATGGAAATAGAGTTGGTAATACCAATGCCCCCATTCTACCTATTCATGAAGGAAAAACCCCTCGTGAATACAATCACCACTACAACATTGAAGTAAAAACACTCAAGTTACGTCAAATTTGACATTCATCTGTGCATTCATGCTAGTGTGCATAGCTTCGAATTCAAAGCCAACTAACATAACCTAGCACGTTGCATTATGCTTTTATATAAAACCAGTGTATTTATCTAGCAATATTTAAACTCGATCACCTGGATGCTTGGAGCCCCAGTTAAATTTTCTTTTTAGGGTGCAAAATTCAGAATCGAATTATAGCTTTTCCTCTTCTTGAGAAAATTCAGAAGTGACGTAGAGCTTCTTCTCTTCTTCGGAAAAATTCAGAATCGAATAATAATTTTTTTTTTTCACTTCTTTGAGAAAATTTAGAAGTGACGTAGAACTTTTTCTCTTCTATGGGGGGAATCTCAGAACTGAAGTATAACTTTTTCCTCTTCTTTGGGACATTCGCTTGAAACCTATGACTTAGCATATTTTGTATTCACTGAGATTTTTCATATTTGGAGAACATATTATAAAACGTAAAAAAACTTTCGCGAACAAAATTTAGAAACTGTCTTGGTACTAATGCTTTCACCTTTCTTGAATTTTTCAGTTTCTCCCTGAATTTTATCCAAGAAATGTGGAGTCTTTGATATCTTGCCAAAATTAAGCATTTAATGATCATGTTAATGTCCGTATATTTTTGTGCTTTAGAATTCAGGGAGATTTTTCAGATTTGGAGAAAATATTTTAAAACTTAAAAAGAACTTTTGCGGACAAAATTGAAAACTGTCTCGGTACAAGTACTTTCACCAACCTTGAAGTTTTCAGATTTCCCCCCTGAATTATAATAAAGAAATGTGGGGTCATGGAGATCTTACTAAAAATTTACTATTTTAATTTTCTTTTTAATGTCCGTGTACTTTTGAACTCTAATATTCACAGAGATTTTTCAGATTCGGAGAAAACATTATAAAACTTAAAAAGAAGTAATGCGGACAAAATTGGAAACTGTCTTTCCTGGTACTAGTGCTTTCACGTTCCTTGATTTTTTCAGAGTTTCCCTCTGAAATTTATTAAAGAAATGAAGGGTCATGGAAGTCTTGCCCCAAAACTAATTTTCATGTTAATATCCGTATATTTTTAAAATCTAGTATTCACGGAGTTTTTTCAGATATGGAGAAAATATCATAAAACTTAAAAAGAACTTTCGCGAACTAAATTGGAAACTTTATTGGTACTAATACTTTCATCTTCCTTGAATTTTCAGAGTTTCCCCCTGAATGTTATTAAGGAAATGTGGAGTTTTGGAGATCTTGCCAAAAATTAATCATTTAATTATCGTGTAAACATTAATATATTTTTGAACTTTGGTATTCATGGAAATTTTTGTGTTCGCTATAATAGACATGTACACAATATGGGATGTGGGCGATATAAAATATTGTTTTTGGCAATGGAGTATGCTAAAAAAAAGTTGAAAGTAATAGAGCCATTGGTGTCAAGATGACATTGTGGATTAACCTAGCTTTACTTCCCGACAGTGTTCTGTATATTACACAAGTACCATTTAAGCAGTGTTGTCAATATAAAAAGTTGATACTAATAAAGATGTAGATGCCAAGAAAAGAATTCTAATAAAGAAATTCAGAACAATCCTTAGAAATCCTTACAAATCTACTAGTGAGACGATTATGAGCATGAACCATCAAGGACTGCAACCACCAAGGTCCTCTCTCCCAACCTCCAAGCCCCCCCCCCCAAAATCCAACTTTTTGGGCCCATCACCCCATTTCTTATACTTTTTCAAGTTTATTTTTTGAACTTTTTTTTATTTTTTAACATGATAATTTCATTTCAACTTTTTTACATGTCCTAAAATGACATAAAACATACTTAAAGCATAAAAAATTCACTTTTAAGCTAGATTTCTTAACGTATGTAGATGTTTGTTGTCTGAAACTATGATTTGGGGTGTTTGGTTTACTATTTTAGACTTTTCTTAGCTAGGTTTCTTAACCTTTCATAGATGTGTGTATTGCATGAAACTCATGATTTGGAATGTGTAGTTTGCTATTCTGGACTTTTCTGAGCTAGATTTCCTAACCATTCATAGGTGTATGTCTGGTTTTATTAATAATATTTGATTTTCTATTAAAGTTGGGTTTTAATTTTCAGAAATAAGAACATCCATGTTCAAAATACATCTGATTTTATAAATAATATTTGATTTCTTTTTAATAATTGGGTAAATTTTTTGCACATTTTTTAAATAAAGTAGGGTTTTAGTTTTAAGAAATATGAACAACCCAGTTTAAGTATTTCTGATTTTATTAATAACATTTTCTTAGCTAGATTTCTTAAACTTTCGTAGATGTGTTGCATGAAACTCATGACTTGGGATGTCTAGTTTGCTATTTTGGACTGTTTTCTGAGCTATATTTCCTAACCTTTCGTAGGTGTATGTCTGGTTTTATTAATAATATTTGATTTTCTAATAAAGTTGGTTTTTAATTTTCAGAAATAAGAACAACCATGTTTAAAATACATCGCATTTTATTAATAATATTTGATTTCTTTTAAAAACTGGGTGCATTTTCGCATTTTTTTTAATAAAGTTGGGTTTTTGTTTTCAGAAATATGAACATCCCAGTTTAAAAAACATCTGATTTTTTTAATAACACTGATTTTTTAAATCAAGTTGTTTTTGATTCAACCCCTTATTGGATACATTTTTCCATATTTTTTTAATAAATTTAGGTTTTAGTTTTCAGAAATATACACATCCCAGTTTAAAATACATCTGATTTTATTAACAACATATGATTTTTTTTAATATAGCTGGATTTTAATTTTTAGAAATATGAACATCACAGTTTAATAAATATCCGATTTTATTAATAACTTAGATTTTTTTAATAAAGTTGGTTTTTATCCAAGACCTCATTGGGTACATTTTTGCATATTTTTAATAAAGTGAGGTTTTAGTTTTCAGAAATATAGACATCCCAGTTTAAAATACATCTGATTTTATTAATAACAATTCATTTTTTCTTAATAAATATTGGATTTTAATTTTTGGAAATATGGACACCACAATTTAAAAACAGCTGATTTCATTAAAAACATCGATTTTTTTAATAAAGTTGGGGTTTGTTTTCATTGAAATGCACCTTTTCAATATAATTTTCTTGTTTAAAATTCATCTATTATTAAATGATTGATTTGACTATTATTCTCGTATGTAATAGTCAATCTGCTGGATATGGTTTAACCTTTACTAACATTTTAACGAGGGGGGGCCAAATGCACCTTTTCAGTATAATTTTCGTGTCTAAAATTCATCAATTATTGAAATGTTTTTAATATTGTTCTCGTGTGTAATAGTCAATCTGGTGAATATGGTTTACCCTTTACTAACATTTTTCCAAGGAGGGCCACCACTGTTTATCAATATTAAACTATTAAGAAGCTATTTTTTCTTTGAAATATACCTTTTCAATATAATTTTTGTGTCCAAAATTCATCTATTATTAAAATGATTCGAATATTGTTCTCGTATGTAATAGTCAATCTGGTGGATATGGTTTATCCTTTGCTAACATTTTTCAAGGGGGGCCACCATTGTTTATCGACATTAAACTATTAAGATGGCTATTTTTTCTTTGAAATACACCTTTACATTATATTTTTTGTGTCTAAAATTCATCTGTTATTAAAATGATTTGAATATTGGTCTCGTATGTAATAGCCAATTTGGTGGATATGGATTACCCTTTACTAACATTTTTTCCAGTGAATCCACAACCTCCAAGGGGCCCCCTCTTTCCATCTTTTTGGACCCCCCCCCCTTATGCATTTCTTTATATTTTTTTAGAAGTTTATTTTTTTTTAACATGACAATTTTATTTCAACTTTTTTTTACATGTCTTAGAATGACATAAAACATACTTAAAGAATAAAAAATTTACATTGAAACTAGATTTATTAAACGTTTTTAGATGTGTGTTGTCTGAAACTTACGATTTGGGGTGCTGGGCTTACTATTTTGCACTTTTCTGACCTAGGTTTCATAGCCTGTCATAGGTGTGTGTTGTCTGAAATCTATGATTTGGGATGTTTGGTTTAGTATTTTAGACTTTTTTTTAGCTAGGTTTCTTAACCTTTCGTAGGTATGTATTGCATGAAACTCATGATTGGGAATGTCTAGTTTTCTATTTTGGACTTTTCTGAGCTAGATTTCCTAACCGTTCGTAGGTGTATGTCTGGTTTTATTGATAATATTTGATTTTCTAATAAAGTTGAGTTTAGTTTTCAGAAACAAGAACTTCCATGTTTAAAATACATCTGATTTCATTAACAATATTTGAATTCCTTTTAATAATTGGGAATACATTTTTGAATTTTTTTTTAATAAAGTTGGGTTTTAGTTTTCAGAAATATGAACATCACAGTTTAAAATACATATGATTTTATTAATAACATTTTCTTAACTAGGTTTCTTAACCTTTCGTAGATGTGTGTTGCATGAAACTCATGATTTGGGATGTCTAGTTTGCTATTTTGGACTTTTCTGAGCTAGATTTCCTAACCTTTCGTAGGTGTATGTCTGGTTTTATTAATAATATTTGATTTTCTAATAAAGTTGGGCTTTGGTTTTCAGAAATATGAACATCCCTGTTTTTAATTTTCAGAAATAAGAACATTCATGTTTAAAATACATCTGATTTTATTAGTAATATTTGACTTCCCTTAATAATTGGGTACATTTTTGCATATTTTTTTAATAAAGTTGTGTTTTAGTTTTCAGTAATATGAACATCCCAGTTTAAAAAACATCTGATTTTATTAATAACACTGATTTTTTTTAATAAAGTTGTTTTTGATCCAACCCCTAATTGGATACATTTTTGCATATTTTTTTTAATAAATTGAAGTTTTAGTTTTCAGAAATATACACATCCCAGTTTAAAATACATCTGATTTTATTAATAACATATGATTTTTTAATATAGCTGGATTTGAATTTTCAGAAATATGAACATCACAGTTTAATAAACATCTGATTTTATTAATAACTTAGATTTTTTAAATAAAGTTTGTTTTTATCCAAGACCTCATTGGGAACATTTTTGCATATTTTTAATAAAGTGAGGTTTTAGTTTTCAGAAATAGGGACATCCCAGTTTAAAATACATTTGATTTTATTAATAACAATTCATTTTTTCTTAATAAAGTTGGATTTTAATTTTCAGAAAATATAAACACCACAATTTAAAAACAGCTGATTTTATTAAAAACATCGACTTTCTTAATAAAGTTGGGGTTTGTTTTCATTGAAATGCACCTTTTCAATATAATTTTCGTGTCTAAAATTCATCTATTATTAAAATGATTTGATCATTATTCTCGTATGTCATAGTCAATCTGCTGGATATGGTTTACCCTTTACTAACATTTTTCCAACGAGGGCCACCACTGTTTATCAGTATTAAACTATTAAGAAGAATATTTTCTTTGAAATATACCTTTTCAATATAATTTTCGTGTCTAAAATTCATCTATTATTAAAATAATTCGAATATTGTTCTCGTATGTAATAGTCAATCTGGTGGATATGGTTTATCCTTTACTAACATTTTTCCAAGGGGGCCACCATTGTTTATCGACATTAAACTATTAAGATGGCTATTTTTTCTTTGAAGTACACCTTTACATTATAATTTTTGTGTCTAAAATTCATCTGTTATTAAAATGATTTGAATATTGGTCTCGTATGTAATAGCCAATTTGGTGGATATGGATTACCCTTTACTAACATTTTTTTCCAGCGAATCCACAACCTCCAAGGGGCCCCCTCCTTCCATCTTTTTGAACCCCCTCCCCATTTCTCTATATATTGTTTGAAAGTTTATTTTTTTTAACATAATAATTTTATGTCAACGTTTTTACATGTCTTAGAATGACACAAAACATACTTAAAGCATAAAAAATTCACATTTAAGCTAGATTTCTTAACCTTTGTAGATGTGTGTTGTCTGAAACCTATGATTTGAGGTGCTGGGTTTACTATCTCGCACTTTTCTGGCCTAGGTTTCATAGCCTTTCATAGATGTGTTTTGTCTGAAATCTATGATTTGGGATATTTGGTTTACTATTTTAGACTTTTCTTAGCTAGGTTTCATAACCTTTCTTAGGTGTGTATTGCATGAAACTCATGATTTGGGATGTCTAGTTTGCTATTTTGGACTTCTCTGGGCTTAATTTCCTAACCGTTCGTAGGTGTATGTCTGGTTTTATTAATAATCTTTGATTTTCTAATAAAGTTGGGCTTTAGTTTTCAGAAATATGAGCATCCCTGTTTTTAATTTTCAGAAATAAGAACATTCATGTTTAAAATACATCTGATTTTATTAATAATATTTGATTTTCTTTAATAATTGGGTACAATTTTGCATATTTTTTTTAATAAAGTTGGGTTTTATTTTTCAGAAAATATGAACATCCCAGTTTTAAATACATCTGATTTTATTAATAAAATTTTCTTAGCTAGGTTTCTTGACCTTTCGTAGATGTGTGTTGCTTGAAACTCATGATTTGGGATAACTAGTTTGCTATTTTGGACTTTTCTGAGCTAAATTTCCTAGCCTTTCGTAGGTGTATGCGATCACCTACGCGATTTTACGTTTCCGATCACTGTGCTATTGTGATCCGTGCAGCTATTAGTTGTTGTCGTCAAGGAGGTGGTATGACTGGAGTTAAACAGCCTATAATTGATAGAAAGCTATATATAAATATAGGACTAAACTTACGAATGAGTCATTTGAATGCCTTGATGGTACTGATTGTGTTAATGATAAATTTGGTAAATGGTATGATAAACTGATTCAGATGTTTATATGAAAGTCTTGAGTTCAAACAAAAGCGTAAACGTTATGATGTTGCAAAGAAACCATGGATATCGAAAGCGCTACTTAAATCGATGGATAAAAGACAAGAGCTCTATGAAAGGTCTACTAAAACTGGATCTCAATCAGATAAAGATATTTACAAAAGTTATAATAGAAATCTTAACACCCTTCTAAGACAGGCTAAAAAGCTCTACTTTGTAAATAAGTTTAAAGAAGCAGAAGGCAATCCTGCGAAAACGTGGAGAATCATCAAGTTGGTAGTAAACCCTCGTGCTGCCCCAACTATCCCTGACATTCCTGATGCTCACTCGGATAATCAAGTTGCTAATATAAAGTGTGCACATTTTACTGATATTGGTAGGAGTGTATCTGATAGTGTTGCGCAGTCACCCAGTGATGGGCTCTTATAATGATTTTCTCGATGAGGCAGCTGAAGTCTCTATATTCTTAAGACCAGTGACTCTTGCAGAGCTTGAGACGACGGTGAAGTCAATGAAAAATTCAGCAGCTGGGTCGGATTTTTTCAGTGTTAGAATTCTTCGTTCAATTTTCTCTATTATTTCAGGTCATTTGTTGTATTTGATTAATTCCTGTTTTAAGAGTGGAGTTTACCCGGATTGTTTGAAAAGTGCTCATGTGGTACCCCTGTTTAAGAGTGGTGATAAGAATGATATGAATAATTACAGACCAATATCAATGCTCCCAATAATATCGCGTCTGTTTGAAAAACTGATTTATGTAAGAATGGTGGATTTTTTAAATAAAAATTCTTATTTTCACCCTACTCAGTTCGGATTTCGTCATGGGATGTCAACAGAGCAAGCTTTGCTTTTTTTAACAACATTTGTCAATGATTCGTTGGATGCGGGTTGAAAGTTGCGTCTATATTTCTGGACATTATGAAAGCATTCGACTCTGTTGACCATAGTGTATTATTATCAAAATTAGAGCATGCCGGTATTCGTGGTATTTTCATAGTTTGATTTTGTGTTTTTTGAGTGGAAGGAAACAGTGTGTTGGGGTTGGGAGTGTTCATTCTGATTATATGAATGTGAGATGTGGAGTACCACAGGGTCCTGTGCTTGGACCCTTGTTGTTTTTAATCTATATTAATGATTTGAATGCGTGTCTTAAAAGGATATTTAGTCATGTGGGACCTGCAGCCAGAAGGTCAAAGATGATATTGCCTAGCTTCGCTGATGACACACAGTTTTTTTCTGTGGCAGCTGTGACTGAGGCAGATTTATTTCTGCTTTTAAATACAGGAATGAGTTGTATTGAAAGATGGATGCGTATAAATAAATTATGTTTGAACCATAGTAAAAGTAAATTTATTCTATATGGAAGAAGTACTAATTATTATCCTTGGATCCATGGTATTCAACTAGAAAGTGGATATCTCCAGAGACATAGTTATGTTCAATATCTTGGTGTCCAAGTTGACGAGTGTCTTATGTTTAAACCTCATATTGAATCACTGTGTACAAAAATTGCCAGGAATGTTGGAATGCTGCGGAAACTGAAACATTTTTTTTTCCCTCCTAAAATTTTAAGAATGCTGTATTTCTCGCTGGTTCATCCGTATTTGTTATATTGTGTAAGTGTTTGGTCAGCGACATTTATTACTTATCTACTGCCACTGAGGGTTCTACAAAATAATGCTGTTCGTGTTTTATCTGGAATGCGAGGTTCTGACTTGGTTCAAAGGCAATACGACGGTATTAAGATTATGCCACTTTTTAGCCTAGTTAAGTTTTACACGGTATTATTCATGTTTAAAAGTTTTAATAACCTGCTACCTGCATGTTTCTCGATTGCATTTACCGAAGCTAAACACAGGTATGAGACAAGAAATGCCCATTCAATACAAACCCCGTTCCCTGTAACAACAAGGTCTACATTTTCTATCCGTTTTTATGGCCCGGCTGTCTGGAACAAACTTCCCGAGGAGGTAAAAAATAAGTCAGATCTGGATGATTTTCGAATTTCCTTCAGAGTAAGCTGTTTTTATCAGTGTGGAAGATTTTAGTGGTTGTGTGTAGACAATGATTGGTTGAATGTTGTTGGTGAGATGATTGTTTGGGTTTTGAATGGATGAGTGATTTATTTCCCTTTTTTATTTATTTTTTTTCTCCTCTATTTTTGTGAATGTTGTGAGTTGTGTTGCGTTGTTTGCGTGGATGGTTCTCAAACTCCCATTTTTTTGTTGGAGGGATGGGAGAGGGAGGCGAGAGAAGATATTTATTTGTTTTTGGGTTCGACCCTTTTTGGGTTATATTAGGGTCCGAGGAAATAAATGATATTAATAGAAAATATTTTTTAAAGTGTTTTTCTTTTTTTCGGGTTTTGTCCGGCATGCAGTAATGCATTGTATTGTGTTTTTTTAAATGAGATGTTTGTTTATTTAGTTATTGTAACCCGTTTATAAATAAAAAAAATATGCCTGGTTTTAATAATAATATTGGATTTTCTAATAAAGTTTCGTTTTAATTTTCAGAAATAAGAACATCCATGTTTAAAATACATCCGATTTTATCAATAATATTCGATTTCTTTTAATAATTGGGTACATTTTTGCATGTTTTTTTTTTAATAAAGTTGGGTTTTAGTTTTCAGAAATATGAACAGCCCAGTTTAAAATACGTCTGATTTTATTAATAAGATTTTCTTAGCTAGGTTTCTTAACCTTTCGTAGGTGTATGTATGGTTTTATTAATAATATTTTATTTTATAATAAAGTTGGGTTCTAATTTTCTAAAATAAGAACATCCATGTTTAAAATTACATCTGATTTTATTAATAATATTTCATTTTCTTTTAATAATTGAGTACATTTTGCATATTTTTTAATAAAGTTGGGTTTTAGTTTTCAGAAACATGAACAGCCCAGTTTAAAATACATCTGATTTTATTAATAACATTTTCTTAGCTAGGTTTCTTAACCTTCGTAGATGTGTGTTGCATGAAACTCATGATTTGGGATGTCTAGTTTGCTATTTTGGACTTTTCTACTTTTGCTACTTTTCCTAACCTTTCGTAAGTGTATATCTGGTTTTATTAATACTATTTCATTTTCTAATTAAGTTGGGTTTTAATTTTTAGAAATAAGAAAATCCATTTTTTGAAATACATCGGATTTTATTAATAATATTTTCTTAGCTAGGTTTTTTAGCCTGTCATAGGACTCTGTTGTCGGAAATCTATGAGTTGGGATGTTTGGTTTACTATTTTAGACTTTTCTTAGCTAGGTTTTTTAACCTTTCGTAGATGTGTGTTGCATGAATCTCATGATTTGAGGTGTCTAGTTGGCTATTTTGGACATTTCTGAGCTAGATTTCCTAACCTTTCATAGGTGTATGTCTGGTTTTATTAATAATACTTGATTTTCTAATAAAGTTGGGTTTTATTTTTCAGAAATAAGACATCCATGTTTAAAATACATATGATTTTAATAATAATGTTTGATTTCCTTTAATAATAGGGTAAATTTTTGCATATTTTTTTATAAAGTTGGGTTTTAGTTTTCAGAAATATGAGTGGACTTTTCTGAGCTAAAATTCCTAACCTTTCGTAGGTGTACGTATGGTTTTATTAATAATATTTGATTTTCTAATTAAGTTGGGTTTTAATTTTGAGAAATAAGCACATCCAAGTTTAAAATACATCTGATTTTTATTAATAATATTTGATTTTGTTTAATAAGTGGGTAATTTTTTGTATATTTTTTAATAAAGTTGGGTTTTAGTTTTCAGAAATAGGAACATCCCGGTTTAAAATACATATAATTTTATTAATAACATTTTCTTAGATAGGTTTCTTAACCTTTCGTAGATGTCTGTTGCATGAAACTCATAATTTAGGATGTCTAGTTTTCCATTTTGAACTTTTCTGAGCTAGATTTCATAACCTTTCGTAGGTGTATGTCTGGTTTTATTAATAATACTTGATTTTCTAATAAAGTTGGGTTTTAATTTTCAGAAATAAGAACATCCATGTTTAGAATACATCTGATTTCATTAATAATATTTGATCTATTTTAATAATTGGGTACATTTTTACATATTTTTTCAATAAAGTTGGATTTTAGTTTTCAGAAATATGATAACCCCACTTTAAAATACATTTGATTTTATTAATAACATTTTCTTAGCTAGGTTTCTTAACCTTTCGTAGATGTGTGTTGAATGAAACTCATGATTTGGGATGTCTAGTTTGCTATTTTGGACTTTTTTTTAGCTAGATATCCTAAGCTTTCATAGGTGTATGTCTGGCTTTATTAATAATATTTGATTTTCTAATAAAGTTGCGTTTTAATTTTCAGAAATAAGAACATCCATGTTTAAAATACATCTGATTTTATTAAAAATATTTGATTTCTTTTAATAATTGGGTATATTTTTTGCATATTTTAGTAAAGTTTTGTTTTAGTTTTCAGAGAACATCCCGGTTTAAAATACATCTGATTTTATTAATAATATTTTCTTAGCTAGGTTTCCTAACCTTTCGTAGATGTGTGTTGCATGAAACTCATGATTTGGAATATCTAGTTTGCTATTTTGGACTTTTTTTCTGAGCTAGATTTCCTAACCTTTCGTAGGTGTATGTCTTGTTTTATTAAAAATATTTGATTTTTTAATAAAGTTGGCTTTTAATTTTCAGAAATAAGAACAACCATGTTTAAAATACATAAGATTTTATTTATAATATTTTATTTCTTTTAATAATTGGGTACATTTTTGCATTTTTTTAAATAAAGTTGGGTTTTAGTTTTCAGAAATATGAACATCCGAGTTTAAAAAAACATCTGATTTTACTAATAACATTGATTTTTTTTAATAAAGTTTGGTTTGATTCGACCCATCATTGGATACATTTTTGTATAATTTTTAATAAATTGAGGTTTTAGTTTTCAAAAATATGTAAATTCCAGTTTAAAATACATCTGATTTTATATACAACATATGATTTTTTTAATAAAGCTGGATTTTAATTTTCAGATATATGAACATCACAGTTTAAAAAACATCTGATTTTAATAATAACATAGAATTTTAAAAAAAAATTTGGGTTTGATCTAAAGACCTCATTGGGTACATTTTTGCATATTTTTTAATAAAGTGAGGTTTTAGTTTTCATAAATATGTATATCCCAGTTTAAAATACATCTGATTTTATTAATAACAGTTGATTTTTTTAATAAAGCTGGATTTTAATTTTCATAAATATGAACATCACAGTTTAATAAAATCTGATTTTATTGATAACATTGATTTTATTAAATAAAATTGGGTTTGTTTTCACTGAAATGCACCTTTTCAATATAATTTTCGTGTCTAAAATCCATCTATTATTAAATGTCAAGTTTGTAATATCCCTCGTCGAGCAGTTGTAATATCCCTCGTCGATCGTGCCCTAAATATTTGTTCTGATTCCCACATCACAGCAGAATTAAACTTTATGAAGGACATACTTTTTGGAAATGGGTATCCTATGTTATTTATTAATAGTGTAATTAACTGTAGACTGAAAAGACATTCCCGTAAAATTAATGATAGTTTACCAAGTGAGGTGTCTGACAAGCCCTTAAACATAATTTACCTCCCCTATATCCCAAAAATCACTACAAATCTTAAAAAAGTTTGCACAAAAATAGTCTGTATGTAGTATTCACAAATAATTTTAGAATCATAAATTTTCTAAATTCTGGTAAAGATAAACCCCAGTTACTCGCCAAAGAGGGGTCTATCAAATACCATGCGATTGTGGCAAATATTATATAGGTAGAATACACCAGAATTTAGAAAAGTGCATACAACAGCACAAAGATGATATTGTCAAAGCTCTAAATTCTAATATTTCCACTGTTTCATCTGATTCTGCATTAGGCAGCCATATTTTTGAAAATCCTAACCACAATATACTTTTTGATGAATCTGTTCTTATTAGCAATGACCTAGGCATAAAGCAGGTAGTCCGAGAATCAATTGAAATCAAACTTAAGATTAATAATAATATTTCCTTAAATACGGACATGGGGGAATATACACTAAATGCTCTATACACAAATTTAATTAAAAACGATCTTACAAAATATTTTAAAAAACCGATAGACATTAACACAGAACCAGTCACAAAAAGACCTTTTGGGTTAGCTGCCAAAAAGGCTGGATTAGCAATAAGAACGTGTTTTTAATTTATTTCTCTTTCATCTCATTGAATCGCCTCGTTTTACCTTACTTTTTATCAGTCCTGGTTGAACATCGCTGAAGTAATGATGCTAGGACTGCTTTGAAAAATTTTTCACTTTTTTGGTTTTAGTGGTCGCATGTGGTTGTGAGTCTTTTTTCTTTTATATATTTTTTGTATTGCTGAGGACGGCCCTTGGACATAGGGCCGAAATATTCATTCAAATTATCTCCACTGTCTTACAAAAGATTTCCCTTTTGTTCTTCGTACTTTTGTTGTTTGTCAGAAATATGAACATTATAATAAAATGTTATTAATAAAATCCGATGTATTTTAAACATGGATGGTCTTATTTCTGAAAATTAAAACCCGACTTTATTAGAAAATCAAATATTATTAATAAAACCAGACAAACACCTATGAAAGGTTAGGAAATCTTGCTCAGAAAGTCCACTCATAATTCTGAAAACTAATACCCAACTTTATTTTTAAAAATATGCAAAAATGCACCCAATTATTAAGGAAATCAAAAAATTATTATTAAAATCAGATGAATTTTAAACATGGATTCCTAATTTCAAAAAGTATAAAAAATGGAGGGATGGGCCCAAAAAGTTGGAATGGAGGGGGGGGCTTGGAGGTTGGGAGAGAGGACCATGGTGGTGGTGGAGGTTCTTGGTGGTTACAGTCCTTGATGGTTCATACTCATAATCGTCTCACTAGTTGATTTCTAAGGAATTCTAAGGATTGTTCTGAATTTCTTCATTAAAATTCTTTTCTTGGCATCTACATCTTTATTAGTATCAACTTTTTATATTGACAACACTGCTTAAATGGTACTTGTGTAATATACAGAACACAGTTGGGAAGTAAAGCTAGGTTAATTCACAATGTCATCTTGACACCAATGGCTCTATTACTTCCAACTTTTTAGCATACTCAATTGCCAAAAACAATATTTATATTGCCCACATCCCATATTGCGTACATGTCTATTATAGCAACCACAGTGTTTCACCCCAAATATTTCCCCTAAAATGTCAATTAATCTCTGAAGTTTCCTTTTGTTCTGGCAACTGTGCCCAGATACATTTTAAATTCCTATGAAGACTTTTTGATTTTTCTGTCATGAATTCTTACACAATCGAAGTACACAATAAGTTCAACGTAATTCATGTCTGTATTAATTACACACATCACCCCTTAACCTCGAAGCGTAAACAATTTTTTACATAACAGGTACGTAAATTCATTGCTGAAGTTTCCTGGGAGTCTGATGATGTGACCTTGTTAGCCCAGTATTTCTAACCGTTGATTGGCCTAGAAAGAGGCACGTGATCTTGTATAGTTAGTATTCTAGCTCATTGGAGGTCATTGATCTTGTACTGGTTGATTCACTGATCGTGTTGCGTCACCCCTGAAAGCAGGTCAATGCCCATATATGGTGTTCCCCCTGGACTGGCACCCCTTCTGGACTGGCACTATCACTAATACAGATTTAGATATAAAAACCTAAAAAGCAGTCATGCTTTACTTACTTATTCACATAAACGTAAAAATTTTCCGTGTGTTGGATTTTTTTTCCCAGTTAGGCTAATTTCTGATTTCTATTGTTTGTTTATAAGTAAAAACTCGAAAATATACTGTCTTAGGGGACATTTCTTTAGTTTAAAATAATACCGTTTTAAGTGGTACGTATAAAATACTTTTAGATAGGCTGTGATCGAAACAAATAAAAGTAGTTTGCTCCAACTTTGCCCCCTTCCCCCAGCATCTCAAAAACTTTACAACAAAATTTTTTATCTTTTTAAATATAATACTAGAATAAAGTAAAATTTATAAATAAAAGTTCAAATAGGGATAAAATCCTTTTAATAGACAGTGATGATGATAACAGTGATAGAAATTCACAAAAAATACCAGATATTTCGGTCACATATACACTGACCGTCATCAGTAGTAAAAACTAAAATAAAACAATTTAAAACAAAAGTTTATGTACTAAATCAAATAACACTACATATTGTTTAAATCTCTAATTCTTTTCAAAGCAAAGGCGGAAGCTATTCTCTTTGACCTTCGTGGATTCGGTTCATTAGCGTTTAATGATATAACATTTGGACAAAGGTCAACTACATTGGGTGAATTGAAATTTACTCTGTCACATTTTAATAAATTATCATAGATAGAGTTCAGCCCATATTCACCTGTATCCCGATTCAAAGCAATATTCTTGAATAAGATTTTCTTTATTTCAAGAGTTTCACGAAAATTTTGCTTTAAACCCCGATTCCTAGAAATCAAAGAGACATTCTCGAACAAAATAAAATGGTCTGGAAAATTACAAATATTTACAATATTACAAATATATCACCCCTTCCCACCCACCATTTCCCGGAACACATCCAATCAAAATTTTGAGATAGCCATTTTGTTCAACGTAGTTGAAAGTTCTGTAAATTTGGTCTTTGAGGATGACAATCCCCCAAGCCCTCAGGACAACAGTTGTCAGTTATGCCCTGGGGGCATATAAGGTTCTTATAGAAAGCGTTGTTGCATAACTTCAAAAAGGGCTTATTCAACTGAAAATTGAAATTGCTAGTGCCTTTTTTTAATAGTCGAAAGTGATTGGTAGGCAAATAACACCCCTTCCACGCCCACAATTTCCCCAAACACATCCAATCAAAATTTTGAGATAGCCATTTTGTTCAGCGTAGTTGATTTCCATATAGAAATTATGTTTTTAAGGAGGAAACTCCCCCATAGGCTTCAGGGCAAGGGTTGTAAGTTATGCCCTGGGGGCATATACGGTTTTTATAGAAAGCGTTGTCGTAGAAACTTCGAAAAAACCTCATTCAATTGGAAATTCAAAGGGCTGGGGCCTTTTTTAATAGTTGAAAGTGATTAAAGGGCAACTAACCCCCCTCTCATAACTACCTTTTCCCCAAACACATCCAAACAAAATTTTGAGATAGCCATTTTGTTCAACGTAGTTGAAAGTTTTGGAAATTACGTCTATAAGGATGACAACCCCCACAGCCCTCAGGGCAAGGGTTGCAAGTTATGCCCTGGGGGCATATAAGTTTTTATAGAAAGCGTTATTGTAGAAACTTCAAAAAGGGTTCATTCAACTGGAAATTGAAATGGCTAGTGCTCCTTTTAATAGTCGAAAGTGATTGAAAGGCAACTAACAGCCCTTCCACGCCCACCATTTCACCAAACACATCCAATAAAAATTATGAGATAGCCATTTTGTTCCGCGCAGTTGAAAGTTCTGGAAATTACACCTTTGAGCAGGACACTCCCCCCACAGTCTTCAGGGCAAGGCTTATAAGTTATGCCCTGGGGGCATATAAGGTTTTTATTGAAATCTTTGTTGTAGAAACTTGAAAAAGGGCTCATTCATTTGGAAATTGAAATGGCTAGTTCCCTTTTTAAGAGTCAAAAGTGATTGAAGGGCAACTAACCCCCCTCTCACGCCCACCTTTTCCCCAAACACGTCTAATCAAAATTTTTAGATAGCAATTTTGTTCAACATAGTTGAAAGTTTTGGAAATTATTTCTTTAGTGATGAAAACCCCTCCCCCCCCCAAAAAAAAAAAAACCTCAGGGCAATGTTTGTAAGTTATGCCCTGGGATTATATAAGGTTTTTATAGAAAGCGATGTTGTAGAACCTTCAAAAAGGGCTCATTCATTTGGAAATTGAAATGGCTAGTGCCCTTTTTAAGAGTCAAAAGTGATTGAAGGGCAACTAATTCCCCCCCCCCCCTCTCACGCCCACCATTTCCCCAAACACATCCAATCAAATTTTTGAGATATCCATTTTGTTCAACGTAGTTGAAGGTTCTGGAAATTAGGTCTTTTAGTATGGTAACCCCCTCAAAGCCCTTAGTACAAGGAATGTAAGCTATGCCCTGGGGGTATATAAGGCTTATATAGAAATTTGTTGTGGAAATTTCAAAAAGGGCTTATTTGATTGGAAATTGAAAGGGCTTGAAATCAACCCCCCACTCACGCCCACCATTTTCCCAAACACATTCAATCAAAGTTTAGAGATAGCCATTTTGTTCAACGTAGTTGAAAGTTCTGGAAATTATGTATTTGAGGATGACAAACCCCCCAGACCCCCAGGGCAAAGGGTTGTAAGTTATGCCCTGGAGCATATAAGGTTTTTATAGATAGAATTGTCGTAAAAACTTCAAAAGGGGCTCATTCAATTGGAAATTGAGAGAGCTAGTGCCCTTTTTAATAGTCGAAAGTGATTGGAGGGTAACTAACCCCCCTCTCACGCCCACCATGCCCCAAAACATATCCAATCAAAATATCCAGACAGCCATTTTGTCTGGTATGTGTATTTGTATTTGCTTTATGGATGCTAGTGTATGGTGCTAGTGTATCATCAGGCAAGCTAGCATTTGAGCCCTTGTTAGAGGGGTAATGTAACTCTGGATCTGAGTCAAACTAGCCCATGCTCTGGTCCATAGTACAGCTAATCAACACTGTTTAAAACTTATTCAAAGGCTTCACATAGATTTCTGCAAGTAATTCCTCAAATGATGTCTTTATTCCCACTAAGTGGTAGTTGTCGGGACTTTGAATCAATGGTTTTGATTTAAAAAGTGTCATCTTGAATTGGGGTTGAGCTGGAGGGTGTTGAATTGAACGAGTACTCAGTTGAACAGTTTGAGTTGAATATGTTTTACATCAGCAGGGGTTTATTCTAACTTGAGTTAAGTTAAAGAGCAGTTAAACTAAATGGGTTGACTTGAATGGCGGTTGAATCGAATGGGGGTTGAGTGGAATCGGGGTATAATTAAATGGGGTTGAGATGGATGTCTTCGAGTTGCATGGTTTTAAGCTTAATGGATGCTGAGCTAAAATGAATTTAAGAAGAAAGGGGGAGCAAGCGTGCCGGCTCAAGTTATAAGTAGTTCAATTATTTAAACATAATGCTTTTGTGATCGTTATGTTTAAATAATTACAAATAATTTTGTGATTGTTATGTTTAGAATAAGACCGAAAGTGCTGACATTGTAAATGGCCAGCTCTCATCACATTTTCAAATTAGAAATGGTGTTCGGCAAGGCTGCGCTGCTGCTCCCGAACTCTTCAACTGTGTACTGGACCATGTTCAACAAAAAAAGTTCTGGCGCATCTGTTTGGCATCGATTTTGCTTGAAGAGTTCTGTCAGATGTCGACTTCGCTGACGATGTTGCACTGGTATGCGAAAATCTCACTGGCATCAAAACTGCCCCTGGAAATGCTAGCATCTGCTGCAGGAAAACTTGGTTTAAATGCAAACTCAACCAAGACCAAAATATTACCTGTGGACAAGACATCATGCAGCCCCCTGACAACTATAGAACTATGTGGCCAAGATGTTGAGATAGTCAAGCAGTTCACCTACCTTGGTTCAATTGTTTGCTCAGCCGGAAATCTATATGCAGAGATATCAGCAAGGGTGGCAAAGGCGAACGGTGTTTTCGGCCGAATTCTGAGAACAATATTTCACAAACCCCAGGTCAGCCATCTCACGAGAGCTCGTATCTACTCTGCCTTGGTAGCTACTGTCAAGTTGTACTCGTCAGAGACTTGGCCTTTGACACAGTCGCAGATGATGAAGGTAGATGCTGTCCAGACAAAACACCTCCGCAAAATTGAACACGTTAGGTGGCTCGACAGGGTACGAAACATAAATATCCTCCGGTACTTTAAATTACCACCCCTGTCCGAACAGCTTGAGTCCCGCTCGCTGCGTTGGTGCGGTCAGCTACTTCACCTACCCGTTGAAACACCTTCCCGACTTATGTTTGACTTCAATCCAACTGCAAGCGGCTGGAAACGCCCCAGAGGTAGACCACGTATGAGGTGGGCGGATATCATCGGCGATCGACTCACAGTGTGGGGCATTGACCCCAGCGAAGCTCCTACGCTCGTTCAAAACAGGCCACTCTTGAGATGACTAACGGCACTGACGTCTGGTTCCCTCTACGCTGGCGACGCTGCCGAGCAAGAGCTTTAAGTCAAGTAAATAAGTCAAGTTTTTGTGATCGCAGTTTAAACAAAGTATAACATATGCGTCCTAAAATAGAGCACAGAGTAGAATGGAATAAAGATAAATTGGAGTAAAACAGAAAACAGGGGATTACGGATCATGTTACCTTGGATAGGACATTTTGTAGTCGTTGTACCACTTTATTTTAAATCGGCCATTTTCAAATTTTGATCCGGTGTCATCTGGGCCTAAGGTGCCTGAAATGCTTTGAAACGATGGCTGTCCTGTAACTATTTTTGTCACTTATAAAGGTTACTACAACTTTTAATCTTCAATAAAATACTCTTCCCCCTCTCAGGCGTTCTACTATTACCGTTTCTATATATGTCCGACCCCTTGAATTTTAATATTCAAAATAAAATTAATTAAAATTTGTTTCATTTACTCAGTTTTGTTAATTATTATTTTTCTTTGTCCTAGTTTAGGAGTATGACCTCACAAACTTTGATTTTGATATGTGTATGTTGGGTTTTAGTGTTTTTATGTATAGGACATTATGTTCTATTGCTGCTTCTACTTCCAATCTCCCTGCGATAAGGACATCAGGGGAAAAGTATTTGTTTAGAATAATTTAAATAAAATGTTTTACACAAGGTTCTATATACGGTTTTACTTATGTTGAGTCCAAAGCTAACCTTGGTTGGATTTCTAAAATGTATGGACCGATTGAGTAACAGATTTGTAATAACAAAAACTAACAAAAGCAAAATACCCAACAACAAGACAGTAACTTAGACAGGTAGATGATTGTTTACTTTCAGTGGAGTAAATCTTAGATGAAGGGGTTGTATCCCCACCCCAAACATCTAGATTTTTTACGGGGAAAAGATGAAAGATAATAAAAGATAAAAAGATATCTTTTACGAGGAAAAACAAGAAAGGCATGAAAATGTGTTTTTTGGGGTCACATTGAAATAATTGAAAGTACCCTTATTCTTTGAAAAGAATATCCTCACATCTAAGTCCTCATGAATTAAATTCATTGCTTAAATCACTTTCACTTTTTCTATGTTTAGCTTTTTACCCGATTAATTCATAATGCAGTAGTTCTGTACGTCCTTCTTTGTTAACACATTAAGCAGTAGATGGCATTCCAGACTGATTCAAGTGACATAAATAGAGTTTTAACGTCAGCTTTACCTTGTTTTTGCTTCAGAAGATAGGAAAGTAACAGAAAATAGAAATTTTTGTAGTAAAGTAAATCTTTATTAATAAAATTAGTTATAAAAAATTAAAACTCTAGCCAATGGACAATAGAGTTCAATGTGTTAGCTCAATAAATACACAACTGTTCCAACTGGGGACTAACCTTCAAAAGACATTTTTTCAGGAGACAAAAGACATTTTTTTTTTTCAAAAGACATTTTCTCAAACGTCAAAAGACATTTTTTCAAAAGACATTATTCTTTTGAATTAGTTCAGGCAGATTAAATTTTATTTTGGGCGTGAAATTTAAACACAACTGCCTCCATGGTACACGGTTGAATTTAGTAAAATATATTGGGATTAAAAACTCTTTTTTCGGCTGCCTCCAAGAGATTTCTAATTTTAACAGGTGTACCAATTCCCAAAAAAAGGGGGACAGGGCAACCCGTTCGCCCGTAAAATTTGCCACCTGAACTTTAAGAAATGTCTCAATCATTAAAAGGAAAAAATTAAATAAAATTCTTAAGCGGACAAACAGTTTAAAAACTATTTTTATTCTAGCAAGGGTGTTCCTACTCAGAAAGGATACTTAAAATCTTTAAGAAGGAAATCAGATACAATTCTTAGAAGAGGCGTGTTTTTTTTTTCCAAAAAAATATCACAAGCTACAAATCCCAATTTTTCAGATTCATAACTGACAACGAACAAATACAGTTAAACGGAAATTCGATTAATGCTAAGATTGAAACGGCCCCTCGAAAACGCAACTCGTGTTAAAGTTAGTGTTTTTTGGGCTGAAAAAAAAATCAGATTTCCTTACCATGTGATATGGGCAAACATGGCATCCGAAATCTAAGTTCATAGACTTAGTAACGAGAGATTCGTCTTCCGTGTAATTCTTTTTCTCTGTTGTCATTACTGTGTAAAGAGTAGTAGTAGCAGTACCAATAGAGCAGCTTTTTTTTGAAAAAAAAACACAAAAACATAATTAGCAACATACAAAATCTTAGCGCTTAAGGACATCTTCCTGAGCAAAAACATGAATAAATAGCAATTAATAGAACTGAGTAAATGAAACAAATTTCACTTAAGTTATTTTTAACATTAAGATTCAGGGAGACAGACAAATCTAGAAGAGATAATCGTAGAACATTTGGGAGAGGGGGGGGGCTATTTGATTGGACATTAAAAGTTGAATTAACCCTTCTAAGTGATAAAACTCGTTAGAGGACAGGCAACCACCCTTTCGAGGCCTTTAGGATACGTCAGGCCCAGATGACATCAGATCAAAATTTTAATAAATAATTCATTGGAACCAGAGACTTTGATAGGCAGAATTTGTGCCTTGTTGAAACTGCGACCGCATAAATGTTGAGTTTACATAATTGAAGCACTGATAGCTTCAGCCTATAGCTTGCAATTTGAAACTAAGAAGTTCTGATTCAACTTGCCCAGCTTAAACCCTTACAAACCAGCTAGATGTAGCTGGATCTAGAAAGCAGTGACAACCCTGCTTGTCGTTAAATTTACCTTTCTCATGGCAAGGTGGAGTCACACCTTGTCATGCAAAACGCTGTATATAAACTTGATTAACACAGTTTCGGAACAGTTAACAATAGTAATGACGTGATTTTTATCTACTCTTATTTCTGTGGTACGTCACTTGTCTTTCTGAGCCCAAAAGTACCGAATAAAACAAAATTGTACCGAAAAATTCAGATTACACCAAAAGATATCCGAACTAACCTCACTGTACCAGTACCTTTAATTGGTACTAAAAACAGCATAGTTGTACTACTTTGGCAATTTTGCTTGAATTCCTTAGCAAGGAAATGCGATAAAACTACTAAGGTAAAAACATTTGTTTATTTAAAAAAAAATCTATCACCTGCAAAAAATTCCAAATTTCCAGTTCTTTTCAAAAAGGGGAAAAAACACAGTTAAAAGCTTATCCTTAAAATAAATAGTGTGAAGTTTACTTTACAAAATAAATTCAGGAAAACTTAAAAGAAAAATGAACTCACTTAAAACAACTCAGTTAAAAGAATTTTTGCTCTTACTAAAGATGGCACTCAAAGCGTTACTCATGTTAAAGTTTGTAAAAACTAACAAACAAAAGAAGTTCCAATTTCCTTTTCATGTGAGGCACCCCCACAAGGTAACCAAAATTTTAAGTCCATAGATGTAGTAAAGAGAGATTTTTCTTCCTTGTATTTGCTTTTCCTTGATGTCTAAGTTTTTGAGGTTATATCTTCAGGAAGGACAAAGAAAATTGCTTTTTATAGAACTGAGTAAATGAAACAAATTTCATTTTAGTATTTTAAACATTAAGATGTAGGGCGTTAGACAAATGTAGAACAAATAGTCGTAGAACGCCTAGGATAGATGATTGGATATTGAAAGTTGCAAAATCCTTTCTAAGTGACAAAATTGCTCAGATGAGAGCCAACCATCTTTGCAAGGCACTTTGTGCCCGTGGGGTACCTTAGGCATCGATGACGTTGGATAAAAATTTCAGTAAGGCTATTTTTTAATTAAAGTGGTTGAGAGGCTACAAAAATGTACCCTCTGTGGTGACAGTCTACAGTGTACGGTATCAACCCTACGGTGGTTTGACCACTTAATTCGCATGCCAGCAGAAGCACCGGCCAGCACGTTTCAATTTTGATTCCCCTGAATATGGCTGGAAGCACCCCCGTGGAAGACTCCGGTTCAGATGGAGGAACAGCCTTACCCAGTACATCTTAATGATCAATACTGATCTCCAAGAAGCAGTCACGCTTGCGCAGGACCGTTCAGAATGGAGGTGAAGAGTCACATCTCTCTCTACGTCGGACCACCAGCAGAAGCTCTAAGTAAGTAAGTACTATGGGTCAGATTCCTTGAGGGTTTGGATCTTCTCCTAGGAGTCTAACTGTCCTTCCTTAATTCTTTGAAGAGCAACAACACTCAATCAGATAGAATTTCAAGCGTAAGATATGATGAACCTTATAAACTAAATGTAAGGAATTTACTAAACATAAATTTTCAGACTGCGGCAGTACGTACCCACGACATATATTCAGGTGATCTATCGAATTACCTTAACATGCTGTGTGAAAGACGGTGCCATAAGTAGTGCAGCCGATTTTCATCGTAACCCTTACACCTGAAGACTATGTCTCAGATCAAACTTTGGGTTTGGAGAGAAACATTGAAAAGCACATGATCTATATCCAGAATACCTACTCGGACCCAGCTCGTAGCTAAACTGCTGATGAGCTCAGAAGAAAGATGAAGCAATTCAAGAAGTGCTGCCTCTAGTATGTGATTGAAATTTTCACGAAAATCAAAGTAAGATTCGCCACCAAATACGACACTTTGAAGCTGCTAAAAAAGTGACTCTGGGTGTTCAGATATTGAGTTTAGGTCCTCTACTTACAGATTCAAAAACTTGAAGGTTAAAATGAAAACCAAGATAGAATAAAAGGGCTTTATTCCATTCAGAGGTGGTCTGATCTCTCTATCTGGAACAATTTGCTCAAGCAGAAGATAGGTGAAATTAGTGAGCTCAAGCAATTGTTTTGGAAAACAATAGAGGCAGCAAAACACGGAGTTGGACGACCTTTATTTGGAAATTCCAATGATATTATGCTATCGACAGACCACAATACTCACTGGAATCCGGAAAATTGTTCTTCGTTATGAGCAATGTCAAGACAAACCTGTAAAATAAACTTCGAAGAGAGAGTGGCAGCAGTTATATTTATACATCAGATAATAAACAGCAGCGGTTCTGAAAAGAAATACTACTACTACTACTAACAAATCACAGCAGCACCAAGCCACCTGAGTCCAACGCAGCTACGCACGCTTTTCCTCTATCCTAATCTATTCAAAGGCTACCTCTTTACATCCTCCCAGGAAGTCTCCGTTTCCCTTAAACCTTTCTTTACGACATCCTCCCACCCCAACGTGGGTCAAATCTGAAAGGAAGTAAAGCAGAGAAATGAAACTGTATGTTGGAAAAGCATTTAACATGATAAACAGAGGGTGCAGAAGAAGATGAGATGTGATTAATTTTGGTCATTAATGATCGATAAAATTTGTCACCCTCTGTTTATGAATTTATTGCATAAGAAAGTAAATTAAAGTTTATTGTAATTTTATTACAATAAATTTTATTAAAGTTTTATTGCAATAAGTATTGTAATTTTATTTAAAATTACATGAATTTATTAGATACAATTTATTTCACAAATAATAAAAACATCACATTAGGCCTAAGAATGATTTTTTTTCTGTTAGGGACCCCCCCCCCCCATCCTCCCTAAATACTGACGAATCAAAATGAAATATTCACTAGTTTAATAACTAGGCTGAAGCCATGAACCATACTATATCTATTGATATTTTCGAACTCGATTATTGATTTTTTTATTTTCGAACTTGAACCTTGACTCTTAAGCTTTTCAGAAAAAAAGAAAAATCTGAAATATTACATAGATGTGATATTACGCATGAAGTTTAATGCATATACGAAATATTTGCATCCAGTAAACTAAAAATAACACATCAACAACTTTTTCATGTAGTTTATTTCTTTGATTCGATGTAGGCTTGTTTGTTCATGAAAATAGTCATCGGGTGGACAAGCTGTAGTGGCAATGTAGCAGTGGCAATCATATTTGATTGCCACTGAAGGAAAACAATTTTATAGAGCCCATGCTGTTCATACTTCACCATTTGTTGAATCATGCACCCTTTCGATGGCATGCTCTACCATGTATGCCTGGATTTCCATAGTGGCCTCATGGCGCCTATTGTGGTCTGACAACTGTAAAACTAAATTGTACAAATTCCACTTCCTCTAACCACGTCATTTAAAGGTTGCCTGCACCTGAAATAGTGTGATTAGTTTCTGCAACAGCGGATAATTAAAACGATCTTCGGTAGAACGGATTCTATCGCAGAACTGGTTATCAACAGATCAAATTCAGATCAAATTAATTTTGATCAAATTAATTAATTTTTTATTAAACATAAAAAATACAAACAAATTTGCAGGAGCCATCTACAAAAACCCGAAGGTTTGTTTACGATGGCTACAAATCCATTATTATACAGCTTCACAACTACTACATTAAAAAAAATAAAGTTGAACAAAAAAATAACGTTCAACTGTCTAATCTTTCTCAATTATCACCCAAAAGGTAACGCTTCAATCTACTCTTGAGCTGGCTCATATTTTCAGCTTTTCTAAGACTATCTGGAAGAGAATTCCACACCCTCAGTCCCGCAAAAACGAGGTAGAAACACAGCACGTTGAGAACTCTGGAGCTCAGATGCAAGGTCATATGCATTTCTAGTCTCATAAAAGTGACAAGATGAATTAGGTCTAAAAATTTCCCAAAATACCGCCGCCGGTGAACACCTATTCAAACATTAATATATAAAAATTGCTAACTGGTAATCCTGTAACTGATAAATTTAAAATTTTCAAACTTGAAAAGCAATTCAAGCTTGTAAAGCAATTTCAAACTAAATATAATTACCTAAAATACCAACTATTTTATTTTGTAAAAATTTGGACCTTTCTAAAACTTGAAATAAAATAACTAGTCCATAGCATCCAACCATACGATAAATTAGGTTAAGGGCTAACAATAGAATGATACAGTAAAAGTAAAACATTTGACGGTAGTTGATTTTTCAGTCTTCTTATCACACCCAAACCTCTCGAAGTCTTAACTGCCACAAGCTCACAATGCGATATCCAACTTAAATTAAAATCAAGACTAAAACCTAAGTATTTAAAACCATTTACTTGCTTTAAAAATTCACCATTAAAAACAATTTTTTTTATCTAAAACATATGAAACTCCGTTTCTACAAAATGTCATGAAATTCGGTTTTGAAATATTCACTGCCAAATACTGGAACTTGTAAAACTATTCAATTCAGCGATGGCCTTATTTGTCTTCTAAACTAACTGGTTCAGACAAGCAGCTGTAATCGTAAACAACCGTGTATCAGCAAAAGACGTTATCAGTGCATCTGATGTATAAAAAAGCATGGTATCAACGTAGATTAGATAAAGAGCGGAGCCCTGAGGCACACCAGAATTAGCGATAAAAGCTTTTGAAATAGGATTTTGAATACAGACTCGAATAATACGCCGGTAATGATATGATTCAAACCATTTCAGAATAACACCTTGGATACACCTGAAAGTACCAATACACTTTTTTCCCCTTAAATTATCCAAAGTTCGCTATATGAGAACACTATATGCTCACTATATGAGAACAAGTTGGTCAGACTATGTTTTTTCAGACTATGTTTTACAATGTTTTTTCAAGAGTAATTGATGCTGTAGATACAGAGAAGGTCTTTGACAATAAGCAAAAAAACCTAATAAACACGCATCGCTTATATCGAAAATTACAATTTTTTTTACTCTAAATCATGTTTTTTAGGAGGACAGTCCCCCACAGCCCTAACGGCAAAGGTTTTAAGTTATACCTTGGGGCATATAAGAACGATGTTAGCACAATGTATTATTTATTATTTTTTTTCCTTTAGACCAGGGCACTTTATATCGAAGAAGTTGTCGTAGAAACTTCGAAAAGGGCTCATTCAATTGAAAATTGGAGTGGCTTGTGCTCTTTTTAATAGTCGAAAGTTATCGGAAGGCAACTAACACCCCTTCCACGACCACCATTTTCCGAAACACATCCAATCAAAATTATGAGATAGCCATTTTGTTCAGCGTAGTTGATTTTCAGATAGAAGTTATGTTTTTGAGGAGGACACTCCACCACAGCCCGCAGGGCAAGGGTTGTAAGTTATGCCCTGGGGGGCATTTAGGTATTTATAGAAAGCCTTGTCGTAGAAACTTCAAAAAAGGCTCATTCGATTGGAAATTCAAAGGGCTACCTTTTTAATAGTCGAAAGTGATTGGAGGGCAGTTAACCCCCCTCTCACGCCAATATTTCCCCCAAACACATCCAATCAAAGTTTTGAGATTGCCATTTTGCTCAGCGTAGTTGAAAAGCTCTGGACATTATGTCTTTGAGGATGACAACCCCCCCCCCACACACACACACACACACATTTCTCAGGGCAAGGGTTGTAAGTTATACCCTGAGGTATATAAGGTTCATATAGAAAGCTAGTGCTTATAGAAGGTTCTTATAGAATGGCCTGTACAAGAAAGGACTTGTACAAGAATTATCTGAGTGATAGATCGCATGAAACAAAAGAAATGTAAAGAAAGTGGAGAAAGCATTGAAATATGAACTAAGGAGGTGTGAAGTGGAGGCCATGGATAAAATTGCCGAAGATTTAGAAGATGCAGCTAGACGGCATAATAGTAAAATATTGTACTGGCACGTTAACAAATTGAGAGGTAGTAGTCAATCCGGACTTGTCCCAGCTAAAGATAGGAATGGGGTGGCAATTAGCGATAAGGAAAAAGCTAAAGCGAGATGGGCCGAACATTTTGAGAATTTGCTTAACCGAGATAGAGTTGCAGGAAAAAATATAGAGGAAAATGAAAAAGTTTGTGATACCTTGGATGTGAAGGAAGATTTGTTTTGTGAGGAGGAATTAGCAACAGTACTAAAAGGATTAAAGAATAATAAGGCTCCAGGTGCTGATAGGGTAGTAAATGAGTTTCTTAAATATGGTGGCTCTGAGGTTAGAAATAAGTTATTGAAAATTATGAATATGATTTTTTTTAGGAAACACCTAACGATTTTAGGAAAACCTTAATTAAGCCACTTTATAATAAAGGTGATAAAAGTGAGTGTGGTAATTATTGTGGCATTAGTCTGGTCTCTGTAGGTAGCAAATTGCTTAGTAATATGATACTTTTTAGACTGAGAGATGCCGTAGACAAAGTTTTTAAGAGAAGAGCAGTGCGGTTTTAGAAAAGGTAGAGGATGTGTTGACCAAATTTTCACTCTTAGGTTAATAATTGAGAAGTGCCTAAGTTTTCAAACACCTTTGGTCCTCAGTTTGATAGATTATGAGCAAGCGTTTGATTCTGTTGATAGAGGAGCTTTAGTAAAGGTTTTATCCTTATATGGTATATCAGACAAATACATTAAAGTGATTAGTGCTATGTACGAGAATAACACTGCTGCGGTTAAGGTAGGAAATGAGGTTAGCAGCTGGTTTTGTATTAAATCAGGAGTTAAGCAGGGTTGTGTTCTATCCCCCTTTATATTGATATTTTGATGGACTTTGTTTTAAGGAGCACAGGAAAGGCAATGGAGACCACGGAATCAAATGGGGAGGAAAAATATCTCCTGGACTTGGATTATGCTGATGATTTAAGCATCCTAGATGAAAGTGTGAGCAAAAATGAATGAAGTTTTAGAGGTTTTGCGAGTTCAGGGTGCTAGTATTGGTTTGAAAATTATTGTTAGGAAGACTAAGTCACTAAGGCTAGGAATAAGTGAAGATGAAAAGGTGACGTTGGGTAATGAAAAGATTGATCAGGTGGGCAGCTTCACTTACCTTGGTAGTATTATTAGTAAAGATGGTGGGAGCAGTGAAGATGTTAAAAATAGAATAGCCAAGGCTCAGGGTGTTTTTTCACAGTTAAAAAAGTCTGGAAGAATAGGAAGATAAGTCTGCAAACCAAGATTAGAATCTTAGAAGCTACAGTGATGACAGTGGTCAAATATGGCTCTGAAGCATGGACGCTCCGAAAAGCGGATGAAGATTTGCTAGATGTTTTCCAGAGAAATTGCTTAAGGATTGTTCTGGGTACCCGGCTGACTGACCGTATTTCAAACAATAGGCTATACGAAAAATGTGGTTCAATACCGCTTTCTAGGTCTATAATGAAAGAAAGGTTGAGGTGTTAGGGCATGTTGTGCGGATGAAGGATGACAGATTGCCGAAGATTGTTCTTTTCGGCCAAACCATGTAGGGCTAAACGGAAAGCAGGTCGTCCCCTTCTGGGGTGGGAGGACGTCATAAAAGAAAGATTTAAAGGAAATGGGAACTTCGTGGGCGGGTGTAAAAGGGAGGCTTTGAATAGATTGGGGTGGAGGAGGAGCGTGCGTAGCTGTGTTGGCCTCAGGTGGCTTGGTGCTGCGATGAGTTGTTAGTAGTAGTAGTAGTAGTTATAGAATGGCTAGTGCTCTTTTTAATAGTCGGAAGTGATTGGAAGGCAACTAACACCCCTTCCACGTCCGCCATTTCCCAAACACATCCAATCAAAATTTTGAGATAGCCATTTTGTTCAACGTAGTTGAAAGTTCTGGAAATTACAGTTTTGAGCAGGACACTCCCCCCACAGTCTTCAGGGCAAGGGTTATAAGTTATGCCCTGGGGGCATCTAAGGTTTCATTGAAAGCTTTGTCGTAGAAACTTGAAACAGGATTCATTCGATTGGAAATTCAAAGGGCTTAGGGCCATTTTCATAATCGAAAGTGATTGGAGGGCAACTAACCCCCTCTCACGCTGAGATAGCCATTTTGTTCAACGTAGTTGTAATTTCTGAAAGCTAGGTCTTTGAGGATGGCAACCACTTCCCCTCAGAACCCTCAGGGCAAGGGTTACAAGTTATGCCCTGGGGGCATATAAGGTTCTTATAGAAAGCGTTGTCGTAGAAACTTCAAAACTGGCTTATTCGATTGAAAATTGAAACGGGTAAAGCGCTTTTTAATAGTCAAAAGAGATTGAAGAGCAACAAACCCCCCTCTCACGCCCACCATTTTCCCAAACACATCGAATCAAAATTTTGAGATATTCATTTTGTTCAGCGTAGTTGAAAGTTCTTCAAATTAGCTCTTTGAGGATGAAAACCCTCTGCCTCCATAACCCTCCAATAACCCTCAGGACAAAGGTGTAATTTATGCGCTGGGGGCATATAAGGCTTTAATAGAAAGTTTTGTCGTAGAAACTTCAAAAGGGCTCATTTGCTTGGAAATTGAAAGGGCTATTGCCCTTTTTGATAGTCGAAATTGATTGAAGGGCAACTAACCCCCCTCTCACACCCACCATTTCCCCAAACACATCCAATCAAAATTTGAGATAGCTGTTTTGTTTAAAGTAGTTGAAAGTTCTGGAAATTAAGTCTTTGAGATGACTACTCCCTCACAGCCCTTTGGGCAAGAGTTGTATGTTGTACCCTGGGGCATATAAGGTGTTTATAGAAAGCGTTGTCAAAGAAACTAAAAAAGGGCTCATTCAATTGGAAATTGAAAGGGCTAGTGCCCTTTTTAATTGTCGAAAGTGATTGGAAGGCTTGACATTTTTATAGTAAATATCGACCTGGGTGCAATGTATTATTATTTATTTTTGTTTAGACCAGGGCACTTCGTTTCGAAGGAGTTGTCGTAGGAACTTCGAAAAGGGCTCATTCAATTGAAAATAGAAAAGGACTAGTGACCTTTTCAAGAGTCGAAAGTGATCGGAGGGCAACTAGTCCCCCTCCCAGGTCCAGGGCTCATTCGATTGAAATTCAAAGGGCTAGGGCCATTTTCAATAGTCGAAAGTGATTGGAGGGCAACTAACCCCCCTCTAATGCCACCATTTATCCAAACACATCCAATCAAAATTTTGAGATAGCCATTTTGTTCAACGTAGTTTTTAAGTCCTGAAAATTAAGTCTTTGAGGATGACAAACCCCTCCCTCTCAGAGATCTCAGGGCAAGGGTTACAAGTTATGCTGTGGGGGCATATTAAGGTTTTTTATCGAAAGCTGTGTCGTAGAAAACTCGAGAAAGGATGCATTCGATTGGAAATTAAAAAGGCTAGTGCCTTTCTAATAGTCGAAAGTGATTGGAGGACAACTAACCCCCTCTCACGCTCACCTTTTCCCCAAAAACATTAAATCAAAATTTTGTTCAACGTAGTTGAAAGTTTTGGAAATTATGTCTTTAAGGATGACAAACCCCCCCCCCCCCCCCAGATCACTCAGCGCAAGGGCTGTAAGTTCTGCCCTGAGGGCATATAAGGTTTTTATAGAAAGCGTTGTCGTAGATACTTCAAAAATGACTTATTCGATTGGAAATCGAAACGGCTAGTGCCCTTTTTAGTAGTAGAAAGTAAGTGGAGGGCAACTAATCCTCCACTCACGCCCACCGATTCCCCAGACACATAAAATAAAAATTTTGAGATAGCCGTTTTATCTACGTAGTTGAAAGTTCTGGAAATTATGTCTTTGTGGATGAAATTCCTTTTTAATAGTCGAAAGTGATTGGAGGGCAACTATTCCCCCTCCCACGCCCACGCTCCCATTTGCCCATTATGTTTAAAAAACTAAATGTTGCTTTAAGATTCAATCAAAATGCACTGTGTTTTAATGCTAATTCCCAATAAGGCATCTCAGCAGTATCCCAAGAACGACTGAGGGTATTATGTTCAAACCTTTCGGGGCTAAATCTGCTCTTAAAAAAATTTAACCAAATCAAAATAGCGTAAGTGTATCCAAGCTATCAAAGAAAGTAAACAGATTTTTTTTGTGAATGGTATCAAGTATTCTATTTCAGGTCAACTAGAGGAGGTATTAAACTAAATTAAACACTACTATTTGTGTCCAGATTTTTAAAAGGGTGTACTTTGTTGAAAATTGCTGCAAATTTTTCTCCGGCATACAAATAGCAGGCCAAACTATAAAGTCTTAAAAAAAAGAAAAGATTTAAAGTATTATTTTCTTTTTCCCTGAAAAGACCTTGTCAATATAAAACTAACATAAATTAATTAAACTTTTTCCACGAAATAAGTTTTTCAAAGAAAAGTAAAGAACTCCATTAAACCAAAAATAAGCAAAAAATAAAATCAAATAATCTACCAAGCGTCAAACTACCACAAATCAGCATCGATAAATAAATGAAACCAAAACGAACAGAAATTACAATAAATAACCGATTTGCACTTTATTGAAAAATACAAATGAATGTGAATTGTCAGTTTAGTATGCATATACTGATATTTAGTAATCAAAATGTTAATATTATTTGATTTATTAAAGTTTTGAAAGTAAAAACATTTATATTTTTTCAGTAAAGTGCAAATTATGTTCTGGCCTTGGAAGGCACAGGAGTTTTCAGCCCATCTCATGTTAATTTCTGCTCGTTTTGAGTTTGACTCGGTTATTTATTTTAATTTCTGTTCGTTTTGGGTTTCATTTATTTATCGATGCTGATTACTGGTAGTTTCGGGCATGTAGATTATTTGATTTTATTTTTGCTCATTTTTGGTTTAATGGAGCTCTTTACTTTTCCTTGAAAAACTTATTTTGTGGAAAAAAGTTTTTTTTTTTAATTAATCTCGGAAAAGCCTTACGGTATTAAGCTGAAACTGTAAGGACATGTTGGAGGCCGTGTTGATGTAACCAAAAGGCACTGTGGGCATACAACAACAACAACTACTACTAATACAAAAGACCCCATCAAATCAAAAGACACCATGCGTTTCCAGGCTGTCAAAAGGCCGCATCAATCATATCTCAGTAAAGACTGAGGGTATTAATTCGATAATCTCATTGATCGTTGAGAGGAATGTTGAACCGAATAAGAAATCACTATGTTTAGCCGGAGTTTCAAAAGGCCATAATTGCTATAAATATTGCAATACTAATCTGTAATACTGAATCAGAAAAAAACTACGTACATCTAGGGTGTCCAGAGCGTTATCCCAGCTCTTGTTTGCTTTGTTTTTCTGTTCGTTCTAAATTCAACTTGATTATATATTGTAACTTCTGTTTGTTTTTTGGTTTCACTCGTTTATTGATAATGACATATTTGTTTTTTTAACTTGAGTTAGCCTACTATTTGACTTATAGCCTGTCTTTTGGGCTTTCTGCAAAGTAAATATACTTCAAATACAACCAGAGGGTAAAGATCTCTGAAACTAACTAAGGGAATCTTTCTCACTTTGTAACCCGGTTTTGGAAAAC
The DNA here is from genome assembly GCA_027921565.1 of Artemia sinica. NCBI lineage: Eukaryota > Metazoa > Arthropoda > Branchiopoda > Anostraca > Artemiidae > Artemia > Artemia sinica. The sequence continues at coordinate 67,731,895 of CM051261.1, read as the reverse complement.
ATGTGACATATGCCGTGTTGCTGCAGGTAAGGCATTTGATTTTTACTTAAATTTCTTATACTCAGAATCTTCATTCTACCCTCTAACATTACCCCCCCCCCCCCCGCAGTTGCAGAAAACCAGCTTCAAGGTCAGTACTTCCGCAACTCGTCATTATTTACTTTGTTTATTTATTGATACCTTTATTTTCAACAAAAACAATGAAACAAACATGTCAAATACTAGAAGGCCAAATTAGTGAAAAGTGACTTAATGAACTAATTGAATCTAATTGAAACTAATTGAAACTAATTGAACTAAAGACAATAAAAAGTCATATGCATACTATTCACAAGGAACTTGCTCTCAAACTGCACCTCAATTGAGGTGCAGTTGCAGTTCACAATTGGAACTTGCTCTCAAACTGCACCTCTTGGCCTGGGATTTAAATCATGAAACTGATTCAGAGCACATAATCGTATCATATAACTGGGCTTCTTCCAATTCAAATTACAATCAACAACCAATCCAAGTACTTCGTTTCGAAATTTAATTAATAATTGTACCACCAGTATGGCTAAAAATCATATAATTAGTTTTGTTCACATTGACACTTTGAAAACTATGACTAGTAAATGTATTCAAATACAGTAGACAAGGTCGTAGCCAGAACTTTTATTGGGGAGGGGGGTGTTTTTTCGAGGATGGGGGTTTTAAGAAAAATAGCTATGAAAAACGCATCAAAATTTGGTTTATACGTATTTTTGTTACGTTTTTTTACGAGCCGGACAAAAATTTCGGGGGGGCAGTGGCGAAACCCCTACTTCTCTGCTGGATACGGCCTCACCAGTAGGACATCATTTGCACGAGCTATTATATCTCGAAGGTTCGTGGTTATTGGTGTGTCATCTGCAAATATTGTAAGACTTGTATAAGGAAGACAAAATCTTAACGTATCAGCATACACTAGATATAAAAAGGGTCCCAAAATAGACCCTTGCTGGACTCCACAATTTACGTAGGAGGCAACAATTTTAATATCATTAATCACAACCCGCATTGATTATACATGCAGATAGGATCGAAACCACTGAAGACAACCATCCCGGATACTCAAATCACTACGTCAACGCAACGGTCGGAACTAACCGTGTCAAAAGCCTTTTAAATTTGGGAAAAATTATTAACGGAATCTTTACACCTTCAAATTAGGGATGTAATTTACTATGGGCAGAGGGGCAGCTGCACACCCTCTAGACCCGAATCCCCCCAAGGACCTCAGTTTGCCCCCCCCCCCACCGAAATTTAAATTCTGCAAAAAATCTTGTCAAAGTTAAGATAAGCCTGCATAATTCAAGTATCCAGAGAAACTGGTCAGTTTTTTTTAGTATTTATTTGCCTTTATGGCATTATATGACTCATTTTCCAGTTTTCACTGTCATTTTCACTTGAGGGCTCCTTATATGGGCATAGAGTCATTAGTGAGAATTATTGCGTAATCGGTCAATGACCTCTTTCTCCAGGTGTGTTTTTGGCACGCCCTCAGCGAATGTCAATGTTGTTGTTGTTTTGAACAGAGTCATTAGAGAGAACACGTGGTTAATGGGGTCAATGTTATTGTTGTTTTGAACAGAGTCATTAGAGAGAACACGTGGTTAATGGGGTCAATGTTGTTGTTGTAAGTGCACGCTCGAGGCAGATGTTATGATCCAGAAATAGTATTTGTTATTGTTATTCGAGCCAGATGTTATGAGGTTCCGAGAAACAGTTAATGACACTTCCTTCCTGTTCGAGGCGGATGTTATGATCCAGAAATAGTATTTGTTATTGTTATTCGAGCCAAATGTTATGAGGTTCCGAGAAACAGTTAATGACACTTCCTTCCTGTTCGAGGCGAATGTTATGATCCAGAAATAGTATTTGTTATTGTTTTCCGAGTTCCCGGAAACAGTATTTGTTGTTGTTTCCGAACCAGATGCTATGAGGTTCCGAGAAACAGTATTTGTTGTTGTTTCCGAACCAACTTTCTTTTCAGTCTAGAGTTGGCAGTCAGAGTGAAAGGATTGAAAAATGAATAAATTTGAGAAAGAGAGAATTAGATCAGTGTTTATGGAAAAAAATTTGATTTTGATGATGATGATTTCTCTCGCAGGATATTTGGAATAATTCTCCCCATTGGACTATTGTATGAAACTTTTAAAATGTGATTCAAATGCTTATACTCAATTCATTGATATCTTGATCACGACACGTCAGATGATATCGTGGATATACTTTCATTGCCAATGTAGATGGCTCCTCCTTCGAAAGAGGCAACGTCACAGAGTTACTCCTCTCCCCTTTCCTACACTTTGAATTTATCGCGCGAAGAGGATCAGTTTCGTTTTAGCTGTGAGAGAGTTGACATCGGAAACCAAAATGTTCTATATATGCCCATTGTGCATGTACACTCTTGGCAGTTGGACTCAATGCGAGAATTGTACAATTATTGATGACTATAATGAAAAGTGTAAATTATGTAATCCTTGCAAATTACATAGAGGCTATGCAGTACAAATTAAAGGATGTAATTCATGTCTTGAGGAGGTGTGTGACTCACATCCTAGAGGGCACCTATGCTCCAATTGTCACAATGATAAATGTGATCAGTGGGAGAATACTTACCCCGCTATGATTGGAAAGAATCCTAAACGTGATTTTAGTTTATTTCTACGAGATTGGTATCGTCGTGGATTTAAATTATTCTGGGAAGAGGAATCTGGTCTACGATTCAACTGTTGGGGTAACAAGACAATCTGGTTTCTACGTCATCGCTGTGACGACACCACCTACTATGACTATAAACCAAGCGATTTTTATTTGGCAGTTACCGAATGTGATTCACCACTTGAAAACACAGTATGTGATATTGCTTCAAATAGACAGATTGAAACTCGTGAATTTCATAATATGAATGCAAATAGTATCATTGACTATACAAAGAGATATGACAAGAGTGAAGTTACATTGTACTGCAGAAAATGTGACCCTGACTTTGCAGTCAATCAAGATCAATATATAGTGAATCCAAATGATTTACCAGCATTAGTGGTTCACGACAGTTACCTATACACCGATGAAGAAATCTAAAAGTGAAGATTTAAAGACATTGTTGTATATATACATTTTATTAATAAACAAATTCACAAACATTTTTTAAGCACTTTACTCTTAGGGCACTGAAATCAATATTAAATACACTTGTAAGTATATTTTCCACTAGAAAGTCGTTCAGACGTGGATTGTCACCATAAATATGGAGAAACTGCTTGTAAGTATAGCCACGACATCGGAACACAAAATATAGTAGCGCATGGAAGCCACAGCTTTTAGTCGTTAGATCCTGCACCCTCTTTCGATTTTGAATAATAGTTTTCCCACTGCTCTCAATATAGTTGCTGATGTGTGGCGTGTAGAATGTATAGGGTAGGCCAAGAGGATCAAAAAATTCGATATTCTTCACTGTTTGATAGATGCACAGCCAATGACCCGTCAGCACAGTCGATGGACTGCTATTAACAATAATCAAGGTATTGTTCGCACTTTGAATTTTTCCAAGATAGTCTGAGGGTAGACAATAGGATTTGTACTGGGACATGTAGGGGTCCATATTAAATACACTGATTATTTGACTGGTGTTCATGGCGCCAAGTCTAGTAGAACACTGCCTTCGGGAGTGATTTCCCAATAGGTTTCATATTGATTTAGTGAGATTAGGGCAATACTCTCAGCCAATGGGTCGGCAAATGTACACTCTAAACGTACAGTCCCCGTACGTACTATACTCATATCCTGTGTGCCAGACAAATCCAATACAATGATACCATGTGTTTTAGCAAACATATCTTCGGTTATACCATTTTCAAATAGTTGCGAATCATGATCTAGGGTTTGCATGGTCAACTCGTACAATGTTCTATAGGATTTATCAAAAGATAGATTGTAGAGTGTGGGATGCCGTTTACTTTGCACACAAGAGATGAAAGTCCAAACATCTCGAATTTATGTGGGCATTCAGTCCATGATCCTATTGCACTGGCGCTTTTTACAAATGCCAAAGCCAATTTCGAGGGGATTTCACCATTGATAAAGGATGAATCGGTGAAGGTGCGTGAGCCCATTGCAATATGACGTTGATTGGTGATTGTATGAGGAACAAGTAGTTTAATATTATTTCCATTGGCTCTCATTTTTCCACGGCCAAAGCAACAGAACTCATAACCTGCTGTTTGCGTACATGTAGTATTGCTGAGGTGAGGGAGAGACTTACATCGGGATTGGCGGCAAGTTCCTTTCTCAATATGAAATTGGATGGTGCAAGCGTCAATTTTATATCCACTTTAACATTGGGCGGTAGCCATTGGGGTATATTAAATATTTCATGATATATTTTTCCAACTAGATGTAATTCACTAGTTGTAGCATTTTTAAGTGCATCTGTACTATCAGTATTAGTAATATATTCATATCCATTGGAGGCGCCTCTCAATTCCTTGTATGACTTGGGTGTCATCAGCATGAATTGGATATAGCTAGCATAGTTTGAGAGATTGTTGCTTGTGCTCACCAGCGTGCCATTGATGTAGACGCTAATTTGACGAAATAAATTATGTAGTATACAATTTTCATAGGATATCCCATCAGCCCGAACTGGCATTGTATTATCGGATTTCCGGACTTTCATTTGTAAATCTATAAATGTGGACGATAAATCCATAAAGTAGTCTTCATTGGAATAAATTTGAAAGTGGATATTATCGGAGAGGGGTTGTAGTGGATAAAATTGTTCATAGTATCCATGCTTGACACTCACATCAACATTTTCGGCATTGAATAGATTCAATGAGGCGGTGATTGAAGGTTGAGAATCCTTATGTGGCAGGTAGGACATCTTAAGAGAAGAAATCAAGTTTCGATCTAACAATTTTCTTCCTGGGGCTTCTGGTTACACTACGTGTCGGCTTTCTTTTCTTTTTGACAAAAGGGATGTCTTTCGTTTCCGTCCTGAGTAGAGACTGATGAGTGATGCATTGTTTCTTAACCTTTTTAAACCTTTACCATTCTGTTTTAATTTCTCGCCAAGGGTTCGCGCACTGGACCTAAGATTTTCCGTAGCACTTTTTTTAAAATCCTTGCCAGAGCCCCAATCGTATAGTGTAGAGGATGCAAAATCTGTCGCAGCCGGTACAAGATATTTTCTAGCCAGTGGTAGTGAAGAGCGAAACAGCTTAGCAAACCAGCTACCAAGACCATAGCCAGACATTGACGAGCGACCCTTGTAATAGTCCATTCCATTGCCCTGTTGTCTTGGGCCAAGAGTATTAACATAGCAGTCAATATCAGGACAAGTGAATACCACTTTTCTATTAGACATCTTGCTGCTGAATGGGTCGAAAATGACATGTAATCACAGCCAAACCCCTTTGAAATTGCTATTGGATCACCCAATTCAGTTCTTAATGTTAACTGACAGAGTTCCAAATAGGAAGTGTTTACTGGAATATACTGAAGATGCTTTATATTGTAGTGATGAATATGTTCTTGATTGGTTTTTCGTTCAAGAACTCGTAGGAGGGGGACATTTGAATTACCAACCCGAGATGTTTCCACAAATGAGGCGCATAGAGAAATATACAAGTGTCTGTGGAGAAGGCAGGCGGGTAGTCGGCAAAAATGAAATTAGTGTTTCCGGCACTTTTACCATTGATTATATTGAGCTTAAAGCCAAGAACATCCCTTAGGTTATCATTGAGAATAATCTTTTCACTGGCAATAGGTGAACTAATGTAGATCTTGCCCTCCTCCTTTGAATAGTTGAAATGAAAAGCTCCTTTTTTACGAGCGGAAATTCTTTTATTAATAGTACGACATAAATCATTCATACAGGTGAGTTCCTCGTAGGGTAATTCAATATATGGATAATCCAACCAATTGATTTTTTGATTTGTTCTTGATCACCTGGTGGTGGTGGCCAATCATAGGGTCTAATTTTTATTTCATATTTACGATCCTTTCTCAGGATGTCATAGGTATTTTTGAGAATACAGTCGACAAGAGCCACTTCATACTTTCCGTCGAATTTGATGGTGGGGGAGAGTTTTGTCCAAAAATCACTTGTTTTATTCAAGTCATTGTAGAGAGGATCAGAAACATTGGACATGAAAGTCACATAGAAATCATTGGGCATTGTTAATATCTTCAGCACTGACCCAAGAATCAAAATCCGAGTTGTATCCTAGCCAGCGAACAAGCAACTGCTTCTTGCCCCTACGAGTACGACTCTTTAATATCTTTTCAATTTGATAAATTTCACTAGTGTTTCTAACTTTTTGCAGTTCATATTCATAAAAACCACCGAGAATTTCATCATCTTTGGTATCTCGTAGCCGATAAGTTATGGGTATGGTGTCTAGGATTTTGGACACTTTAAAAAGTTCGGTGCTCCATAAATAATTCCCCTTTTCAAAAATATTGGTGGTTCTATTAATTCGAACAGTATCACCAACATTGAATTTCTTCTTCTTTTTCTTCTCATTGCCATTGGAGTATTGCTTTAGAAAAGCATCAAATGTATTCTCACTGTAGTGAACATCCCGAGGGCTAGAGTTGGACAGAGATCGATGTGGTCGATGGTTGTATATCTGCATGATTTTATCTAAATCGTGAATAAAAGCAGATGTATTTTTCAGTGTACAATATCTTGAAATTAATAGACGAATCGTTCTTATTAATCGTTCGGCCAATGCAGCCTTTATCGGACTGTGACTATGATAGAGTGTCGTATTATATTTCAAAAGAACCTTTTGCACATGAGGGTTAACAAATTCACTGCCACGATCTGATTGAATTTTTCTATAGGAATCCTGCTCAAGAATACTTTCAATGGCCCGAGCAACTTCAAACACCTCTCTTTGATCGCAGTGGAATGGCATAGGCATAGCGACTAAAGATACTGATTGCCACTAGAATATATTTGTAGGGTGTATTGTGACGTCGTTGAACTGCGTCTAAAGTTAAAAGATCCATTTGCATTATATGCAGAGGGAAAAAGGCTTTAGTTTGACGATATTGTTTACTGCGAAGTCTATGATTCCGATGTAATGTGTAACTTGGTTCATTTTCTAGATACTCTTTTACATTTTTCAATGTGGTGCCGGAGACTTTGGAAAGCGTTTTGGGAGAACTTAAACTTCCCGCTTCACCAACATTTTCATAGACACCTTTCAAAACTTCATCCATTTTGAACGTAAACACGTAGTGTAATGTCCACTCCCCTTTTGCACACTGGAGGGCGAATCAATTCGTCTTCGCTTTTGACTAGCAGCCACAGGTGTTGTAAAATCAGTGGTGCTAGTATCTTCTTCTTCTTCTTCTTTTTTAAATGGTGTTGTTGGATGTTCATTTAGTTTCTTTAGAATTTGCTTATTGCCAATAAGACTTTTGGGGAAGTTTGATACACTTAGAAAGGTGTATAGATTATCGTCAAAGGATAAGAGTCCTTTACGATTCGTCACCATATCACAAATTAAATCAACTAGATTATAACTTTTTCCCCGAATTATAATTCGTTTCCCTATGCTGTCGACTTGAACTTGATCACCAGATTCCAACACGAGATAAGATAATACTCTTTTACTCTGTTCTCGATAGGACAGTGGCAATAGGTTTCCCAATTTTCAATACAATCGAATTCAATTCCTTCTCCTTTGATTGTGCAGAATCTTGAGATGCTTCTTGTTTAGAGGGATCGGGTCTCTCGCGATAAGGTCTATGTTTGTCCATACGTCGCAATGCATCTTGAAGTAAAAGCAGTTTTTTATCATCGGCAATATTCTCATCATTAATGAATTTGTTTAGATTGTCTTCAAAATGTTCGATGGGCGAGAGGACAAGTTCAAATGGTGTCAATTTATAGGGTTTTGCCATCTAGAGAAAACTGTTTACAAGTCCTGCGATTATCGGTAGTAAAAGTGTGAAAAAGCTACCACCTGCTTGAAGGAGTCGTTTTTTCTTTAAATTTGTTTCCCTTATTTTTACAAGCCAAGGCACGTACAGTGGAACGATGTTGCTTTGTCTGTTGTCTAACACCTTCTGGCAGTTGAACATTGCCCTCAGTTAAATTTAAACAAAGTTCAGATATTAGATTAATGAAATCATTGTCGACACCATGTTTGAGTATAGCCTTCCTAAGCAAGGGTTTTGAAGTGCTTAAAACGGAAAATAAATGCCGTTGTTCGTGTAGTTTCTTCAGTGTCATGATAGCGACTAATAGCCTTTTCTACTATTCACCGGAAGATATACTGTAATTTCATTGTCGAAAATGTCGGTGACTACACGAAGATCTCGGGCGTGCTCTGATTAAGATCCAATAAAATGTAACCGTAGGGCTTGCTAGTCGCTTGAGTGTACGCTGACAACAGAAATTTTGGAGTGCCGGGGTATATCTGTTTATTGAGAGTTATGAGCGAGCTAGAATCACGAACGACTCGATAGATAATATAGATAGTGCAATTCAAAGCAAGGGTTCGCATACATTTGCTCTGATGAAACAGATTGTGTAGAACTAGGGTTATGGAAATGTTTTCGTGATGAGATCGGACAGTGAACAATTGCAGCATTTCCTGTGAGAACTGTTCAATGGATTCAGCCAAATCATCAATAATCAGCCATGAGTTCGGTTCAATACTATTGAAAACATCAAGTCCTCTTATGAATTGTATTGGTATGGTTGTGGCAATAGCCTTTATTTTATCATAGGACTCTTGCCAAATACTATAGCAATAGTAGATTTTTTTCGGTTTTTCCAAAAACATTTTATCGCAATTTTGAATTATTCTAGCTAAAAGCGTTGTTTTCCCCGACATTGAGGGTCCACACAGAAACGATCTGAAGGGTGTTTTAAATTGATACATGCTGTTGACAACAGTCGGACTATGACTAACTGTAAATCATATGTGTCCAATGAATAAGTAGTAATTTTCCCGTCTATTCAAGAACAACAAAAACAATATTTCATGGCAACATTTATTACGATAAACACTTGTTCAACATGAACAATGATAACACTTTTTGTACAACACTTATTGTCTTTAAACACTTTTTGTACAACACCTTTGTCCATCTACAGCACTTTCTGTACAACACCTTTGTCCATCTACAAGCACCTTTTCTATATACAACACTTTTCTATACAATAAAATACACTTGGAACTAGCACAGTTGAACAGTAGAGTGATTGGTGGCCCCCCCCCCCCCCGGGAGCCGGCCTTGGGAAGGGTCCCCCACCCCCCTGGAGCCGCGATGGAAAAATAGTTGTCGTCACTGCTATGGGTTAGTGGGTGGTTAAGCTTGGGGTTAGAGTGAGATTTGGTTGGGTTAATTCATGAATGGGTTGAGGCGGTTAGTTGGTTAGATTAGTTTATCCAGACCAAGTTGATTACGATAGTCTACGCATTCAACTCGATCTGAAATACGATAGTGGCCATGTGGCAGGACACTCACACCGTTCTCGAGCACATAGACCTTGTCAGATATACACGACATTGCATTTTTTTCTACTCTCACAGTATAATTTCTATACTGTAGAGAGCGAATTGCAAGCACTTGTGCTCTTGGCACTAGGCTACTTTCTACACAGTCTTTGTATACGCTCATGTTAAAATTGCTCTTTACAAAGTGTGTAGGCACCCCTTTACATGTTTTCTTTTCATCCCCACTATGTGTTTCCACGCAATAACTTTGGGACCCGGGAACACCCCCCTAGATATCAAATCACTCCCCGTTTCAGATTTTAATTTTAATAGTTGGTTGGGGGCTTGACGTTTCACCAGCTCGGGATAGAGGGATGGATTCCAGTTGGTGAAATCCATCCGCGAGCTGATGTGCACCCCATTTTGCAAATCACCCAATAAATCTTCAGTTTTTACTTTTAGCAGTAGAGAATCGGTATCCCCATAATAAACTTGTACCTCCCCCTCCCGTGGCCATTGCACCTTGCACACATTGTAAAAGAACGACAACATGAGCTTTTTTGAAATTTCTAGTACTGAACTACCTCCTGCGATATTCTTGTTCAGTACTACATTTCGCTTTTTCCTGTGTAGAAGAACCATGCCGGCCTCTATGCTCGTGAATGATGTGAAATTAGGGTCGGCAATAATTCGTGCACACACTCTAGAGGGTCAGTCACGACGTCACAGCGAGATCTGTTACGTACGCTTTCGCACATTTTGCCAAACGCTGAATTTAGAATGAGCTTGTACAATTCCTTCTCCACCTTTGAATTTGCCCTAGAACGTTTATCGACAAAAGTATCGATAAACGTTTTCAAATAAGGTTTCTGATTGAACTGAAGGACCCTATGTATTTTGGTGATTTTGAAGCCATTGTTCACCATCCAGTGCAAAAGCACATGGTGAACAACGATATTCTCCTTAGGGTCCAAATCAGCAATCAGTTTCTGTTTAGAGGGAGTCCAATGCATCCCCATATCCTCAACCAATGACCGATTGTAGGGGCTCAACGAGTCCCTGGTCACTGGTCGATTGATACAGGGAAAAACAAAATCTTTGACTGAGTCGTGAAGGGCCAGTGGAATGTGACCGTCAATTTCAAAGAACCATCCTTGTGGCCCGTTGTCCTCGACGGTGTTAATGTCGGGGAACTCACAAGGATTCTCAAGCCATTGATAGTTCCCACACGGCAAAGAGTAGTGGGACATTGCCGAGGGGTACAACGAGTTCATGTCCAAGAACACTGCATTTGACTTTACACCGGTGCTTTGCCCGCTCGGATCGGTTGATAAGACCCGGTCCCCGTGAAAAACATACCCTCCCCTCATTGAACGCTCTACAAAAAGGTGTTGGTCTACATCCGTGATTAGGCCTATTTCCTCCCTGCTAATTTTTAAAATTAAATCCATTACTAAATGTGGTGTAGAAAAATAATATCCTATATCTAGTCCAAACTCTGAATAGATCTGGTCTGTATTCTTACAGACTATATCCAACAGAGTTAGAACGTCACTGGCCAAGTACAGTCTACAATAATCCCACCCATTTTTACAATCCCCCTTAGCCCACACCTTCTTGGCAAACTCGTACTCCTCGACTGTGCATTCACTGTTGGTGAGTGAATTGTGAAAAGCTTCAATTGGAGGTAGTTTCTCCTCGCTTAAGCGAGCGCCAGAACAGTAATAATCATATGCATATACACCTTTGCTGGTTAATAAGTCATACATTTCACTGTCTGGAAAGTGCTGTTTAAGCAAGGGAAAGCTATCAAAATTGTCGCTTTTCTGCACTTGAATTAGTTGACTAAGGGATTTGGGGAAAAAACTAAAAGAATCTAAAAACCTAATTTTATTCCAGCACGTACGCTCATTATCCACTACCTGCCATTTCAGTTCGAGAACCAACAACTTCTCGGCTGATTTGGGAATGATGTTGTAGGTAAATGAATTATTCACCCATGGACTATCTACTCCCCCTCCCTCCCTATGCATACGTGCCAGTGCTGGTAAAATAAATTTTAAGTCATAGTTAGAGTTATGAATAAAAACAGGGATAAAAAACTGTTGGCTAACGTTTAAATTACACGATTGATGTGCTACTCCCCTAAAATTACTACCCCCGATGATATTTCCTGCCACAAGTGGTCGTGGTCTCTGACTTTCCCCCTCCCCCCTCTTTTCCCTTAGTCCCCTTATCCTCCTCTACAAACTCCCCCTTGCATACCCAACATATTTTTTGATTTTTAATCGCGAGACGATCCTCTGCAGACAGCACCATTGGATAATGCGTATTTCTCAAACGAGAAATAGCACCATTAGCCGTGCCAATCAGTTTAGTCAATGCCTTGACCATGCACTCATCGCCCTCATCCAATGTTTCTACTACTTCTAACAACCGCATGGTATTAGAATTATCTCTTTGCGCATGGGCATAGGAGACTGCAATGGCCTGGTGTTCTTTGATACGGTTTGGATATTGGGGATCATTCACCTCCACCAGCTTAGCTTCGCAGTCCAAAGATATTTTGTTGCATTGGAGAAGGGTATTTTGAAAATTTTTAAAACGTAGAATGGCCCTATCCCCTGAAACCGTTTCCACTGTCTGGTACCCATGCCGTCTACAATGCTTCATATGATTTCGTAGTTTCATATCACTACAAAATCTAGAGAGGCATGTTGGACAGTAGAAAACGTACCCCATTATGCTTACCCTCCCCCAGAACTCTACTAATGTCAGTGATGGGTTAAAATGGCCGATTGCGCTCGGTTCACTAGGTGGCGTGTAAAGCAACCAAACCCAGTGTTTAACCAAATCAACTGACGGGCCCCTTACTGGGAATACCACCCCCTTCTTTTTTGAACGAGCCCCATCTTAAATTCTGTTTCGTATTGTACCACAGTAACGCCAATATTTAAATGAGCATTAGCCCTTTCAAAAATGTCAATGGATCTTAGCGTTACTGGGTATTTTCCTTCTAAGCATGAAAAATCTACAACTGGGAAATGGACCCTTCCTTCCCATGTACAGCCCAGTGATCTAAATTCTTCTTGGTAGCGTCATCTGCTAGAGGCTGAAAGGCTGATATGAGGAAAGCATACTTGAAACACTTTTGATCTGTTTCAAAACAGATCTTCTGGACACCTTTACAACCCTCTAGATCTGGATTATAATTTAAAACTATTGACCTCTTTCCCCCCCCCTCTTAAAATAAAATCTTTCTTAAATTTACAAATATTTACACTTAAATTTTCAATAAATAAAACTACTGACCCACTCCCATTTTCATTATAGTTCTCGAGATGCGCAATAATTTGCCCTACCCACTCACTAAAAAAACACCCTCAAAATTTTCTAAATTTGGATAAATTATACGCATCTCGGAATGTATAAAATGATAGTAAACCTCACTTTTCCCCTCATTCAAATAAAAAACCTTTAAAACGATAGAAACCTTAATTGAATCCCTACCCCCCCACAATTGAATTTGGTTCTCCAGTAGTGCACGAATTTTGTCTACATATGCATGCACTATTTCTACAGGATCAAAAACAAAATTTCCCCCCATTAGTGTATTAAAAGGATCCCCAAATGTTGCAGTGAAAACAACTATATTATTCAATATTGTATTGGACAAAAGAAATCGGGGAAAGATGTATCCCCTCCCCCTACTTGTTCAACAATATCTGGACTCTGTTCCACTTCAGTTGTTTGAAGTGGGTAATCGGAGGCTGGAGGGTTCCCTGCCAATTCCGGGTAAAATCGTCTAAAATTTGCAAGGTATTTTGGCTCAAGTCTACCAGTTCAACTGCGCTATTATCTACTTTAAAAAAATCATCTAAAAACTCATCAATATTGTCAGGTACTTCAATGCTATCGTCCCATGTCACATTGTTCTGAAAGTCCGCTGGTGGTTCCTCCCCTTCTTCACTAGACGGCGAGTAGGGGACCAGGACAACCTATAAATGAAACAAAATAGCTTAACGACGATCTAAGATATGACATAGGATTTTTTTTTTTTTTTTTTTTTTTTTTTTTTTTTTTTTTTTTTTTTTTTTTTTGGGGGGGGGGGGCATCCCTGTGGCACTTCCCTGACCCGTGGCGCTTCTTGGACCCGTGGCGCTTCCCCCGGCGCTTCCCTGACTCGTGGCGCATCCCTGTGGCGCTTCTCGGGGTCCGCATCGCTTCCCGCGATGCTTCTCGAGCGCGTGGCGCTTCCCTGACCCGTGCACTTCCCCCGGCACTTCCCTGACTGACTCGTGGCACATGCCCGTGGCGCTTCTCGGGGTCGCATCGCTTCCCGCGATGCTTCGCATCGCTTCCCGCGATGCTTCTCGAGCCCGTGGCGCTTCCCTGACCCGTGCGCTCCCCCCCGCTTCCCCGGTGCTTCCTGGACCCACTGGCTCCGCCCGTTTACATAATGTCCCAAAAAAAGTTGAAATATTTGCTTAGACCGCATAAGTCCAAGTTTCTCTCTAATTCCATTCTATAGGTTCGGCGAACTCTTCATTAGCTCTCAATTATTGTAAGCCACCGCGTGAGTGTTCCAGGATTGAACCGTTAAGACGGTTTCCCCTCACTAAAATCTTTGGCACGAAGAAATATTCCGTGTAAATTACGGGATCCATATGTGACAAATAGAATAATCTCTCTCTCAGTTCCTTCTCTTAAAACTATGTGATAATCAATTGTGAAAAATAGGGGATTTTGAGTTTCAAATGGTGAGCATTAATTGAAATTATCTAAAAATAATCACTTATGAGATAGCGGCGAAGAGATAGGGGTGAATGCATAGAAAATAGCAAAGATTAGAAAAGAATGGTTTCTCTGCAAAAAATATATTTAGATATCTCTGAGGGAGGGCAGAGAAAATAAGGGTTGTGAGGGGGGTTAAATTTTAATAAATCTCTGAGATATACTTTTACACAGTGTTGAAAAATCGGTTTGTTTAGATATTTCTTGGTCCTGAATGATAGAAAAAAGTGAAAAGACAAAAGTAAAGAGTAAAAGGCTCTCTAGCAGCTAAAAAATAGCTTACTTGATTGAAAAAAAATACTCACGTCTTCAAATTGATCAACCACTTGACAGAAAGCTGGAGGCTTGACCATTACATGATAGGGAGCCATTGGTTGGTCTATGACTTGCTTGAAGGAGCCAACCCTTCTATCTTGCATGGAAGGCTCAGGACTTGACGGAGAGTGCACTGACACTTGATGGGGAGCTGATAGCTCAGATATTGCGTGAGAAGGAGCCAATTTGGCCTACGGCTTGTCTTGAAGGCCCAGGTAACGTCTGTTGGAGGGTGGAGGGGCCGACGTTAATTTCTTGTGCAGGAGCTGTGACTTGCGTAGCCGGGACAGGGGCTTGCATGGATGGCTGCACTTGGGCAGGCAACACTTGTTTGGGGGGCTTTGGCCAGCGATCATATTGCATGGCAGGGGGCGCATTATTGGCCCTCGTCTTCTTAGCAGGAGGGGGCACGCATTCTTCGCTATTTGCGTCAGACATAGGCCCCATCAATGCAGTGTCCGCAAATTCTTCATAATTTGCCTTAAAAAGAAGAGAAGAAAAATCAAATCAAAATAATTTCCCCCTTTTTAAAGAAGGAAAGTTATTAAACATAATTTTGTTTAGTTTATCACTAAGAAAGCACAAAACCCATATTCTCTCCCCCTAAATTTAGGAAAATTAAGCCATCCCTCTCATAGAGTTAATCATGCGTTTTATTCAAGCGAAAGGCATATCTTACTAGCTTTTATTCAAATGTTATAGCTAAAATCACTAAATGATGAAGAAGCAATAATCTTTTCTATTTCTAATAAAAGCGCTAACCCCCTCCCCAGCAAAAATCCTGGATTCACGCTCCCCTCCCGGCCCCAAATTTAGGAAAATTAAGCCATCCCTCTCATAGAGTTAATCATGCGTTTTATTCAAGCGAAAGGCATATCTTACTAGCTTTTATTCAAATGTTATAGCTAAAATCACTAAATGATGAAGAAGCATAATCTTTTCTATTTCTAATAAAAGCGCTAACCCCCTCCCCAGCAAAAATCCTGGATTCACGCTCCCCTCCCGGCCCCAATTTAGGAAAATTAAGCCATCCCTCTCATAGAGTTAATCATGCGTTTTATTCAAGCGAAAGGCATATCTTACTAGCTTTTATTCAAATGTTATAGCTAAAATCACTAAATGATGAAGAAGCAATTATCT
Organism: Artemia sinica; assembly: GCA_027921565.1. Lineage (NCBI taxonomy): Eukaryota > Metazoa > Arthropoda > Branchiopoda > Anostraca > Artemiidae > Artemia > Artemia sinica. The sequence continues at coordinate 67,716,158 of CM051261.1, read as the reverse complement.
TTTCTATCTCTAATAAAAGCGCTAACCCCTCCCCCAACAAAAATCCTGGATTCACGCCTGGGAATATAAAAGAAACTTTATCGAAAGAAAGCTTGAAAATAATCTGTTTCTCTTCTCCAAAATAGCGCATTGCGTCTGCGCCTAATTATTACAATTGCCTCAGTGTTTTAATTTGACAGAAGAATAGTCCCTTTGGCTGCCGCGTTTGTAAACCGGAAAGAGGGTGACTGCTAATTTTAACCTTGCATAGAGCCATGTGTCAAAACCAGAGCGGCATTTAGCTAAGAGATTGACAAAAGTAAGTGAACGCTTTTAGCTGAGAAATATAAAAGGAAAGAATTTAGCAAAATGCTATTTCTTTTTGTGAGAATTTGGGGGGGGGGGGGGGGGATTTAGCTGGAAATATAAAGGGAAGGGAATTTATCAAAAAGTATTTCTTTTGCGATGGGGTTGTAAGACTGGGGGGGGGGGGTTAGGTTTTGAGGGTAATGGAATATATTTACATTGATTATATTAATGTTTTATAGTTTGTTGTGGGGGGGGGGTTGAGGGTAAAGGAATATATTTACGTTGATTATAAAGAAGATTGTATGGTTTGTTGGGGGGGGGGGGGATTTAGCTGGAAATATAGAGGGAAGGAATTTATCGAAAAAAGTATTTCTTTTTGCGAGAATTTGGGATTGTATAGTTTGTTGTGGGGGGGGTAGGTTTTGAGGGTAAAGGAATATATTTTTACATTGACTATAATGATTGTTTTGCATGGTTTGGGGGGGGGGGGGTTTGAGGGTAAAGGAATATATTTACATTTTTGCATTGAGTATGGTTTGTGGGGGGGGGGGGGGTTTGAGGGTATAGGAATATATTTACATTGATTATAATGATGTTTGTATAGTTTGTTGGGGGGGGGGGGGTTGAGGGTATAGGAATATATTTACATTGACTATAAAGATTGCATGGTTTTTTTTTTGGGGGGGGGGGGGGGGGGGGTTGAGGGTAGAGGAATGTATTTCACGTTTTAGCTTAATATACTGGAGGGTGTCCAAGGAAAATTCTTTTGAAAATAAAAATGTACTTACATTGAAAATTGCGGCTGCCAAGGCCTCAAGCTCATCAAATTTATCCATTGTTATATCAATTGTGTCACAATAGTTTCTGTTAATTGAATCGCATTGCATGCCCGTTATATACGAAATATCTAGGTCGAATTGTTATGTAAACAAAGCCCTCTGATTGGCTGAGAAGGGGGATGTAGCTGTTTCCGGGAACTCGTAACATTTGGCTCGGAAACAATAACAAATACTATTTTCGGATCATAACATCTGCCTCGAACAGGAAGGAAATGTCATTAACTGTTTCCGGGAACCTCATAACATTTGGCTCGAATAACAATAACAAATACTATTTCTGGATCATAACATCCGCCTCGAACAGGAAGGAAGTGTCATTAACTGTTTCTCGGAACCTCATAACATCTGGCTCGAATAACAATAACAAATACTATTTCTGGATCATAACATCTGCCTCAAGCGTGCACTTACAACAACAACATTGACCCCATTAACCACGTGTTCTCTCTAATGACTCTGTTCAAAACAACAAAACAACAACATTGACATTCGCTGAGGGCGTGCCAAAAACACACCTGGAGAAAGAGGTCATTGACCGATTACGCAATAATTCTCACTAATGACTCTATGCCCATATAAGGAGCCCCGTCACGAGTAACACCCCCATCTCAAAGTGAAAAATAGGATCAAAGTGGGCAATTCCCCAGTCGTGACGCACCCCAAGCCATGGCGCGCGGGGAACTGTCCCGGTTATCCACCCTAGAAAAGCTCTGCTCTTGCCTGCTTTAGAGCGTTTGAAAACTGGCCCTTCTCCATTGAAAGATCAATCAAAAATAAAACACACGGTAATGAATAGCATGCTGCAGCTTTAAAAGCTTCAAGATTTAAGCCATCCATCCCCAATAGCTAGATGTAATTCTCTTAATAGCATTTTCAAGTTCCAGCCTAGTACAAGGCTCAATATCCATTGTTTTTCCAGAAAATCTTTCAGATATGAATCCTTCTCTCATAGTCACATCACTAGACATTCACATCACTAGCTCGTTTTCCTAAATTTCTTCTGCCTTTTTTGGTATCTAAATTAATTGTATTCGCATTTTTATTTGAATTTGCAAAAACTAAAAAAGAGCGAAAAATTGATCGCCATTTTCCAATTTGGCTTCAGGGCTATCTATTGGCGTCGCGGCGCACTCCCACAGTCTCTCTCTAATTGGAGACGCTTTCATCATTATCATTAGTTGAAGCATGCTTCTTGTTCTGTTAACATTGGAGGATATTTGCTGATTCTAATGAAATAGTGAAACAATTCATTATTTAAGTTTTTTTTTGTTAAGGTAATAGTATTTGTTATTCTGTTTAAATAGTATTTGTTATTCTGTTTTTCGTAATTTACTTCGGCGTGTTGAACATGCGCCAAGATCAAGAGCCAAATTTAATATGAAGGGAAATACAGTAGGCTAGGCAAACCTTTCCGGCCTTTGAACAGACTAAAGGAGGAAAATTATTTCTAGATGAAAAGTAGCCTGCTTTGGATTGTGCCTGGAATTTTGGTATCTAAAAAGGTAACACACTTGCTGTAGCATCTAAAAACCTTATGCTATAGCCTACACTAAGCACTGTAGGCTAAAAACAAAGAATAGCCTGGAAGTAGTCTCACTCATAACTGATTCCAAAGATAAGCTATTGTTGGATACCGTAACAATGACATCCTACCCCACCCCCCCCTCCCTACCCTATTGGAAAAAAAATGTATGGTGTAAAATTATTCTTGAATAATAGGAATTGTGTTTTCAAAACAAAACTAAAGAAAAAGAAACGGTAAATTCTACTTTAGCTAGCCTACTTTTAGCTATCTTGGAATGAGGTTAAGTTAGGAAAATGAAACTTTCAGGGATGGGTCTACAGGCTAAAGTAGGCTAGACCCTATGTCCCAGGAAGGTATTTTGTATAGTACAACAAAATTGTTTTCAGCTTCACAATTTTGCTCAATCCCAATTTGTAAGGTTTTAAAGATATGCAAATAGGCTACATACATTTCCTAAATTTTGGGTAAAATTCTACTTTAGCTGCTTTTGGCTATCTTAGAAAGGGTTTAGGTGAGGAAAATGACACTTTCAGGGATGGGTAAATTTTTCGGTATGTTCCGGGAAGGTATTTGAAGTACCTACCTCCACTTCTCCTTCCTCTAGAGGCGTGGGTGCCCACAAGCTGAATTCCAGGGGGGGGGGGCAAACCTCGTCTAATTGGCACTTTTAATGCTATGTAATAGAAATCTTGGAACAAAAATATAAAAATAAGGCAGCATCATTCAGGCAGCCCCCCCCCCCCCTTATGGGTGCTTATGTCTAGAGGGTCCTGAAATTTGCCTTCATTGCAGGTCTATTTATATTGAAATTTTGACAAAACAACATTTTAACTTAATTTTCAGTTATCAGTTTATTTTTCTCTGGCTTTAGTTCTGAAAATTCAATTCCTGTTATTTGATTAGAATTTTAAGCCATATCAATGTTTTTTTTTCAAAATTTGTTAAAATTCTACTTTCGGCTATGTTTGCCATCATTTGTTGTGCTTATTTATTATCAACAGTCAGCCTATAATGGGATATTGAAGAAAAAAATAAATAAATCAACACAATTTTTTTATCGTCTTGGGCTATGTTAGGGTACTAACAGGGGCGAGTCTCCATCATTTTTATTGGGGAGGCAAGAGGGGTCCATATCTAGATAGTCAAAGGGCATGGGATGTATAATATTTTTTCTCCACATTATTGGGGGGGGGGGGGGGGAACTTCTCCCTTGCCACCCCCAAACGACGCCCCTGTGTACTAGGAGGGGAGGGGGGCCTATAACATAATTATGATAGTAATAATTATTGCTGGAAAAGTATAGAACAGAGGAATGAATTGTACACTTTTTGTGTATAGGCAATGATTTTTATGTTAGCCTACAAATCACTCCGTAATATTGTTCTACAATTGCTGCTAGTTTAGAAAAGACATTTGCCTAAAAATAGTAATAAAACTCTATTGATCTCAATCTAGTTAAATTCCTAGCGCCCCTCCCCAATGCCTAGATACAGTTCAAGGCTACATCCAATGTTTGCTGATTTGTTGTTGTTGTTTTTTTTTTCTTCAAAATAGTACTAATTAATATTATGAACCAAATGTTGATTAGAAATATCTTAGTTAAAATAAAATATTGCTAAGTCAGTGTTAAAATGGGATTAGCTTTTAAAATCCATTAACCATTACCCCTCGTAACTTCATTTTTTGTTACGCGTCCACATCTAAGGTTCCAAGACTGGAAAACATGCGCTAGAACTCCTTTAGTCTCCATCTTGAAAGTACTTGGGCCTTACCAATATATTGTGCAAATCTCGCTCGTATTATTACGTTAACTTACGTCTCAAGTTCTCAATTTTTTTAGCAAAAGGGAAAAATCAGTGTTTCAAATAAAATAATTTTAACTTTTGATTTTATGAAGTATATTTAGGTAATACATTTTTGAAACAGAAGTAATATTTGTCAAACATCATGTTTGGTAGTTCATTGAGCATGGTTGCCACACGGTGAAAAAATCAACAGATTTTAGGGATTTTTTGGCTGATTTAGTGATTTTCTTCAATAATATAGTGATTTATATATTAGATATAATATAGTGATTTAAGATAATTAGAAGTAGGTTCACCGCAGATGATTTCTGGCTCATCATTCTTGGTGCGAACAAACAGCTCCTCCCATATACTTTTTCATTAGTGCGTACAAACAGCTCCTCTCATTTGATCTGCCATCAGCGGTCCAATTACCTTGGAACACGTATTTTGGCAAAACTTTCTCAAAATGCCTTTGAAACCAACTCGAGACTTCGAAACCTACTTTTAATTTCTAAAAACATCTAATAATAACATTACACTACTAATTACCGATTTATATATATATGTAGTGAAATAAATTAATTTAAAATTAGTTTCTTTAAAATTAGTGTTCCAACGTTGAAGCCAAGTTTCACGTTCAAGAGAAATCTGACTTGTCTACCCGTGAAAAGATCTAATGTCGCTTATGTTTTTACGTTCTCCGGAGCACTTGCACCTCGGTCCGGGTTTTTATAATGGGTGAGATAGGGGACGATTATACTGTCTAATATTTATATACTGTGGTAACGAGGTTGCAAAGGTTTTGTAAATACTTTACAAAATTAAGTGGTATAGGTTTGGGAGCATGACAGAGGCTTTTCAAACTTCCTATGCTTCTACGTTCTGGCAAAGGAGACATGGGGTGAGGGGTCATTTTTAAGGTAAAATTCAAAAAGGAGGAATTGAAGTATATTATTTTATTGGGTGGATAGTTTAGGGCACAGTTCATATAATTATCCAGTAAGCTTATCGCAGATCATTTCTGGTCTTCGTTCGCGGTGCGAACAAAAAGCTCCTCCCACTTCTTTCTGCATTAGCGGGAATGCGGGTTAGTCTGTTTCCGATTGTTTCAACAAAGTACATTATTCGTAATAGCGGGTTTCCACTTGTTTCCGATTAGATCACAGTCTGACTTGTCTACCCATGAAAAGATCTGATTCCGCCTATGTTTCTATCTGCAAAAACGTTCTCCGGAGCACTCGCACCCCGGTCCGGGTTTTTATAATGGGTGAGATAGGAAATGATCATACTGGATAATTATATGAACTGTGGTTTAGGGCTTGGGCCAAGAATAAAATGTCTAGGGAGGAGACAAGGGGAGGATGGTACTTATTTTTGTCTTATGAGTGGAGGTATGGATCAAAGTGTGGGTCGTATGATGGGTGAATTGCGAAAGAAGGTGTACGGAGAATGTATGTTTGATGAGAGGCGGCTGGCCAGAGCGATTAGTGATGAATGAATGTTTTTAAGCGTTGAAAGTTAAGAACGATTTCTCAGGCTCGCAATGGAGTACAGCAATAGAATTTGTAAGGTATCTGACATTTTGCTTAATTGTGTGAATCACTTGCAATTGAATTCTTCATTTTGTATTGTTATGGCCAAGGGGCTTTTAGAGCAATAAATATTATCATTAGTACTATTATTAAAAATAAATGTCAAATAAAGGTAATAAAGTAATAAAAGCAAAAATAATACAATAACAAAAAAAATAATTAAAGTAATTAGAATAACAAAACGCTAATCAAAGATAAGAAATAATTATAATGAAAATATAATGTTTTCTCCTGTCTATAAGTTATATGTACTGAATAGTAGCTTGTGCGTAGTACCATAGTGACGCCTGTTATATAAATAAACCATAGCAAATTCAAAATGGTGGTGTAAAGAAAGTGAAAATGTTGTGATTGTTGTACCTTATTCAAAAGATTACGACCAGCAGCAAATACTGTCAGGACGACATAGGTTAAGAGTTTTCATTCAGAGTTTATGGTGTAGCCTAAAGACCTTTTTTCTGGATATAAACCTATCTTTAATTGGCAAAGGATTATAGTTCTTATTGACCTGCAGTAAATATACTGAAATTAATTGAGATCGCTAGTGACCAAAGGATTATATTTTTGAGCAAGCGGATTGTTTAACCACAACTGTTTGACGCTTGAGTCAAGCGTTGACGGTGATTGATAGAAAGTTTGAATGACTCAATCGGTTCCTAGACGGTTAATCATGCTTTAATCAAATGATTGACGGAAGCTTTTAATCAAAATGATTGAACGTCTAGGGCGTCCTTAACCTAGCCTTAAAGTACCAAGGACACCAAAATGAAAACACATTTAGCCCTCTTAATCTATTTTAGGTCTATTCATACCTGAAAATCCGGGTTTCCTACGAGTTTTTTGTTTAGCTGCTATTAGCATTTTTAGTTTGAATAAATTCGCAAAACAGTGTTGTCAATGATAAAACAACGATAAACTTCGGAGCTGAATAATATTAGCGAAAACTATTTCCTACGAATCCGACACTGTTTTTCATTTGTGGAAATTCAAATTTACAAAATCTGTTGATTGTTATATATATATTAGTGAAAATACATTTTGTGAAAAAATATGACCTCAAGTTCAGAAAGTGACTATTCTGATGTGTCAGAAAATATAAGCGCTAGATGGTATGCAAGATACCATTTCAGGATACTTGTTCCAGCTAGACCCCGACGCCGTGCCGGCGGATCGACCAAACGCCGCCGACGAGAGGCTTGGCGCCACCGAAGTGTCGTAATGCCAACGGCGCGCTGCAGGCACGCCGCCGCCGACAGAGGCGGCGGCGTTCGGTCGATTTCAAATCAATTTTGCGGCAATTCTTTATTGCGTCAACTGCAAATTCGGAGCTTTTTTTCCTTTGTGTGGTTTAGTATTTCGATTTTCCTGATTAGAAATCAAGCAGGGCTTGTACTATCCCCGAATTTTCGGGTATTTCCCCGAAAATCTATGCGTCACCCCGAAAAAAAATTTGGTTCCCCGAATCCCCGAAAACCACGCAATCACGGTGCCACCCCTAGCGATTTATCACCAGTGACTTTCCCTGCCAAATATTACTTGGCATACCATAATTCTTCACTACTCTCTTGTTCATTAATTTTCGTGCTTTTGTTACTTTGCATAAAAAGAGACAGATGCAATTGCCAATATTGCAATATACACAGTTCTTCATATGTTGACAAAAAACAGGATCGTCTTTATGAAATGAGTTCAAATCATTTTGAATGCAGTTTCCCAATCGCTATTTCTTACATCGTTTGTAGTCAAGAATTTTATTTTCAAGTTGAATCCCAAAAAAAAAACCTTCTATTGTGACAAATTTAGCTATAGACTAAGCTATGTACAAGGTTTGGGAATTAAAGATTGAACTGGAAGTTACCTAAAACATATGATTCAAAAATAAATTGTAAATTATTGAATATAGGAGGGGGGATAGGGGGCTATCATTTTTTAAATGATAATGCCTAATTTTTTTATTGAAAGCGGGGATGCCAAAAGGTTAATTTTTTTTTTCATTTAAAATGGAGACAGAAGAAAATGATATCAAATTCCCTAGGAAACCATTGAAATATTTTGATAGACCCAAGGCCCCCCATTAGGACTTGTTCATTGTCTTGGGTATTTTGCGACTTCTCATAGGCTACTGGCCTAATTTGGCTTTTGTGTGTGCTCCCTTTAATTGTATTCTTTGGATCTTATTGAATGCCACGGCAAATCTATGACTCAGTTTTCCAATAATTTGAGGTATATCTGAGTAATTTTGACATTTTTGTTGTTTTCTTTGTACCCCCTTACTCATACCCTCAATTTTTTCAAGGAACACAAAGCTTTTTAACGTTATTTTGCATGTTTGTTTGAACCATATAGTGACCTAGTTAATTATTAAGTAACTTATTTTTCTAATGAAAGCTGAGACAGAATCCTATGAATGTGGTATCCAGAGGGGGGGGGAGGGAAGTATTACATTTAAATGATAATATCTCGAAATTTTTTTTATTGAAAGCAGGGATCCCCAATTTTTTTTTCTAATTTAAAAGCAGAGACGGTATTTTATCAAGGTGGTATCCAGAGAGGGGGGGGGAGTAGTGGGCTATAATATTTAAATCATAATACCTCGATTTTTTTTAAAGAAGGGGTGCCAATAAGTTAAAATATTTTTGTTATTTAAAGCACAGACAGTATCCTATCAAGATAGTATAGAAGAGGGGGGGGGGCATAGGGAGCTATTATATTTAAGTGATAGTACCTTGATAGTACCTGTTTTTAATACAAGATATCTTTTTAAGAATCCAAAAGAGCACAAAAAAAACAATCAATATCAAAGTCACCCATTTCAACTGTTTTAAATGTGATAGGCAAAGGGCATTATAAAAAAATTAAGCTTCTAAGTTCAAAGCTATATTCAAAGTTTTCTGATTAGCATAATTTAATATTAAGATGGTCTGGCCTAAAAAATAAGACACACGTATAGTCAGAACTCCATTGCAAATCCATATATAGCTAAATTTATAAAGACTCCCCCCCCTCCCTCCCTCCATAATGGTGAAAAGTATACCCTGAATTATAAATCAACACCATATTTTTGGTATATAGCCTAGACTGCAGTTTTCAACAAAATTTAGCGTTTCAGCACAATTCAAAATAATGAGTATTTTTCATGCTCTTTTATAATAAAATAATCACTTTACAGGGACAATTAATTTTGAGCCATGAAGGGGCTAGAAGACTCAGAACAGCCCATAGAAACCTAGTAACCCTATGCTCAAAAATTTGCTTCTTTAAATAACTGGCTAAGGAGAAAAATAGGTCATATGTAGCTGACTAATGATTGAAGCTGACTTAGGCTATATATTTCCATATTAGGGGGGGGGGGGAGTAAAGCATAGGCTCGTGGTATCAACTTCAAAGTCTAATAACCATAATAATTTATTTATTATGAAGTAACTAAGCAAGAGTCTTTTATTCAGGCTCATCACTAAACAAAATATAATTCAGTTGTGCTGATGATCTGTATCTGGTAATTATGTCAGTGATTCCAATCCTCAAAATGTAAATGGGGCAAAAATAACCAGTTAGCCATGATAAAATAAAAAGTAGCAAAATAGAAATAAGAAGGTATTTTTCAAAGTCTAACTGAGGCAACTGCTCCCCCTCACATAATTGGCACCCAAAATTATGTGGCCTAATGCTGAATTAGAATAAACAGTGTACAATGGCAAGTACAAACAATACAATAATATATTGTATATGATTCATAATACAATAATATATATTACATAATAACAATGACAGATAATGATCTAATAGTATTGATTTATTTAATCAACATTTGTCATTCAGAGAAGCCATGACTCTCTAATTTTGTTCTTAATATAATTCCTGTTTTGTTCCACTAAATTTTTTTTGGTACTGTTCTAATATATGGGCAACATGCAAGAATGCAACTTGAGAAAAGCCAAGAACAGATAACATTACCCAGTAATTTCCTATCTTATGCTCTATAAACAAGGGGTTTCTCACTCCAGGAACTATATTCAAGCTTTAGTTTTTTGGGGTTTAGGAGGAAAAAAGGTACCTAGGTTAGTTTAAGTTATGTATTTATTATATGCTATGCTTTACCCCCACCCTCCTAATGTGCAAATATACAGCCAAAATTTTTTTCTAAACTTATATCTTTATCCTATTTTGTTTTATTTCACTAGCATTAACCAAACTTCACTTCTTGCATGTTCCCCAGATATTAGAAACAGTACCTTTTTTTCCTGCATTGCTTTAGTATAACAGTGTGACATCCTTTTCACTAATACATACCCATAATTTTTGAACACCTATAGGATATATGTTCTGAAAATTCAATTGATTATTATTATTGTTGCTGGTCTGCCTGTGAGTATTTGATGTTCATATGTTAGTCCTAAAACTCAGCTGCCCTTGCCTGAGACTATAGGCAGGCAGACCTTATGTCACTTGTTCACCTGCAAATCCAGGCAACTTGTTGGGTCAACTAATTTTGAATGAATTTTGTGTTAGTGTAAACTGTCTGAGCTTATAAACTGGGTTGCCTGTCTAAGACTTTAGGCAGGTAGACCCTATGCCACTTGTTTGCACACAAGGCCAGGCAACTTTTTAGTCAACCAATTTTCAATTAATTCTGTTTTAGTGTAACTGTCTTGGCTTATAGATTGGGTTTTCTGACTGAGGACTGCAAGTCCAGGTGACTTAGTGGTCATGTTAATCCTAAAACTTGGTCAAAATGCCTTAGACTCTAGGCGGACAGGCCTACTTGGAAAAGTCTACTTGAATTACAATAGAGATGACTAAGATTTTTGGGCTGACTCACAACAGACAATGTCTATGGAACTTGCTGATGAAGAAGCATCCTAAGCCTAATTTTCCTGGCCACATAAATTCTCAAGGTTGACTAAGTTTTAGGATTGATATGTGACCACCAAGTTGCCTGAACTGCAATTGGAACTATGAAAAGCCATCTGTATGACTTTGTTGTTTTCTCTATGTATCAGTGGGGTAATGTAATTTCTTTTGTATGACATTTTAGCGGATCATATATTAAATAAGAAAACCAAAAAGCATTCTGTATAACTTTATTCATGTTTCTCTATAATAATTTGATGTTTAAAAAGTCATAGAGAAGACTTTATATCATTCTCCATGTTTAAAGGAAACACAATAGGCTATTGCCTATTGTTTTGATTTTATAGTGCTTTGTATATAAGAGTAAATGACAATATTTGTTGCTTAGAGTATAAAGAACCAATGACTTTAATAGGCCTAGTCAAACAGTGCTCACCCAAGTAGGCTAATTTGTATTTAATATAAAAAAAGAATAAAAGGTATATACTACTATTATATAGTAACTATGAGGTAGATTTATATCAAAATATTCAAGCAAATCACACAGCCTACTAGGTGTCTTACCTTAGCCTACATAAGGTAGGCTATCAGTGGAAGCTACCAATAGGGTATCCTATATATTGATACTTTCTTTTAGAATCATAATGTTACCTTACACTGCTTCATGGTTAAAAGATCCTGGAATGCCAAAAATCCTAGTAACATCATGACTAGGCCTAGTCTAGCCAAGCTCTTTTCAAGAAGCATTCCTTAAAAGTATTTTTCAAAGAAAAGAGCTTTGCTGAACTAGGTTCCGATTTCTGTTTTACCAGAACATACAAGAAAACAACACTTTCTAAGGCTATATGCTGATTTATTTTTTTTTGGTCATTTTCTGCTGTTTAACAGCACACGTTCTTTATTTTTGAAATTGGCCACGAACTTGCGTATTGGAATACATTATGTGAACAGGCGATCTTTCTCCTTAAAAAATGAATTATCGGTTTTTCACACTAATTTAAGACGTATATGGCTGTGTAAGTTTGCAATTGACCAATTTAATGAATTAGTTTTCATTTTAGGTGTCCTTGGTACTTTAATACCAATTCTATGTATTAAATATTTATAATAAAATATGTCTACATGTTGTTTATCTCACTGAGAAAAAGCTAATTATCTCCGATTGCAGCGGAGAAACCAGTTTTTCTTAGATGAAGAACTCGAGTGGGGTGGATATAATACATAATTACCAACGTCACATCTTTCCAGTGGCATTTGTGCAGAGGTGAGCAGGAGCGAGTAAGACGCCGGTGAAAACGTGCTTTATTTTTCGTAGAATTGATTTGTCTCTTGTTTATTATGCCGATGACATTTTAAATCTGAGTAGATCCGTCAGTTGCATAGAGAATAATTTCAGAGTTTTGTCTAATGAATATGCTAACATAGGCCTAGAATTCAACTCCAGCAACAGCGAGGTGGTTGTCTTTAATTGTCGTAAGAATGAGTCGGCGCCTGTCATATTTGCACTAGGTAGTAATACAGTTACTGCAGCAGCGTCGATGACTTACCTTGGTTTGCCAATTGGGTCTAATCTTAAAGCTAGCCGGTCCTGTCTAATAAATGATCTCAAACAGAAAGTCCGAAAAGCGTATGGGATGATTGAACCGCCGCATTCTAGCACGGATCTTCAACTCCTTTACCACCCCTCATATCTTAGCTTTGTCACCTTTTTGGTCTTTGTTTACTTTTGATGATAAAAAAACAATCCGTACAGTGTTCTATAAGTTTGTAAAATATCTGCTTAGCCTTCCCCCCTGGCGAAGAAACCGCCAGATTTCAGCACGTTACGGACTCGATGACCCCTTCGTCGTGATCGCGACCAGGAGGGAAAAGTTCCTGAAGTCTTTAGACTCAACGCATAGTATGTATGAAGCTATAGTCAGCAATGTGTAATGGTTGTCTTTTTATGTAAATAGTTTCGCCATTGTTTTTTTTTTTAGTTATTGAAGTATTAATTTAAGTTCTTCGTTCGTTTGATGTGTTTTGTTCTTTTCTTTTCATTTTCTCTCTACTCCTTTTTTACTTTTTTGTATTGTTAAAGATGGGTAATAAAAATCATTCATTAAATACAGAGTATGTTTGTAATATATCAGGCATGTGTAACCTCGCCCCCTCCCCCAGGAATATTATGTTATTTTCCATGATTTCCCTATATAAAGTCTTCAATAGCTATCTAATGAATAAAGAGAATACTTTTTTAATACGTACATTATAGATATGTTCAACCCCCCCCCAGAACATTAAGTTTATATATATATTTCTTGTCATTTTTTTTATAATCGTTTTCTTATGTTTTCAAAAATCCTTCCCCCTCTCCACCCCAATGCTGATTCCTGAGTACGTGAACCATTAACTAAGATAAGGAACCCTGCTCCGGAAAATTAAAATTTCAAACTATTGTAATAATGTGTCATTTATTACAAAATCTTTGTAATTCAATTTCCATAGAAAGTAACGTGACGATTACTATTATCGAAACTTTAAAACCCATTCTGGCGTTTGCGAAATAATTTCACATTATAAAAATCATATGGTCATGTCAGGTGAGGTCGCCTGATTGCTTTTTGACGCTTTAAAGAATTTGCCTCATTCCGAAATTAATTCATATTAATTAATTTATTAATTTAGTTAATTCGTGCCTGTGTAGAACTTAATCCCCATGAACTAAGACATTCTGCTCTAATTATGGCCTTACTCTGAAATTATGTAATCCTAAACTTCCAAGTTATCACTTATAATTTGTTTTTCGATTTTCTAAAAGTCTATGTATGGCAACTGTATACATTTTGTTAGCAACGATATCTATCTATAAAATAATGGGTTCTATGAATGGTACATTATAATATATAAAGAGTTCATATAATGCAAAATAGAATTTGAAATAGGAAATATTAGCAACTAATTCAGCAATTTTTTTTTTATGAAAAAAAAATTTATGAAAAAAATATTAGCAACTAATTCAGCAAACTTTGTGCGTTTTTTTTGCCGTTTTTACAAGTTTAAAATCCTCCTTAAAAATAAACGTCAGTGTGCGTGGCCATTAGACTGAATGTAAACATCATCTTCTGGTTCATGTCACTTCTAAAATGTAGTTTGGAGTAGGATATAATGGATATCAAAGGCAGCGCTATAGCTAGTGGACCTCGAATCTTGTATAATGGGCTTCTACCCAAGTAATGCTTTAAATCATTTAAGTACCAAAGACATTAATTTTGTTTTAGTTGATTCAAATGTTAGGACAGTGCCATATTTTTTGCCAGTGTTCGCATGTTGAACTGTGTAAATAAATAAGAAAAACTAATTAGTTGTATTTGACAATGCTGTTCCTTTGTAAAAATTTCAAGCATTATCAATCTGTTGATTTACCAAAGACAAATACACCTGCAAAGGAAAGCTTTTAAAGCCATCTTCTTAAGCTGTTTGGCGCCCGCTACTACCGAAACTACATTTTCAAATTTTTGTTAGGGATTTATAGGGTAAAAATTACCATGTAATGAGTTAAAGCAACCAAATGCCATTTCACTGTCCTTGGTACTTTGTCAGATACAAAGGTTTCACTGAATATTTAACGAAACACATAACTTTTTTGTTTCTTTGAACCTGTTTAAACACACGTCATATCAGGTCGCATATCCAAAGGAGTGGGGGGAGTCTGTGGACCCGCCCCCGAAATTTCATGATTCGCTCAAAATTTTCAATCATTCGCCTTTTTTTGTTGTTTGGCAAGCTTAAACCCTTAAAAGGTCTCTTGTTTTAAAAGAGTAAAATGCCTTTTGTATAGAAGACCATGTTGAAGGAGATACTCCATAGTCTTCACATCTGAAAGATCATCAATTGAGATGGAACTGATAAACGCTAAATGGGTGGTTGCGCGATGCGTTGAAAAGCTTCGATAACACAGGCCTGAGCTGTTTCCAGCGACCCTAGAACTCTTAGGTCTAAAGAGATATGCCTGCTAAAATTATTTGTCGGGAATGAGGGTCAATCGTTGAAAAATCCATGTAGAATAAGAAAGAAAAGAAACTTAAGACAAATAAGCAAACAATGAGAAGAGGCCCACTTCAAAGAGTACACTGGAGAAGAACTAGTGTACTATCTTCGGGGCTGGTTTTGCCATATGGGCAAGCTAGGAGGCTGCCTAGGATGTCAAGGCCCAAGGGTGGCTATGGGGTAGCCCTATTTGCCGGTAAGAGCTTGTAGTAAAAAAAAGGTATTTGTGCATCATTCAGTACACACTCGAGAATTTGGATATACAGATCAAACAATAATAGGTTTATACCTGTCAGTATTCGAAGAAAATTAGCTTAGGCTCAGTTGAAATCTACATTGTAGGTATATTTTTACTAAATATTTAATTTATAGAGATTTTACTTAACTGGGTTAGGTTATGTTATGTTAGGTATTTAAATATAATGCGTTCTGTGCGTAATTATTTGTTGTAGTTTTCATAATTTTGTAAGTTAAGAATTGTATTTTCTTCATATTTCGGTAATTTCATCATATTCATCATATTCATATACTTCATTATGATTAATCTAACTTCACTTCGCGAGTACGCACTGAATAATACACAAGTACCGAAAAAAGAACGAATACAGTTGTTGAGAAAAGAAAAACACACAAAAAGTAGATTTTATTTTGCACAGACAGAACATCAATCTAAATGATTTGGTTGCAATATTTGCCAAACAGAAAGCCAGGAAATAGAATTTTTGAACTCTTTGTTGCTTTTACCTTTGCAAAGTATAAGTAATAGTAAAAAATTGCTTTGTTTATGTCATAATAGGTGGTGATGTAATTTAAAATTTAGTGTTTTACATATCCCACCAAAGACTTCCAAAAGCTTATGATACAGCATTGGTGTAACCTGTGGCAGGATTTGGGAGTCCTTTAATTTGTAAAGTTTAGGGTCTGTGACCGCCCATTTCCTCAATATATTTCAGGACCATGAAGTTTGCTTTTAGAAACAAAAAGCCTGAAGATATCTTTTATTTGCTCTCAAAGCACAATTTTGTGGATGTTCAGTTCATAAATATATCTACTTTTTTCGTAACGGAAAGAAACTTGAAGTAGAAATCAAGGAATAGAAAGAAAACAGGAAATCATACGCAGTAATTCATAATCTCTTATATCAATAACGAGATCATTTACTTTGCTACTAGTTGCAATTTTTTCTCAGGCTTGATACGCATGAGTTGGCTTACATCCGGCTTATATATCCTTGCCCAGCATGTCTCAAGTTCATTTATCCCGAAGATCTATCAGTAAGACCTCAAAATATGGTAGCCATTAAATGGCTAGGCCTAATTTTCTTGCCCCGTGACTCCAAACATGATCTGCACGGCCAATGATTGTTTCTCAACCTGGGAACAGTTTTTTTCAGGGGGGGGGGTGGTTGTATTCCTGTAGAAAAAGGGTTGCATTCCTGTAGACAAAGGGTTGTACTGCAGAGAAACAGAGAGTTTACTTGTCAAACAGCGCTGTGACTCGAAAACTGCCGCTAATTTTATTAGCTTAATATTTCACACAAAAGGGCCAATCATATTTAACGTTCTTTTAACTAGCTAAGAATTTGACGCGGTAACAACGAGCAGAAAAGATAGGCGTAATTGGGCCTTCCGTTCTGAAATACGATTAAGGGATAATGTGATTTTTTTCGAAAAGATGCGACAAATATAAACCAATGGAATGAAGGCACGCTTTTTAGCACTGAAGTATAGGACGATAATCTTCCTTTATCTCTTTGATTGCGGGGCCATAACAGAATTTAACACATTAATGAAAGGACCTTTTATGGATTAATAGGTTTCAAACGCGCATAGTGGGGCGGATCTAAGTGGTTGTTTAGGGGTAGGTGTCCCCCCAAGAAGGTCAAGAACTGCACTAATTACATGGTCGGAGGGGCGAAAAAACAACTGGGGGAGTTAAATTTTATCGGTGCCTCCCCCGACATTAATCCTGTATCCACCTCAGGGTAATACAGAAATAAAAGTAAGCTTAGAGATAAAGAACCACGTATCAATAAATAACTAATCAAAGCAAAGTAACAACTGTCAAAGCAACAGTATTACTCCATAACACAATTAGGTTACTGATCAGACATAAAATTATGTTCAGGTCAAGGCCGTATCCAGGGAGGGGGGGTCACCCGGTTTGACCCCCCCCCCCCTACCCGAAATTTTTGACCGAGTCGAAAATAAGTCAAAAATTAGTAAAACCTAGGTAAAAATCAGTAAAATTAGTCGAAAACTGAGTCAAAAATTAGTACCCCCCCCCCCGAAAAAAAAATCCTGGATCTGCGCTTGGTTCAGGTAATTATCTATTACTAGCCAAAAAGCCTATCACGTAATGGGCATAAAAACCGTAGCATAAACTTCAGGCAATTCAAACTACCTTCATTCAAAACTTCTTTCAGCAAATTTCTATTTGCTGAATTTGAAGTATCTTCTTTTTTCATCCCGGTCCTACACCCTCTCTAATTCCTAGATATAGTCCTAATCAATATTAACTAAAAAAAAACAAGTTTTTTAAACTGAAAGTAAGGAGCGACATTAAAACTTAAAACGAACAGAAATTATTCCGTATATGAAAGGGGCTGTCCCCTCCTCAACGCCTCGCTCTTTACGCTAAAGTTTTTTATTGTTTTAAAAAATAAAGTTGTGAGAGAGAGTCAAACTTTAGCGTAAAGAGCGAGGCGTTGAGGAGGGGACAGCCCCTTTCATATATGGAATAATTTCTGTTCGTTTTAAGTTTTAATGTCGCTCCTTACTTTCAGTTTAAAAAACTTGTTTTTTTTATTTAATTTCTGATCGTTTTTTAGTTAATGCAGCTTTTATTTTGGCTCACCGTCATTGAATAAGTAAACAAAATTTGCATAAAAATTTTACTTTTCTTTTGCTAAATGGCTGTCTCTAAATTTGGTTCTGACGTAATTTACAAATTAACTTACGTAACGAACTTCTATATTCGTACATTTTTCTTCTGGCAAAAAATACAAAGTTGCAGATTTTTGCAGATATGAGCTTGAAACCTATGTGATAGGGTTTTCTGATACGCTGAATCTGACGGTGTGATTTTCATTAAAATTCTTTCACTTGTAGGGATGTTTCCCCCCTCTTTAAAAAATCGGGTAAATTTTCTCAGGGTCGTAGTCTTTGATGAGTAATACTAAACTTAATAAAATTTATATATTTAGAATCAGCATTATAAGCCCATTCTTTTGATACATTTATTGACATCAAAGTTCCGTTTTTAAAAGTTTCGATTACTATTGAGCCGTATCGCTTGTTTTTTTAGTACGTATATGTTATTACGTATATGATGGGGTTCTCCCCTTAGTCAATACCACGCTCTTAGTTAAAAAAAATTTTAATTCACAAACCCCTGAATCACAAAGGCCGTTTAATTAGAATAGATAGCTCTTTTGAAAGCACAAAAAAAACTGTAGCGTAAAGAGCGAGGTATTGACTTGGGGGAGAACCCCCTCATACGCGTAATAATTTCTGTTCATTTTAAGTTCTAATGTTGCTTCTTACTTTCAGTTGAAACAACTTGTTTTTTTTAAATTTAATTTCTGATCGTTTTTTTAAATAATGCTTGGAAATCCGGCGCCCCCTTCATAAAAATGTCCTTTACCCCAAAGAAACATCCTCCACGGAAAGATTCTCCCGAGTAACCCCCTCCTCCAGCCCCCCCACCAGAAAAAAAATTCTTCCGGAAAATGTCTGTATACTTCCCAATAACCAATACAATATGTAAGCAGTGGGCAAAGTTCATAACTTGCAGCCCTTCCCCTGGGAACTGTGGGGGATTAAGTCATCGTAAACGACATATTTATTAGATTTTCGACTATGCTGAACAAAATGGCTATCTCAAAATTTAATTGGGTGACTTTGAGAAAAAAATGAGCGTGGGAGGGGGCCTAGTTGCCCTCCATTTTTTTGTCACTTAAAAAGGGCACTAGAACTTTTATTTTCCGTTGCAATGAGCCCTCCTACGATATTCTAGGACCACTGGGTCAATACGTTTACCCCTGGGGAAAAGAAAGAAAAACAAACAAATAAACACGCACCCGTGATCTTTCTTCTGGCAAAAAATGCAAAATTCCACATTTTTGTAGATAGGAGCTTGAAACCTCTACAGTAGGGTTCTCTGATACGCTGAATATGATGGTGTGAATTTCATTAAGGTTCTATAACTTTTAGGGGATCTTTCCCCCTTTTTTTCGAAAATCAACCAAATTTTCTCAGGCGCGTCACTTTTGATGGGTAAGATTAAACTTGATGAAACTTATATATTTGAAATCAGAATTAATATCTGATTCTTTTGATGTATCTATTGGTACCAAAATTCCATTTTTTAGAGTTTCGATTACCATTGAGCCGGGTCGCTCCTTACTTACAGTTCGTTACCACGAACTGTTTGATACAAAAGTTTCATACAAATTGGAGCAAAAACTTCAGCAAATTCAAAACTTCCTCTAGCAAATTTCAATTTTCTGAGTTCCTCCAGTTTAATTTCATCCAAGCACTCTACAACCACCCCTTCCCCCCACTCTAATGCCTGGCTATGGTTCCAGGCAATATGCAAAAGTTTGTTGGTTTTCTTGGTTTCCATTATTATTATTTTTTTTAATTTTTCTCATCAGCTTTTGCCTCATAATGCCAATTTGTGGCAACGAAACTGCAAAATCATCGGACTGCTGCGTATAGCAGTAGTTCGTATAGCAGTAGTATAGCAGTAGTAGGGATATATCCGCTTATTAGGGAAGGGGGCTGGAATGCAGCTAAACCGTAAGCGGCGCTAAAAACCAATAAATATACATTTTTTTTAATATAACGAAGTAATAATTTTGTTAATGTTGTGTTTAGTTCGGAACACAGGACGAACTGCACTTTTTTTTTAAAAGGAAAAATAAACAATGAATATTACTAAAGCTTGTTTTTCACAACTATTCAGTTTTGGTTTGAGGATGGCGTCAGGGGGAGTCTTTTGTCCCGGGGTCCGCTTATGGCTCTGCACCCTGAATAGGCATAAATACACGTTTCCCTCATATTCAAATATGTTTCTATGTCCAAAATATGCTGCAAGAATTAACGTACTTCTCTAGAATCCGGTAAGCTCGCGGGAAGTGAAATTTTGGTAATGCTAATGAAATGAAACAAAATGGGATAAAAGTTTAATAGTTCAGAAACAAATTAGGGCTATATATTTGCACATTAGTTGGTAAAGTATAGCATATAATACATACGTAACTTAACCCAACCTAGCTACCTTTCAGTCCCCCTAAACCCCCAAAAACTAACGTTTAAATATAGTTCCCTGAGTGAGAAAACCCTTTGTTTATACATAGTCTCGTATAAATTTCCTGGTAATGCCTATCTGATCTTCGCAATACAATTCTCGCGTGCTTATCGGATTCTAGACAAGTACCAGAATTAATTCTGAAGTTGGGAAATGGGGAACTGATAGTCCAGTAACTAATTTAAATTTAATAAATTCATTATGTATCAATTAAAAATTCCCTTTCATTGCTGTTGAAAGGAGTTGTTCCCTTTCTCCTTTTTTCAAGATATCTTATTAACGAAAATTGTGTTGCCATATCCATACCAATTCCGCTCTACTCTTTTTTCGTTAATTTTTTTTTGTTATGAGTGAAGAGCCGAAAGAAACTGCGCTGAGGGTATACTGTTTATTAGACGCATTGGTCATGATATAAAGTTCGTATAAATGTATTTTTCAAAATCTAGAGGGGGCACAGGTAATTTCGAAAACCACACTGCCTTTCCATGACGATAAATAAAAGTTCAAATAGGGATAACTCCTTTATTAGACACTGATAGTTCACAAAAAAAATACTGCAAATGTGACCGAAATGTCCAGTATGTTTTTGTGAATTATCACTGTCTAATAAAAGGATTTGTTCATATTTGTCCTTTCTTTTTATAGAGGGGGTCAATTTTGATGATTCGATGAAAATACTAAAAAAGGCATTTTTCCAATAAAATACAAAAAATGTCTTTTTTTTAATCGAAGGGAGTACGGATGGCAACTGTACCCTTAAAAATGACAGATGTCACTGTCTAATTGTTGATATCTTAATTTTTTGTTCTCATGATTATAACAGTTGTATTGTGACTGCAACAAATTATAATTATAACTCCGTTGATAGTTCATCTAATCCGACCGATGATTGTCGGCAAAAAAATTTTGCGGTGTCATCAAGAATTAGTGCAAAAATACGCGATTTAGTGCATATGAAAAGCATACAGTGGAATGATTGTGCCACAGTTTTTTTTATATTTTAAACCTCCTTGGTCCCTTAGATGTCCGTAGAGACCACTTTGGGAAACACAGTTCTAAATTTGTCAGGAAGCTGTGTCATTATTCAGACTATGGTAAAAGTAAAACTATGATAACTAAAACTATGGTATTTAATCCAATTCAAAGTTGTCAGCCGATACCTGAAATCAGAAAACGATGATCATTTTTTTGCGATCTTGACAAAGCGACAGAATCAGGATTGCCATTGGAAAAAAATCACTAGACTTTAGTGTTTTTTGGTTGATTTAGTGATTTTCTTGAATAATCTAGTGATTTATGTGATGATTTAGTTATTTTTTTCTTTAGGCAAAATAAAAAAATCACTAAAAATGAAGATAAATCACTAGGGGTGGAATCTCTGGAAATTATCATCTAAATGTCCAAAGCGAGATCAACCCTGACTTAATGATGACTTAAGCTTCACATAGTGCTTCATTAAAATTCGTCAATGCATTTATTACAGGTCCTACTAGCAAAATTTGTGTTTAATTCTTTGTATGATCTGCTTGGACAAGCACTAATGAACATTATACCCGCTTCCGTCTGAAGGTAATTTATTTTGTGCCGTCGCAACTACCAATTTTTAAATCCGTTGCTAATTAAGCATGAACCATCGCCCTGAGTAATCTTCTATTTTAGGTTATTGTACCTTAAGAGTTTTTTTTCCACTTTTTGAGTAACTGTCAATATAGCTTACTAGAGGGGAATATTCGCGACTAATCGTGTCGTAACGGCAAGAATAAGCACAAGGCACGAGTATCCAAATAAAAACGAAGCCTGGGCCACATTATAGTCACACTTGTCAAAACAAATCAAAATTACGGACGACTATAGCGCCAATTATGCAGAAGCGTAATTTCGCAAAATCCTGGGGGGAAGGCTAAAGTTGGAGCTAATTTCCCCAATAAAGTGAAAATGACAGTAAAAATTGAAAAATGAGCCGTTAAACTTGGCTATTTAACCAACATAAGTGACTATAGTGTGGCGTGGGCATTATAAGACCACATACTGACAATTATTAAGAAAACTCGCAAAAAAGCAAATGATTTGAAATTTGGCCACGCTTCCGTCATCCTAATCAAATTCTACCAATAAACCGGTATGCATAATTAGTTTTCATTTATGATTCTATAACATGTTCAAGTACACTTTTCATAACGTTAAATTCTTCATAAAATAAAGAAAACAGGAAAATTCGAAGTTTTTTTTTAGAGCCAAGTGGGCTACAGTTTGAATTTGGCGCTAAAATCTTCCAGCCCGTAGCGCTTTCAAACACCTGCCTAGATTTGCGTTTCTTGTCTAAGTAATTTTCGTTCCGTTTCTTTCCGCTATGATTTTGGTATTTCTTGTAATTTTTTGAAGGTCTAAGTGGAGCTATGCTATGCCCCTTTATTAAAGGGCCCTGAACGAATGGCACCCGGGCACCGATAAAAACGCGTTTTAAGTACCAAGGACATCAAAACATAAGCATTTTGCCAGTTACAACGATCAAGGCTGAAAGACCATCTTAGGTCGTTTCATACCTGATAACCATGATTTTCTTGATTATCTTTCCTTTTTTAAAATCATGAAGTTTTCAAAACTTTTATCAGTGTTACTGGCGATTCAAATATTGGCAACCTTGTAATCCCCCAAGACAACTATACCTTCTTAAACCGTTTCGTGTGTTTTATGTTATTTTTATAATTTTTCACTCACCTCTCTTTATTGGACTTACGCCCACTACTACCTAAAGCTGGATAAAGCCTTTTTATTTAAAAGTTGAGTTTGCTTTTTTTAATAATTCTTTAAGATATATGCTATCGTTCAAATTTCCGCTTAATTAATTCAAACAATCATTTTTCAGTTTTGCTGTCTTTGGTGCATTTGTCTTTGGTGCATTTGTCTGAGCTAGAATTGTTTTCACGGTTTTCTTCTGTTCAATTGGAACTAGAGTATACCTTTTTGTTGAGTCACCAACACTTCGCTCTCAATAAATTCACATTACGCATCTTGCGCAATATGCATATGCTTTCTACATTGTGTGCTTTTTATTGATGGTTTGCGAATCCTTTGTTGTATGCTTTTAAAATTCTGAGTTTGAATTTAACATGCCAAATGCGAAACATTGGAACAACTTGGATTGCATGCGAAAATCCACAGAGTGTGTAATGCATTTTCATAAAGAGGCTTCTTTGATTTTGTGAAAATACCATGGTGATTGTAAATTTTTGACTGTGGGAAAACCATTTTGTAAGTTAAGAATTTACGGAGGCAGGACCCTTGCTCCCGCCCTTCTTTGAAATATAGCCTACAGATGTTTGCGACATACCCTATAGTTCCTTATATTTTCATACGATTTACCTACTCTTGCTGCGGTTAAGGTAGGAAGTGAGGTTAGCAGCTGGTTTTGTATTAAATCAGGAGTTAAGCAGGGTTGTGTTCTATCCCCCTTTATATGGATTATTTTGATGGACTTTGTTTTAAGGAGCACAGGAAAGGCAATGGGAGACCACGGAATCAAATGGGGAGGAAAAAGTCTCCTGGACTTGGATTATGCTGATGATTTAAGCATCCTAGATGAAAGTGTGAGCAAAATGAATGAAGTTTTAGAGGTTTTGCGAGTTCAGGGTGCTAGTATTGGTTTGAAAATTAATGTTAGGAAGACTAAGTCACTAAGGCTAGGAATAAGTGAAGATGAAAAGGTGACGTTGGGTAATGAAAAGATTGATCAGGTGGGCAGCTTCACTTACCTTGGTAGTATCATTAGTAAAGATGGTGGGAGCAGTGAAGATGTTAAAAATAGAATAGCCAAGGCTCAGGGTGTTTTTTCACAGTTAAAAAAAGTCTGGAAGAATAGGAAGATAAGTCTGCAAACCAAGATTAGAATCTTAGAAGCTACAGTGATGACAGTGGTCAAATATGGCTCTGAAGCATGGACGCTCCGAAAAGCGGATGAAGATTTGCTAGATGTTTTCCAGAGAAATTGCTTAAGGATTGTCTGGGTACCCGGCTGACTGACCGTATTTCAAACAATAGGCTATACGAAAAAATGTGGTTCAATACCGCTTTCTAGGTCTATAATGAAAGAAAGGTTGAGGTGGTTAGGGCATGTTGTGCGGATGAAGGATGACAGATTGCCGACGATTGTTCTTTTCGGCCAACCATCTAGGGCTAAACGGAAAGCAGGTCGTCCCCGTCTGGGGTAGGAGGACGTCATAAAGAAAGATTTAAAGGAAATGGGAACTTCGTGGGCGGGTGTAAAAAGGGAGGCTTTGAATAGATTGGGGTGGAGGAGGAGCGTGCGTAGCTGTGTTGGCCTCAGGCGGCTTGGTGCTGCGATGAGTTGTTAGTAGTAGTAGTAGTTTCAATTTTCCTTGACCTAGGCTAAGTTACTCCTTTTTAAAGCAGGATTATCGCTTTAAAGGGGGGGGGGGGGGTCGGGGATTATGTGGAAGGATCCTTCCATGGGGGAAGGGGCATTTCTATGGAGGGGAGCCGGATTTCCCAGCTTTATTTAAAACAAACGATAAGAAATTAAATAAAAAAAAAACAAGTTTTTCAACTGAAAGTAAGAAGCAACATCAAAACTTAAAACGAACAGAAATTATTACGTATATGATTGGTTTCACCCCCTAGTCAGTACCTCGCTCTTTAAGCCAAAGATTTTTTAGTACTTTCATAAGAGCTATTTATTCTAATTAACGGCCTTTGTGATTAAGGGGTCATTTTTAAAGAATTGGAACAAAATTCGAAATTTAGCGTAAAGAGCGAGGTATTGACTAGGGGGCGAACTCTCTGATACAGGCCACGCATTAAAAAATATATCAATATAGAAGTTCGTTACGTAAGCTAATTCGTAAGTTACGTATACTTATTACTAATAAAAGCGTTCGTAAGTAAAATTAAACAACGTTCGAGAAAGCCATTTCACCAAATAAAAGTAAAATTATTATGCAAATTTTGTTTTAATTATCATGTACGGTGAGGAAAATCAAAACCTGCATTAATTCAAAAACGTTCAAAAATTGAATAGAAAAACAAGTTTTTTTTAACTGAAAGTAAGGAGCGACATTAAAACTTAAAACGAACAGAAATTATTCCGTATATGAAAGGGGCTGCCCCGTCCTCAACCCCTCGCTCTTTACGCTAAAGTTTTTTATTGTTTTAAAAAACGAAGTTGTAAGACAGAGTTTTGCACAAAGAGCGAGGGGTTGAGGACGGGGCAGCCCCTTTCATATACGGAATAATTTCTGTTCGTTTTAATTAAGATTTAATGTCGCTCCTTACTTTCAGTTAAAAAAACTTGTTTTTTTTATTTAATTTTACACAAGTCCTCAATGAACTTGCTATTGATTATCTGCATGCAAAAAACATATTCCAGCTATTGTGATATCTGCATATTCCAGCATATTCCAGCTATTGTGATATAATGTTAAGTCTATTGTGATATCTGCACTGTATTGTGATAACTTGCTATTGTGATAACTTGCTATTGATTATCTGCATGCAAAACATCTTCCAGCTATTGTGATATCTGCATATTCCAGCATATTCCAGCTATTGTGATATAATGTTAAGTCTATTGTGATATCTGCACTGTATTGTGATAACTTGTGATAACTTGCTATTGTGATAACTTGCTATTGATTATCTGCATGCAAAACATATTCCAGCTATTGTGATATCTGCATATTCCAGCGTATTCCAGCTATTGTGATGTAATGTTAAGTCTATTGTGATATCTGCACTGTATTGTGATAACTTGTGATAACTTGCTATTGATTATCTGCATGCAAAACATATTCCAGCTATTGTGATATCTGCATATTCCAGCATATTCCAGCTATTGTGATATAATGTTAAGTCTATTGTGATATCTGCACTGTATTGTGATAACTTGCTATTGTGATAACTTGCTATTGATTATCTGCATGCAAAACATATTCCAGCTATTGTGATATCTGCATATTCCAGCTATTGTGATATAATGTTAAGTCTATTGTGATATCTGCACTGTATTGTGATAACTTGTGATAACTTGCTATTGTGATAACTTGCTATTGATTATCTGCATGCAAAACATATTCCAGCTATTGTGATATCTGCATATTCCAGCATATTCCAGCTATTGTGATATAATGTTAAGTCTATTGTGATATCTGCACTGTATTGTGATAACTTGCTATTGTGATAACTTGCTATTGATTATCTGCATGCAAAACATCTTCCAGCTATTGTGATATCTGCATATTCCAGCATATTCCAGCTATTGTGATATAATGTTAAGTCTATTGTGATATCTGCACTGTATTGTGATAACTTGTGATAACTTGCTATTGTGATAACTTGCTATTGATTATCTGCATGCAAAACATATTCCAGCTATTGTGATATCTGCATATTCCAGCGTATTCCAGCTATTGTGATGTAATGTTAAGTCTATTGTGATATCTGCACTGTATTGTGATAACTTGTGATAACTTGCTATTGATTATCTGCATGCAAAACATATTCCAGCTATTGTGATATCTGCATATTCCAGCATATTCCAGCTATTGTGATATAATGTTAAGTCTATTGTGATATCTGCACTGTATTGTGATAACTTGTGATAACTTGCTATTGATTATCTGCATGCAAAACATATTCCAGCTATTGTGATATCTGCATATTCCAGCGTATTCCAGCTATTGTGATATAATGTTAAGTCTATTGTGATATCTGCACTGTATTGTGATAACTTGTGATAACTTGCTATTGATTATCTGCATGCAAAACATATTCCAGCTATTGTGATATCTGCATATTCCAGCATATTCCAGCTATTGTGATATAATGTTAAGTCTATTGTGATATCTGCACTGTATTGTGATAACTTGCTATTGTGATAACTTGCTATTGATTATCTGCATGCAAAACATATTCCAGCTATTGTGATATCTGCATATTCCAGCGTATTCCAGCTATTGTGATATAATGTTAAGTCTATTGTGATATCTGCACTGTATTGTGATAACTTGTGATAACTTGCTATTGATTATCTGCATGCAAACATCTCTCCAGCTATTGTGATATCTGCATATTCCAGCATATTCCAGCTATTGTGATATAATGTTAAGTCTATTGTGATATCTGCACTGTATTGTGATAACTTGCTATTGTGATAACTTGCTATTGATTATCTGCATGCAAAACATATTCCAGCTATTGTGATATCTGCATATTCCAGCATATTCCAGCTATTGTGATATAATGTTAAGTCTATTGTGATATCTGCACTGTAGTTGGTACCACATGGTGTGTGGTGGGATTTGGAAAAAGATAGTTCAGTCTTGGACCTCTCTTGTTTACGCTCGTATGGACGTATGAAAAATACTAGAAGTAATGAATTGCTTGACTAATCGCTACTATTATTTTATTTTATTTCATTAGCATTAACCAAACTTGACTTCTTTAGCAGTGTCAACATAATCACTAGTACCGATTAATCTCTTGGATACTATAGACACATACATGGAAAATTCATAAGAGTGGAAACTGGCGATTTTATCCAAAATGAAAATGGCCAAATTCTTTTACAGTAAGTGGGCCTCAAATCCGTATCCAGGGGAGGGCAGGGGTTTGCCTTCTTAAATGTTTGTCCAACTCGTAAAAACATAACACAAATGCATATAAATAAATTTTTTATGTGTTTTTTTTTTTTGCCTAAGTCGCTTGACCCAGGCCCTCGAAACCGAAAAATTTTGGTTTTAACCCCAATTGTTCTATGTTAAATCATTGATGCAAGTTTTTCATTCTCTTTGGTTGAACTTGAAACATTTGACTAGAGGATTTTTTCAGGATTCAAACAATTTACATAAAATAATTTGGTTCAAATATTTGAATATGTCTAGATTTTACCATCTTCTTGCAAATTCTTTCCTGGGTAGAGGAGAGGGAGGGGGGTTCTTCAAGTGTGTTAAGTCAAGATTCTCTTTATGCTAGAATAAGTACAACTAAATTGTTTTTTCTGCATGCTGTAGGCTATGTGTCAATTAATAGTTTATTTTACTAGAGTTTTCGTGTCCAGTTTTCATTTGTTGAAATGTTTAAACTAAGTTGTCTTCACGTACTAATAATATTTAATTCTCAGGTTAATTGTTTAATCTTTGCTTCGAACAATAGTCTGTCTGCTGAAGGAATAATTGCAAGGTGTGCGAAAATTATTTTAAAATACAAATTCGGTCATGAAACAAGCTCAATTAGCTATTTAGTATAATTATACAATAATTGTATTGTGCGTAATTATGTATATAGGCTATAATTTAGTTTTTATGCCATTTGAAATGACATTCATTTAAACTTATCTTACAAGTTATCTGAACTAGTAAGTGAACGTTGCTTACACGTGAAAATAATTTGAAGAAGATAATTTGTTCAGCCTACAGTAGAAGGTTTTTCTAATTAACCGTAACTCACTTGGCGATCGCTCTCCAGGATTCGTATGGAGATCCCTATCTCCAGTTACTTTTTTGTTCTTTTATGAATTGGGTGTTTTTCGTTTGTTCCTTTCGTGTGACTAAGTAAAAAAACAAACTAGGTTTTCCAACTGAAAGTAAGAAGCAATATTGAAACTTAAAACGAACAGAAATTATTCCGTATATGAGAAGGGCTGCCCAGTCCTCAACTTTCGGTCTTTGCGGTAAAGTGTAAAAGTTATTTTAAAATACTCATAAATAAATACTCAAAATATTCAAATTCAACAGTCCTTGTGTTTCAGGAAATGTTTCCTAAGAGTTAGGACAAAAGCCCAAACTTCAGCGAAAAAAGCCAAGGAGATAAAGAAGGGGCGGCCCCCCTCAAATATAGAATTATTTCTTTTCGTTTTAAGTGCAATTGTGTGCTTTTTGGTAGTAGCGGGTGCCAAATTAAAAAAAAAAAGTGTGGGTGAAAAATCGGCAAAAACAAGCCTAAACATATGGCGCCAAACAGCTTAAGATGATGTAGCTTTCCTTCGAAGGTGTACTTGTCTTTGGGAATCAACACGTGGTGTGCGTTTGAATTTTCACGGATGAAAAGCGTTTTCAAATTTGAGTAGTTAGTTTTACTTATGTTTTTCCACGGTTCAACTTGACAACGCTGTTAAAATGTGATACTACCCTAAAAACTTCATAATTTTTGAAATAACCAAAAGAGGGTAAGAGTTTATATTCTATGTCCTTCATAATTTAACTCTTCGGGATAATTCCGCTTCATTATCTGGATTGAATACCATTTTTATGATCAGATATAAATTATTGTTTAGCATTGCACGGAACATTCTTTTCAGTTTTTTTTTTTTTTTTGTTTCCGTTTTGCATGATCTGAAACAGATGGTCGTTGCTATAATATCCGTTTCTATAAAGTAATTTCCCTCTTAAAAAAAAAAAAAATCTCGAGTCGTATCAGAAGTGGCTGATGAATGATGAATTAATCATTTTGAAGGTCAGGTGCATTCGCAGTAGAGGGCTTCCGACCCCCTGAAATGTTGTTTTATTATTATTCCAATCGTTGTATTGTTGTATTATCCCAATTATTTCATATTGCCCCGATCCCTTGAAGATTGACTAAGCTGTGTCAATCTGTCTTTCGAGAAAGGAATTTTCCCTGAATCACTCAAACGAGCTAAGGTTATAGTGCTGTATAAAGGTGGGTCCCGGAGTGATCCTGCTAATTATAGGCCAATTTCTCTTCTATCTGTTTTCAGCAAATTTTTGAGAAGGCTATGCTATCCAGCAGGGCCGTATCCAGGATTTTTTTCAGGGGGGGGGTTTACTAATTTTTGACTTTTTTTTTGGGGGGGGGGTACTAATTTTTTACTCAGTTTTCGACTAATTTTACTGATTTTTACCTAGGTTTTACTAATTTTCGACTTATTTTCGAGTCGTCAAAAAATTTCGGGGGGGGGGGTTCAAACCGGGTAACCCCCCCCCCCCCTGGATACGGCCTTGCTATCCAGGCTTCTTAGTTTCCTGGATGTCAAAAATTTTCCCCTGATTTCCAGTTCGGATTCCGAGCGAATCGCTCTACAGAGCATGCTTGCGCATCTCTCTTGAATTTCATTCATTTGGCAATAGATTTTGGTCTTATCCGGCAGCTTTGTTTTTGGATGTTCGTAAAGCTTTTGATTCTTTGACTCATCAGATTCTTCTTTGGAAATTATCGCATATTGGTATAAGATCAAATGTTTTCTCTTGGTTTGAATCATATCTTTCTGGTAGACTTATTTCAATTGATCCGCTTTTCAGGAACCCTTCTGAAGTAGAATATGGTGTCCCCCAGGGATCTGTTCTTGGCCCCGTTTTATTTCTGATTTACGTCAATGATCTGATTTCAGCAGTCAAGAACACCAGTCCTCTAGTATGCTGCATTCTGTGTCATCCGGATGTTCCTTTGTGTCCCAATGCTACTTCTAATGAAGATTGCCTCGTTGCTTTTGCTGACGACAGCACTTTTGGGACTCTAGGGAGGACGGAATGTGATATCAGGTCTAATCTGGTGGCAATATTTGAGAGAGTAGTTTCATGGTTTGAGGCGAATTACTTGGCCTTGAATTTTGCCAAGTCACATTTTCTTATTTTTTCTCGAATTGGTGTAGCTTTCCCTCAACTGACACAGCTTCAGGTGTCACAAGGCTCCTTGTGTAGACCAAAGAATCGGTTGGTGCGGTTTCTTGGTATCCTGCTTGATGAGAACCTTTCGTTTAGACACCATATAGCCATGATTAGGGTTAAGGTCTCACGGAATTTGGGTGTCATTCGAAAACTCAAACACACCTTTCCTGGATCTATTCTGAAGCTTATTTTTTTTCTGCCTTGTCCAGTCATATGTCTCTTATTGCCCCATAGTATGGATGTCTACTTTTCCTTCTACACTGCGGTCGCTTTCTGTCATGTATGATAAAACACGGCGTCTGGTTATGGGCACTAACGTTCTTCACCAAGACCGCTTCTAAATCTACAGTCTATCTACATTATTTCTTGTGCTTCTTTTGTTTTTCATCAGCTTCATGGCAATCTTCCAAAATCTCTTCAAAAAACTCCTCAGTTTATTTCTGGTTCAGCTCCATATAACCTTCGTTCGTCACATAATATCTGCATTCCTCCTACTCCCACTGTGCGGTCAGATTTCAATCCCCTCATCGCTTGTCATCAGGTTTGGGACTCCCTGCCTTCTTCAGTACAGAAATGCCACTCGTTTGGCACTTTCAAGAGGATTCTTAAGGACCATTTAGTTAAGAATCAAACATAATAGTTTTTTTTTGTGGAGTTGATGTCCCCTGAATGTTTAGTTTTGTTATATGGGGGTCTTCTCTGCGCTATGACTCCCAGGCCTCAGGTATGGTCTCTTTTTAATTTTATATGTTGTTTGGCGATTGATTTCTTTTTTATGGTTGTTTGGATATATTGTATTTTCTTTTTTTTTCTTCTCATTCCCCCTTGTATCCCTGGCCATGGAGCCTTTCGAGGGGGATTAGGAGTGTTGTGGTGGGATTGTATGTATTGATTGGATTATTCAATGTAGGCCTATTTTAGTGTTTTTCTATTGATTTAGTGTTTGATTTAAATGGTATGTATTCCCCCTCTATTACAGGCCTAGGAGCCTTTGGGGGATTAGCACGATGTATTTTCTTGTATGATTAATTGATTATGAATAAATCTTATCTTATCTTTCGCCTTGGTTATATGTTTATATATTTTTCACATAGTTTGCCTGTTTTCGCCCCCTCTCAAGTTTCAAATTTGCCCCATCTCCTTTCGAAATAAGTATCTGGTTACGTGTCCACCGAAGCTAGGAATAGAATCAGTGACGATAATGACAAAAGGAGACGCGGTTATAGGTTCAAATTGTGTACACAAACCATAAATGTGCATTACTTCGGCCTATTATTTGCCAATTCTTTTCGGCTTTTTTTGTGTGGCTTATCCACAACCATTGTTGGCATTAGTATATCATATTACATAAGTATTTAGATAGCCTATCAATATAGGTCTCTTTTCAGTAGTATACTGAAAGAGAGGGCTCAGAGGGTTCAGACTCTTTCCGTCCTGAAATTTGAAGGATTCATTGAATTTTTTCCCTATTGGCATTGTAATGTCTAAAATAGTCTGGTACTTTTGTCTTACAGCCACCAGACTCAAGATCTTGTATCGCAAACATGAGAAATAACCGGTTTTCATAGTCTTTATACCGGACAATATTAACTTCGGCTCGGTGGGAAACTACTTTGTAACTATCTTTTAATTAAATATTTAGTCGGTATTTTGGTTAGGTTAGTTTAGATTACGTATTTAGTATAATGCGGTCTGGGCGGCGCCTCTTCCATAATTCATTGATGTAGTTTTCATAATTTTGTTGATAAAGTATTATATTTTCATCATATTTTGTTTTATTTCATTAGCATTAACCAAACTTTACTTCTTGACAGAACTTGAGTGTGGTGTAGCTTTACCTCCTTTTAGAGGATTTAAAGAGGGACATATTCATATTCATTTGCATATTCTTCTGAATCGTACGCCCCACCCAAGGTACTGCCATTATGATTTGTGTATTTTTTGTGAAGTTTGGGCCCAACTTCTCTGAAATTCCCCACTCTGAAATTAAACACCTGTGCACGTGTTAGGTTGGTATTTGAATAATTGTTTACTTTTTCCAGGCCTCAACCTTATCTGAGTATCCACTGTCAAGAATCTAGTCCTCTTCATCCCTTGTGTCACTTCAGTGTGGGTCTAGTCTGTTTACATTCCTGTGGTTGTCCGAAGAAGTGAAAAATTATTCTCCCGTGAAAGAGTAAGGTGTAAGTTTCCTTGTGATACCAGCTAGTAAAATTATATGTGGAATAAATGAAGTGAAATGGCGTTTTAGAGTTTCAGTGACGTCGCCATTTCGAGATCCCGAGGAGGAGGCAAGCTATTATGGGCAAAGTTTGGATGATTGGGCTAAAGATAAGCCCCTTAGCATACTCCAGCTGGACCCAGCCGACAGAGCCGTCCTTAGAATAGCAGGTATATTAATTTATTCAGTTTCTTCTTAAAAAGGTTGTGATCTGACTTACTTATCTGAATGATCAGGATTGAGTTTTTGATATGTTGATTGAAACTAAGCTTATTATCACTCTATTATTCGTTTCTCGTTAAGTGCTATAGCCGGCTAAATAGTTTTTGCGCTTATTTTTATTAAAATTTGTGTTTTTTTAAGTTTGCATGTTATAATAAAGATGATAAAAATTGAATGTTCTCTGAAGGGGAGGGACTGAGGACAAGGCCGCAACCAGGAGGTTTAGGGGTTTTTAACCCCCCTTCGAAATATTTGTCCGACTCGTAGAAACGTAGCGAAAATGAATATAAAGAATTTTTGTTGCGTATTTAATTTTTTTTTGACCCCTCAGGAAAAAATCCTGAGTTTTTTTCTCCGTTAATATAACCGGTACTTGGGCACTATATGGGCCTTTGCAAGGAAACCAGTCACGAAAAACCCGTTTTCGACGGGTTAATTCAAGAGACGGCTATAGAGTAATGCAATCCATAGCGGGATTTTCATTGCGTATACGATATTCAAACTGTTGTTTTTTGGGGTTTAGCGGGGGGGGGGAGGTACCTAGGTTAGGTTACGTATTTAATATATGCTATGCTTTACCTTACCCTAAATTTTTATTAAGTCCAGTTTTTTTTTAATTTTTTCGCGTGTTTTCTCAGGTTTATCCCCAGTTATCAGAAATTCACCAGCCAAATGGGATAATTCATAGATCTAAAGACCGATATGCTCGTTTTTTTTGGGCATTCTTGTTGATGAAAGCCTATCTTTCAAACGTCACATTAATTTTATTAATGTGAAGATATGCAGGAGTCTCGGTATTTTAAGGAAACTTAAGCTTACTTTTCCTGGATCAATTTTGAAAATCCTGTTTCATTGGAAAATCCAAGTTCCATTTACTCCTTGTATAAGGTCAGATTTTAATCCTCTAATGACGTGTCATATTGTTTGGAATAAGTTGCCTGAATCAGCTCAAGGGTGCCACTAAACCTTTTGCTTCTCCTTTTGCTCTTCTGTCTATGAGTAAGTGATCATTTTAATTTTCTTTTGTTTTTCATCTCTGAGCAAGTAACTCATTTGTCTTCCCCCTCCTTTACAGACCAATGAGCCTTTGGGGGAATAGTAATATGTAACATTGTATGTGTATTTAATGAAAAATAAATCTTATCTAATGTATCTAAACAATTGTGACTACCAATTTTTGCTACCCTTATTTGGGAATTTACTTGCGGAGACAGGGGGAGGGGGGGGGGGGGGGGTTAAAGTGAAAAGATATTGAATAGACAAGCTAAATAGAAAAATCATAGAAATAGCGCAACAATTATGCGATTCTCGGGTAGGTGCTTTCGGGTAGGTTAGCACTCAGCTGTTCTGATGTACATGCCTGGAGGTTTTTGCTCTATTGAATACTTTGTTTTATTATTTAGTAGAAATTATTGTGGTTTTTAACCTAATGCAAGCTATTTGGTTTTATCTATGATTAAGACTTCAAACATTCCCCTCTGTTTAAATAGCAATTTGCTGAGACTGTTATCTGAGATCCGGATGTATAAACAATCGTGATTAGTTTATAACACCACTTTTCTTGCTGTCCCAAGTATAGTTAGTATGGTTTTAGTGATTCTTTGAACGCATTTTATTAGATGTATTGAGAAATTTGGGTATTTAAAACCTCGTAAGATTTTAGGGAGTCTAAGTCGGCTAAAAAGTAAAAAGCAACTTTAATCATGGTTGCAGCAATAGCCGCAACCTAGTGAAACCACGGCCCATAATAACCAAAAGTTAAAAAATGCGTTTTTTTTGTGTCAAATGAAAAAATTGCCATTTGTAGCTGATTCAGGAATGGTAACTACTATTTCGATTAATCGTAATAGTAAAATGTTATTTTGAATACAAATTTGCAGGAATTTTAAAGAGCCCAAAAGTTTTAACTTTGAGTGTAACCAAAAGCTAGTGCTTTACTGAAAAGTAGGCTTTCTTGAGTTTTTTATACAGTTAAAACCTGTCGTAAAAGTTGTTGATTTTATAGCCGGTAAAAGATTGTTGAGATTGTTGTTGATTGTTGAGATACGAAGATTATTCTTTAATTTTCTGCAAGCCACTTAAAGGGTTTTTCCTGTTCATATTTCTGTTTTGTTGCGTCGGTTTTGTGTTTTCAGTAAAGCGTTAGTTTTTCAGAATTCTACCAATACAAGGAAATACCACGAGACAGTTTGCTTGAAACAATTTTCAAAAATATTTTGTAATTACTGCGAAGCAGTCATTTTGTTCGTTGTAAGTATCAACTTTGTTTAGAAAATCTTGGTTTAAAAAAATAATTTCTTCAAGAAACAGCCTTATTAAATTTGTTTAACTGTTTTCTAGATTTTGCAAACCATGCACTGTAATGAGTGGCGAGTAAACAGCAACCCCTGTCAATAGTAAAGGAAACTCTAAAAAAGAATGTTTTAAAACAATGTACCGTGCAGTGGTAGGATAAATCAATGATTTGATGAAAACTCAAGGAAATTAACCACTTCACTAAACAATTATCCTTATTAAATTACTTGATTCAATATATCACTTGGGTATATTCATCGAACGACTCGGTTTATTTGCTGATTATAAACAGAATTAATGAATGGGTGCAAGTAATAAAGCAACAATTTGTTTCCTTCAACGATTTTGATATCTTCATTGAAAAATACACTTTTTGGTATTTTTATTGAAGAGGTCCCCTTTTCGGTATTTTCATTGGAAAAAAAATACCCGCTCTCCCCTCAAATTTGAAAAAAATCACCTTTTGTCCCCCCCCATCCTTTTCGTGACTTGGCGCCACTGATGACAGGGATAATAAAAAGAGGGAAACGTAGTGTATAGTCTACTCGTTTGGGGGGCAAGAGAAAAAGTTAATTTGCTTCTTTCTTCCAAACTCAAAATTCTAACTCCCCTTCCGCTCCCCCTCTCCAAAAAAAAGAATCTCGGAAGTTTCAATTCGATTCCCCAATTGTGCGATAAAATAAGGTATTGTCACTAGGCATAAGATTCGTCACCTTCTAGTTAAATTTGCTGACCGTATACAATCTCTTTTATGAGAAAAATTCGATTGCCTTCAGGCTTCAAAGAGCGTATAACCTATTGTGTGCATGCGAAAGCCTGCTGAATCTGAGTGTAAAGGTAATCTGGAGAAATACTTATTTCAGTTACCCGTGGTGTTACCTCATGTGACAGTTTTATTACACCGCTGATTAGATGGGTGCTACGGACATTTACTAATTACATAAAGTAGGCGTAATGTTTTTTCTATCAGTGGTCGAATATCAGTAGAGAGCTCATCCGAACAGATTTTTAAGGTTCTAGCGTTCTTTCCAAGCAACAAGAGTCATTAAATTGCTCATTCCCTTTTTGCCCCACAACAACAATTTTAACCTGAACAGGGTTGAAGTTTTGAGTGGCACTGAGGATACTTCATACTAATCAAGATGGGTTAGGGAGAGATAACCCCATGTACAAGTATATTCAGAAGGCCCGTAACAGCTGCTGGAATAAGGTATCTTGATTGATTCACGAATCAAGAGTTTCATCTTCGATCCAGTGACAAATACTGAATTTCAGGTCTATCAGGACGCATATTAGGCCTGTTGTTAGAGAATTTGTTTAGCCAGCAAGTAGAACTTGGATTCAGACATTTGATCTATTTTGAAAAAAGACTCGTGTGGCGGAAATTGTGCCAAGAGTGGCGGAACTGTGTGGCACATATGGTATTCTGAGATGTACACCATGTGGTGGAAAATGGGTACCCCCATGGAAGACTCAGCTATGGAAAGGGTTTTTTGTTTTGTTTTCATTTTCTATTGGACACCAGAAAAATATATATTCTTTTGCCTTCTCGAGCCCTCGTCTCCCTCGGGCGTGGTCATGGTGCTGGTGCTTCAAAACAAAAGAAAAGAGAAAGAATGGACGCGGTCTACTTTAATATTGAACGCTTCAAAAGCGGTGCTTCAGCGGTGCTCGTTTCCCTCGGGTGTGGTCATGGTGTTGGTGCTTCAAAAACAAAAGAAAAGAGAAAGAATGGACGCGGTCTACTTTAATATTGAACGCTTCAAAAGCGGTGCTTCAGCGGTGCTCGTCCCCCTCGGGTGTGGTCATGGTGTTGGTGCTTCAAAAACAAAAGAAAAGAGAAAGAATGGACGCGGTCTACTTTAATATTGAACGCTTCAAAAGCGGTGCTTCAGCGGTGCTCGTCTCCCTCGGGTGTGGTCATGGTGTTGGTGCTTCAAAAACAAAAGAAAAGAGAAAGAATGGACGCGGTTCTACTTTAATATTGAACGCTTCAAAAGTGGTGCTTCAAAAGCGGTGAAGCGGTGCTCGTCTCCCTCGGGTGTGGTCATGGTGTTGGTGCTTCAAAAAGAAAAGAGAAGAATGGACGCGGTCTACTTTAATATTGAACGCTTCAAAAGCGGTGCTTCAAAGCGGTGAAGCAGTGTTTCAGCGGTGCTCGTCTCCCTCGGGTGTAGTCATGTTGCTGGTGCTTCAAAAACAAAGAGAAAGAATGGATGCGGTCTACTTTAATATTGAACGCTTCAAAAGCGGTGCTTCAAAAGCGGTGAAGCGGTGCCGTCTCCCTCGGGTGTGGTCATGGTGCTGGTGCTTCAAAAAATGAAAGAAAAGAGAAAGAATGGACGTGGTCTACTTTAATATTGAACGCATCAATTTTACGCTCTTTTGAGTTTACATTTTGAAAAAGCTGATTTTATGGAACCTAAGATAAAGTATCATAATATTGCTAAAGTCATATAGAAGTGATAATGGCCAAGCAAAGATTGTGACAAGAATACAAATATTTGTAATAAGTATTTGAACAATTTCCAATTTCGGAAGCACTGTGGAGGTTTAAAAAGTTTTTTGTAAAATGTGTTACGCATTTGTCTAATTATGTAAATAATTGGATAGTTTTTGGAGTTGTTAACTTCTGAAAAGCTTGTGAAAAAGCTTGCAAAGAAAATTGTTTACTCGGAAATGAGTCTCAAAATTTGACTGTTCCACTTTTTTTTTTAGCTTAATACCATCAAAACGCTTGGCCACTTACAGGGCCATTTCCAGGATTTTTTGTTCGGGGGGTTATTTATTTTTTTTGTGGGGGGGGGGTAAACTCCCCAGCCCTTTTCTTGAATACGGCCTTGGTCACTTATGAGGCTGTTACGCTACGCCGTAGAAACTTTCACGCTAACATAATTTAGGACTTCACGTTATGATACGTGATTATACGGAGCAAATTTTATCCATAATTTAGGCGATTCAAAGTAGTCTTGATGTACATTGAATTTTACGATACGTAAAACCTTGCGTTTACCTCACTTTTACTTTAACCTTACTTTTACGTTTACCTTACGTTATCGAAAAGTTAAGAAAATAAATTATAAACTTTTCCTAGAAGGCCTTTCACGCTTGATCAGAGCTTGAATCCCCGTCTTCATTCCACATTTTCGATTTTTGAATAGTCTGCTTGTGATGGTTGTTTTGGTGATTGTTATGGTTTTATGGAATTTTGCGTTAGCGAAGTGAAAAAGGACTTATTTATGTTTGAAGGGTTGTAGCCTACTTAAAGAAGCGTAACTGAACCACTTACTTAACATAGAAAATTACTTACGTATCGTGAAAGTCGCTTTCATCTACTCAAGCAACGGGCTGTTTTCTAAAAATAAGAATTAATGAAAAACGAAGATTTGCCAAAAAAGATCGTCTTTATTAGCTAGTTTGACCAAATGCGTTTGAGAACATTGTCCAACTTCAAATACTTAAGCAAGAACGAACAATTATATCCATCTTTTTTAATCCATGATAGCAAGGGAACATTCATTTTTTTCCGTTGAAAGTTGAAAGGGTCCCAGACGTGGAGTTGAAATACCCGAATTTTTTTTTGGTGTTGTTTTTTATCTTTTGTTTTGTTCCACTGGTTTATTGGAATTAAACCCATTTTTCTCTCTGTTAATTTTTCTAAATGGAAAAGCTGCATGGTCTAAGAAATTATTTAGGAATAGATCTTATCTTTTGAATAGATTGTATTTTTTTGCCGTATTGACTAGTTCATCTAAAAAAAAAAGAAAGAAAAAAAGTGCACTGTAGGTTTGATAAAACGAAACAATAGTAACAAAAAGAGAAAAACGAAGATTATACAAGCCAGTGAAACATATGGACTAAAATGCAAATATTTCGGTCAAGACCTCCGCTTGACCGTCCTTAGTGCAAGATAATAACATCAAAATTACTAATAAAAATCCATGGATACTATAAATTTTTTTTTTCAAACCTTAAAACGAAGCGCAACTAAAATTTGAAGACCCTCTCCATGTAACGGTGAAAGGATAAGTTACCCTTTCACCATTAGATGGGGAGGGTCTTCAAATTTTAGTTGCGCTTCGTTTCAAGGTTTGAAAATTTTTTGTTTTATAGTATCCATGGATTTTTATTAGTAATTTTGATGTTATTATCTTGCACTGAGGACGGTCAAGCGGAGGTCTTGACCGAAATATTTTAATTTTAGTCCATATGTTTCACTGGCTTGTATAATCCTTGTTTTTTTCTCTTTTTTTTACTATTGTTTCGTTTTATCATGATTAGCCAGTGTGGTCTTAGAAATTATTTGCACTGTAGGCTTTCTAATTTTCTTTTCTCAAACCAAACATTAGCATTTCTTCTATTATTTAGATAGTGGTCATTTGTATCTAAAATCCACATAACCACTTGTTTATTAAGTAGCCCATAATTTGCGTCATTTTATCGTTACAATGATATGCACTTCATCTTGAGGGGTCACTCGCTTCCAAGAATCGTGTACACCAAGTGAACTCTGCCACGAATAATTTAAGTGTGCTACGTTTGGCATGCGCGACACAAAGGAAAATAGTGCAGAAGAGGTCTACCGTGTTCTGCGGGGGAATTGACACTCTGAGATATGCACTAGATGACAGAGAGCAGGTGACCCCTCGTTCCAACTATCTAATTTTCAAAGACTGAACAATGATTAGCCAAAAGATTCAGCTTATTTGGTTCCTTTTCGATTGAAGCTTGTTAATTAGCTTTACTTTAGTGGAGACTGCATAGTCTACGCTCATTCTACACCAGCACACGGGAAGCCATATACTTCTCGTGTACATTAGGCTGATCCTTAATAGGGGGATTCTATGATTTTCTTACAGAGGAGGGAAGGGGGTCAAAAGACAAAAGCAGATTATTTGCCAAATTTTGACTTTTTGAGGAAAACGGGCCATTTCTATGAATATCAGGGGCATTGCCTCCCATACCTCCTGCGTGTAGGTAAGTACGTAATTATAGGTGAACCCTGCAGAGGCTTCTCCGGATATTCCTGTCAAAATGTCCAATTATCTGAATATTTGCGTTTTTTTTTTATCAACATTTTTCTGGGGGATCTTTGGATGGGTTTTGATGGGCTCTCAAAGTCCTTTAGTGTTGGAAATGCGCTGTTTAAAATAGAAATGTGGTACTTTTAACGTATAGTAACGTATAGTAATGTATAGTAATATACATGTTACACTCTGGTACTTTTAACGTATATGTATAACGTATAATGTTATACATGTGGTACTTTTAACGTATAGCATAGGCCTCACCTGCCCAAATTATGAGAGGGATGTTAGGCAGGTATGTATGTTTTTCGTGTAGCCGTATACTAAAAAAACAAAATAAAATTATATGATGGCTTGAATAAGAAGGATCCATAAATTCAGGTAATTTTAGGGTTTCATGAAAAATCCGAACTCGAAGCCCTCTCCCTACCTACGTTCCTGGTGTCAGGATTTTCCACGCGAAGGGAGGGTAAGGTAAAAAGCAACGTCAGAACGTATAGGCAGCTATTTTAGTGTATAGCCTGCTTACGTGTTATCCCAACCACACTCAAGAAGTTTGATCTGTTTAAAACTGGTTTCTTTATTCGGAGATAACTCGCATAGTCTAAGTGAAATTTACTAATATGCAGGTATATTTTTTGTTAAATATTAAATAAAAAAAACAAGTTTTTTTTTAACTGGAAGTAAGGAGCGACATTAAAACTTAAAACGAACAGAAATTATTCTGTATATGAAAGGGGCTGTCCCCTCCTCAACGCCTCGCTCTTTACGCTAAAGTTTTTTATTGTTTTAAAACAGTAGTGTTGTGAGAAAGAGTCAAACTATAGCGTAAAGAGCTAGGCGTTGAAGAGGGGACAGCCCCTTTCATATATGGAATAATTTCTGTTCGTTTTAAGTTTTAATGTCGCTCCTTACTTTCAGTTAAAAAAACTTGTTTTTTTTATTTAATTTCTGAACGTTTTTGAACTAATGCAGCTTTGATTTTGGCTCACCGTGCATGAATAATTAAAACGAAATTTGCGTATTAATTTTCCTTTTTTTTGGCTAAATAGCTTTCTTGATTTTTTTTTTTCTGACGTAACTTACGAATTAACTTGTGTAACGAATTTCTATATTCGTTTGTTTTTATTACGTATATTAGGGAGTTCGCCCCCTAGTCAATACCTCGCTCTTTACGCTAAAGTTCGAATTTTGTTCGAATTAATTAAAACCCCTGGATCACAAAGGCCGTTAAATTAGATTATATAGCTCTTTTGAAAGTACTAAAAAAAACTTTAGCGTAAAGAGAGAGGTATTGACTAGGGAGCGAACCCCCTATTATACGTAGTAATTTCTGTTCGTTTTTAAGTTTTAATGTTATTCCTTACTTTCAGTTGAAAAAACTTGTTTTTTAATTTAATTTCTGATTGTTTTTAAATAATGCTGGGAAATCCGGCGCCTCCTTCATAGAAAAGTCCCTTCTCCCAAGGAAACATCCCCTATGGAAAGATCCTTCTACGTAATCCGTTCGAATGAACCCTCTCACGATATTCTAGGACTACTGGACTGATACGATGACCCCTGGGTAAAAAAAAACAACATAAAAACGAACAAATAAACACGCATTCGTGATCTTTCTTCTGGCAAAAAATACAAAATTCCACATTTTTGGAGATCGGAACTTGAAACTTCTACATTAGGGCTCTCCGATAAGCTGAATCTGATGTTGTGATATTATGACTTTTAGAGGTTCCCCCCCCTCTTTTTTTTGAAAAATAAGGACACTTTTCTCTGGCGCGTAAATTTTGGCGGGTAAGACTAAACTTGATGAAACTCATATATTTGAAATCAGCATAAAAATCTGATTCTTTTCATGTATCTATTGGTATCGAAATTCTGTTTTTTAGAGTTTCGGTTACTGTTGAGCTGGGTCGCTCCTTACTTACAATTCATAGAGTTGGTTATGTTAGGTATTTAATGTAATGCGTTCTGGGTGGCCTGCTTTCCATAATTTTCTGTTGTAGTTTGGAAGGATAGGAAGATAAGTCTGCCAACCAAGATTAGAATATTAGAAGCACAGTATATAAATTATAGGCAGTATGATCTTTCCCTATCTCATTCATTATAAAAACCCGAACCGAGATGCGAGTGCTCCAGAAAACGTAGTAACATAAGCGACATTAGATCTTTTCACGGGTAGACAAGTCAGATTTCTCTTGAACGCGAAACTTGGCTTTAACGTTGGAACACTAAATTTTGAAGAAACTAATCTTAAATTAATTTATTCCAAACATATATGAAAATCGGTAATTAGTAGTGCAATGTTATTATTAGATGTTTTTAGGAATTAAAAGTAGGTTTCGAAGTCTGAAGTTGGTTTCAAAGGGATTTTGAGAAAGTTTCTGCCAAAATACGTGTTCCAGGGTAATTGGACCGCTGATGGCAGATCAAATGAGAGGAGCTGTTTGTACGCGCTAATGCAAGAAGAAGTGGGAGGAGCTGTTTGTTCGCACCGAGAATGAAGAGCCAGAAATTATCTGTGGTAAACTTACTGCTATATCTTTATACTGTGATTAGAAGTTACAGTGACGACAGTAGTCAAATATGGTTGTGAAGCATGGGCGCTTCGAAAAGCGGATTAAGATTGCTAGATGTTTTCCAGAGAAATTGCTTAAGGATTGTTCTGGGTATCCGGCTGACTGACCGTATTTCAAACAATAGGCTGTACGAAAAACGTGGTTCGATACCGCTCTCTAGGGCTATAATGAAAGAAAGGTTGAGGTGGCTAGGGCACGTTGTGCATATGAAGGATGAAATATTGCCGAAGATTGTTCTCTTCGGCCAACCGTCTAGGGCTAAACGGAAAGCAGGTCGTCCTCATCTGGGGTGGGAGCACGTCATAAGGAAAGACTTAAAGGAAATGGGAACTTCGTGGGAGGCTTTTAGTAGATTGGGATGAAGGAGGAGCGTGCGTAGATGTGTTGGCCTCAGGCGGCATAATGCTGCCGTGAATTGTTAGTAGTAGTAGTAGTTTCCATAGTTTGGCTACTAAAGTATTATATTTTCATCAGATTTTGATACATTCCATTACGATTAACCTAACTTCA
Organism: Artemia sinica; assembly: GCA_027921565.1. NCBI lineage: Eukaryota > Metazoa > Arthropoda > Branchiopoda > Anostraca > Artemiidae > Artemia > Artemia sinica. The sequence goes on along the minus strand of CM051261.1, from coordinate 67,672,449 downwards.
CTTCTTGAGTGCGGTCAGGATAACGCATAACTACCTCAAGTGTCACCAAGAGGGGGGGGGGGGGCTTTGAACCAGTGTTAGGGAGTTCATCCATTTCCCTCGTCTATGTTCAGAGATGGTATATGGCCGAGGCCCCTAAGTTTTTGTGGAAGTTCGTATCTTCGGCTCGAGGCTATTCGGTATTTGGCAAAACTTAATTTGAGCATTATTAAATATTTCAAGTTATTAATGGTTTCTTCAGACAATGATTGACATTTTAATTGCTTCAAGATTTTTCAAAACGCTGTTTTGTGTAAGTCTCACACGGTTGAGTAGTATTAGTAATGGCACGTAATAGTCTTTTCCTGTTTATGTCGCTAAACTACGCGATGACCTGGTGAATTAATTTTTTTTTGCATTCCACGAGACACTTAAGACTAGCCCATTTGTTTATTAAAAAGTATGTTTAACTTTCTTGAAAGGCTTAATAATGTCATCCTTTAGGTTTATATTGCCCCTGAAAATGTGATTTTGCTGCGACCCTGCAACCAAGGGCATATCCAGGATTTTTGCTGGGGGGGGGGGTACAAAAAACATAAAAAACACATCAAAAATATATATATATATATATATATATATATATATATATATATATATATATATATATATATATATATATATATATATATATATATATATATATATATATATATATATATATATATATATATATATATATATATATATATATATATATATATATATATATATATATATATATATATATATATATATAAAATATATGGATTCTTGTTACGGTTCTTCGAGTCGGTCAACAGTTTTAAGTAGAGGGTGGCTTAAAACCATAAACTTCCGAAAATATTAGCAGGGGGACAATTACTTCGTGCCCCGTCCCGTCCCCCAATTGGTGCCCTAGTTTCCAGCGTATTTTCTTAATCTAAAAAAAATTAAACCGAATTTTAAAAATGGAATTCTGTAGTTGGATGAAGCTGAACTTCAACTAATTATTGAAGGCAAAATTGTCATCTTAGGTCAAAATATTAAACCGTAGTACTGGAAAACAAAAACGCACAAAATGCTAGCACAGGGAACATACACCTTAAAGCGCTGTCAATTGAAGAAAAGCTGTTTTCTGTTGTTCCTGCCAGAAATTCCCTCCTCCATGGAGAGAGATATATGCAAATTGGCTTGGGACTTCACTACTGCTGGAAACAGTTGTTAGTCAAATAATATTTTACCGGGAATATAATCTAAAAGCAGTGTTTCCTAAATTTTTGACATATATTCCTTTGTGTAATTTTCTCAACGCTGAGTACCCTTCTTGAAAAATGGATGTATTTTAATAACAATATATTATTTTGTTTCTTGCCCCGTCCAAGTCCATATTCCTACCAAACTCTGATGTAACGCGTACCCCTGCCCAATTCTTCTTATTCCCCCTGACGGTACACGTATCATATTTTGGAAAACACTGGGCTAAGGGATTCCGTAAATTTATGTGTTGTACTGAATTGCAAAAAACATGATGGTTTCACTTCAGTTTTAATGTGGAATTAAAAGTGAGTTATATGAAAGTGAAAATGCGAATAAGTTATGACTAAATATTGTGGAATCAAGTATTTTGCCCACAATGGTATTCGCCTATGACATAAAAAAGCTCAAAACTTTCCTGCACACGGAGGGATTGATGGCACCCTCGGGGGTGCCATCCGTGTGATGGCACACGGGGGATTGATGGCACCCTCTAAGAGTAGGCAAAGTTTTTTAGGATATTTATGCCTAATATGCAGTTTTTTGACAGTTTCACACATTCCTTGTTTTATTTGCGAAGTGATATTAAATACTAAATAATATTGAGGTGTTCATATCAGTAGGACACTGAGCTGCGTCTGTGACGTAACGTTTGATACCCCACAGAATTGATGTTTTTAAAATATTATACCACAGTAGAAATGGACTATACAAATGAAATCTAATGAAAAATATGCTGACACATGTGTCACCTAAGAACTGACCAAGGTTTTCCGTTGAAGATTTATTTATCTTTGGGAATCGATAGATTCTTAATGCTTGAATTTTTATGGAAGAAAAGGGTTGCCAAATTTTAACTAGTGAATTTTTGCTAATTTATTTCGACACTTCAACTTGACCAATACTGACGAAAATATGGTGCTACCCTAAAAACTTCATAATTTTGAAAGAAGCAAAAGTAAAACCTTCGAAAATCGCGTATTTTAGTTATGAATAGACTTACGATGATTTTATAGAAAAATTAATAAACAATGATTTTATTTATCTTTTTGGTAGATTAATATCAATAAGAATAGGCTGTTTTATAAAAAGTTTAGCGCTAAAATCGAAGGTTTTTGAAGTGTTTACAAACCTATTTTTTTTTTTTTTTTTGGCCTCTTCAGGAATATCTGAAATTGCCAATCCATATTTTTAATAATCCTTCTTGCAAAGCTACGTCTTTCTTTTTTTCAAGAGGTCTTGCTGTCCGAGGTCGATATTCTGGTTACCAGTACGTTTACCATGATCAGTACGCCTTCCATATCCAAATAAATTTGGTGGGAGTAAAAGTTATTGTTCTAGATATGCTTTCTAGTAGGCCTATCTAGACGCAATCCAGTCACTGCGGATGGGATCCTTGCATTTTTGTCATCAGCATATTTACTAGAGGGGTGATCAGATCTAGATCAAAGTTACTGGGAAGGAAAAGCAGGCTAATTATCCATATTGTATATTTTGTTGGGTCTGTGCTCGATTCAACCTCTGTGACGGGAGGGCTCTTCTCCATCCTTGTCATCATACTGTCTGCAAGGACGAGTTGCAAGATATAGGTAACGCTTAGGGGAAAGTAGGAGCTATTGTTTTACTTGTCCTTTCTCAGGGCCGATAGCCGACTTAGTGGGTAGTAGTCTACCTGACTTAGTGGTAGTAGTCTAGAAATCTGCCGAAACATATTGTTGGATTTAAAGCGATTGGTGGAAAATAAGAGCTGATTTCAAAGTTGTGTATTTTTACCTTTCCTGGGCATGGACAGGGATCCACCACAGGGAGAGGGGATCCCTGAATTCTTATCATCAGGATATATACCAGAGGCGGTTGTTCAATCAGAATTTTGTAGCGTCCAGGAGTAGGACTGATTCGACCTTCGAGGAGTATCCGAATTCTAGTCATCAAGGTATATACTTAAATATGTTGTTTGGATCTGATCCAAACAGTCAAAAGAAATATTTAATGTCATAGGCATGCCTTTTCTGAGTCTAGGATCTATCAATTCAACCTCTGTTGGGAAGAAGAGATGGGGTCCTCAAAATAAGTTTCGAAAGTACACCGACCAAACTAGGTGGAAAGTAAGACTCAGGCTCTTAGTTGTGTTTTGTTTTGATAAAACCTTATCAGAAGCCACCCTATCTGGCTTCTGCGAAAATGGGAGGTCAAGGTATCACTTTATCCGCCTTATTACTAAATGGGCTCGTCCAACTCATTCAGCAGAGCCTAACGGTCTTGCGTGTCCATGCTTGGCCGGATATCGGCAAGGTATGAACTTCATCCTTGTCATCCACATCTAAAAGAAAGGCGTGTTGGGGCTGTTGGGTCTCAATTACTTTTATGAGGATTTGTAGTTAAAATTTTAATTTGTTTATTAATTAATAAGAGGTTTCAAGTCCAGTCCAGTAGGCATTGTTGCATGTGTTGCTCCGCAGTTGTAAACCAAACTTTGCAGTTGTTGCAAGCCTTTCTGGAGCCTCAGCATCGGAGGCCTAATTTTCAACTCATACCTGTCAAAAAATTGGTCTAATGTCAGCCAGTAAGAGCCACCTTCTAGAAAAGTTGGTAAGTTGCAGAAAATTATGTTTTTTTGACGGTTTAGATTCCTGTTGAAAGATTCAGTTATACCCCCTCCATCTACCCTTAGAAATTTATATTATAGACATCCCTTCTTCTTGTAACGATTTGTATCTGTCTTAAAGCTTTTTTTTTTTTTTTTTTTTTATATAAATTGGTTTTAAATATAATATGTTGGGATTCTGGACGGTCGAGTCGTTCAAAATGAGGCTATGATTTTTTTTTTTTTTTTTTTTTAATGTGTCTTGAAATTTGATCATAAAAAACTACTAAGGCTTATAATTTTTCTTCTATTGATATTAACCACACGGTTTCCAGGCAATAGTTAATGTTATTTGATGCTTTGAAATTTGTTTTGTCTGGATGGTGTCCCGTTTTTTTTTTTTTCCTTTTTTTTCGATCATGGTTCGCTGGCTTTTTATTTCGAAGACGAGTGACTAAGAAACGGAAGTATATTAAATTGCTTTTACATCTGAGCAATCGTTTTAAGTATGAACCATATTGTCATGCTCTTCTAATTTCACTAAATAATAGCCAAAGGCAGACACATACACTTTTTTTGGGGGAGAGGCGGTGTTGTACTTCGGAGAAATACGAAACGGCATGAGAAATCGAAATTTTCAGTAGCATGACACCACTCTCAATTTTCCGAACGCTCATTTCTTGAAAAAAAAGAAGCAACAAATAAATAAGTGTCTTTAAACTAGAAGTTGAACGAAAGCAGTGCATTAAAGAATAACCCGCTGAAACATGTTTTCTTAATTTCATAACCAAACTAATTTCTACACGCTTTAGGTTTTGACCACAGTTCATATAATTATCCAGTATGATCATTCCCTATCTCACCCATTATAAAAACCCGGACCGGGGTGCGAGTGCTCCGGAGAACGTTTTTGCAGATAGAAACATAGGCGGCATCAGATCTTTTCATGGGTAGACAAGTCAGACTGTGATCTAATCGGAAACAAGTACTAACCCGCTAATGCAGAAAGAAGTGGGAGGAGCTTTTTGTTCGCACCGAGAACGAAACTAAGACCAGAAATGATCTGCGATAAGCTTACTGGATAATTATATGAACTGTGGTTTTGACGATCCATTAAAACAGGCTCATTTTTTTTTTTTTTTTTTTTCTATCCGTCTTTCTTTTTTCAGCGTTAATTTGTGTTTCTTGAGTGTGGGGATTTGTCACATGTGCTTGGCCATAAGCAATGAAGTCAATTCACGGAAATGTGGGAAGGGCAAAAATGTATTTTCAAAAATCTAGAGGGGAGACAAACCCGTTCTTTATTCACGTTTTTCTATGAAAATATCAAAAAAGCTACGGTATATTCAATGAAAATGAAAAAGATCGGGGGTAATGCCCCCTCCCCGCGTACCCATTGACGCCACTAGTCACAAGTCATATAACTGTTCAAGTGAAAAGAAATTGCTATTAATGGATAAATGAAACCCAAAACAATTAGAAATTAAACTGAATAATCACATCAAATTTAAAGATAACATATACTGCTATAGATAAATGAATGAATCTTGAAACGAACAATCATTCAAATGAGTAATTAAGTCAAATTTAATTTGAACCGAAATTATCACTATTAGGAGTACGGTCGCGGCCCACTAAATATTCTAAAGGCCTTGATTATCGTATAATCATGCCATCTTGACTAATGTTTTTGTTTATGTTTTGACAAATAAAACCCAAACTGTTCAAATTATATGTTGTTTTCAATAAAAACGCAATGACACTCAAGCCGTTTATAGGATTTAAGAGGGAGGGGGAGGATTTAAGAGGGAGGGGGAGTCTTATCTGTATATCTTGATTAGTCTTAGATGTTGTTTTTTGTTTTGTTTCGTCGTTGATCGTGACAAATAAAAGGCATTCTGCTTGAAAAACAAATCATTTCCACCAAAGGCTCATCCACAATGAGATCTTACTAATACCAATTTTTAGTGGGTGTTAATTTTAGCCAATCAGATTTTTCGTAGAATTTTCTAACGGGATGAACAATTCCAAGACAAATTCTGATTGGCTCTAATTAGCACTAGCTGAATCTCGACAAGGTCTTCGGGCTGTGGCACTACTCCTGTTTACGGTAATTCCCGTTCTGCTTGATTATTGTTTGCCTTGATAACTCATTTTAATTTCTGTCCGTGTTCGGTTTCATTTATTTATTGTTCGCCAAGCGTGACAGAAACTGTGCTAAGCGTGGCGGAGCTGTAAGTTACACGTTATGTTCTGAGATGTACACCAGATGACGGAAAGTTGGCGCCCCCTTCAGTAGAGGTGACAGTGGAGGCGAATTTTGGGTGTTTTCTAGTGTGTTTGTTAAGGGTTTGCCCTCTTTCCACCTCTTGGTGTAAATCCTGGAGCGCTACTTCATCCGACACATTTGGTAACCTTTCGCCATGCCGGGCCTCTTCGCGCCACGTGAAGCACACTTCCACCATGCGTGGCGTGCATAATCCGATCTTCGCGATTTTTGGAAGCGGTTAGCGTTTAGAATTTCGTTCGCTGGATGATTGCAATGTTTGGTATTTTGGTACTCTTCTCAAATACAGGACACATGCGAGAAGTAAAGTTTGGTTAATGCTAGTGAAATAAAACAAAATAGGATGAAAATATTATAGATTATGAACAAATTTGGGCTATATTTTGCAATAGGTTGCATCAAGACGCTGGGTAATTGTAGACAGAGAAAAGCCAAGACAGATAGTCCAAGTAATTGCGAGGCAAATGTTTAAATGGCTGGGGCACGGGTAAATGGCAGGAGTATGCATGACTCTCTTATTGGACACATACTTGTCAGGTTAGTTAGGAGGGGGGGGGGGTAAAGCATAGCATATATTAAATACGTAACGCAACCTAAGAATAACATTGCTACCTTTTAGTCCCCCTAAACCCCAAAAAACTAAAGCTTAAATCTTTGTCACGGATTGAGCAATATCTCACTATACAGCGGAAACCTGTTTATCAATACCGGCTTTGAGATTTCAGTGCCGTCTTTCTTTCGTGTGTCCTGTATTTGAGAAGAGTACCGTATTTTTTTTAGCAATATTTTGTATTTTAAGAGAATGACCCTAATAAACACCAAAGCTTAACTTTTAATCAAACACTCAATCAGTGATGATTCGCGATTTTTGGAAGCGGTTAGTATTTAGAATTTCTTTGCACTTGATGATTGCAATGTTGGGTATTTTTGGTACTCTTCTCAAATACAGGACACATGCGATAAGTGAAGTTTGGTTGATGCTAATGAAATAAAACAAAATAGGATGAATATATAATAGTTTATGAACAAATTTGGGCTATATATTTGCACATTAGGGGGGGGGGGGTAAAGCATAGCATATATTAAATACGCAACCTAACCTAACATAGCTACCTATTAGTCCCCTTAAACCCCCAAAAAACTAAAGCTTGAATCTTTGTCACGGACTGAGCAATATCTCACTATGCAGCGGAAACCCGTTTATCAATACCGGCTTTGAGATTTCAATGCGTCCTTTCTTTCGTGTGTCCTGTATTTGAGAAGAGTACCGTATTTTTTTTTTTTTTTTTAGTAATATTTGGTATTTTAAGAGAATGACCCTAATAAACACTAAAGCTTAACTTTTAATCAAACGCTCAGTCAGTGATAATTCGCAGAACGATCCAAATAATATTAGTTTAAAGCAGTTTTAATCAACTTGATTGACCAATTTTATTATCCTGCAAACATTTACTTTGTCAAATTACTTTACTTGATATTAATTTCCTATAGGCTATCATGTTTCACCAGTGTTACGTTATCATGGGAATATCTTTTGTTGACTTTAATTTATACCTTACACGTGCAATTCCCTAACCAATGCTAATTCTCAACCACATCACCGAGTTGGTTTCTCGGCATCTTGATTTATACTGCAAGGGATATTATTCAACTGTGACTATAATGATATTACCATTACTAACATGAGAACAAGATAGTATCGCTGATGTCGTACCTAAGAACTTACGCACATTAGAGCTGTTTTGGACCATCAATTTCAGCCTTCCCTTTTATTATTTTTTCAATTATTTCATGACAATTTCTCAGCATTTTTATTGACCTACCCAAATAGGTCAAAATAGATTTCTGTTCTAAGATAAATAGGTGAAAGGCAAATACCCTGATAAATACCCCGAAATTCTCGTGTGCATGCCAAACGCTTCCGTCACCAATGGGCAATTGAATCCGTAAAACAGACGATGAAGTTATTTCTAAAGCCTTAAAATATTGAACAGCTTGCTTCTACTTATTACAAAAATAGGCACAGGATATGAAAATTATTCGGCAAATATTAAAAACCCAGATTTTTTTTTTTTTTTTTTTTGGGGGGGGGGGCTCAAGATTTTTTATTTTAATTTAGCTAGAAAAACCTATATGTTTTCTATTTATTTTCTGTAAATTTGTTCATTTAATAGGGATTATTTTGTTTCTATTATGCTGCCTTTTATTATAATTAATTAAAAAAAAAACTTTTTCCACAAAATAAGTGTTTCAAAAAAAGTAAAGAGCTAAATTAAACCAAAAATGAGCAGAAATAAAGTCGAATAATTTTCCAAACTTAAACTACCGCAAAAATCATCATCATCATCATCATCAATAAATAATGGAACCCAAAACGAGCAGGAAGTTATAACAAATAACCGAGACAAACTCAAAACGAGCAAAAATTAAGAGAAGTAAGGCTAACACCCCTCCCCCTGTGCTTTCTAAAGACCGAAACATATTTTGCACTTTACTGAAACAAAAAGCGAATATTTTAGCTAGAAAAATCTATTTGTTTTTTCTTTAGTTACGGGTCCCCTTTAAATTGTCAAGTTTCCACAATTTTGCGATTATTTTATTATGCAGTTTTTTTTTTTACTTACCTTATGTCATATTTGAGTTGACATAGATGATTAAATATATACATGATCAAATATATACATGTAAAAATTTTCAGATGAAAATAAATAGCGATATCGAAAGCTTAAGCTAACAGAAATTATCCTATATTAGGGAGGCTAATAGCCCCTCAACAACCCAATCTCTATGCTATAGTTTGACTCATGCTCTCGTGAAAGCATTTAGACGGCAAAAATATAACAGTTCAACTTCAGTTCAATTAGTTACAAAGTGACATAACGCAGAAGATTAATCCAAGTGGCTATCCAAAGAAAGACATAAAAGCACTTGATACTGGTGACCACATATATAACAGACACTTAACAAACAAAACTCTTAACAAACGAACAAAACAAATAAAAAAGGAAATAAAACAACCAAATTATAACCAATCTCTAATCATGAAAATAAGACAAATATGCAAAAAATGATAATAATAATCGAAGCAAAAAAAGAAAAGGAAAAAAAACAAAACACGTCTATGAACCGAGACCCAAAAGAAGTTTTTTTTTATTTTACTCTTAAATAAAACACCCGAAAAACTATTGGTGATTCCGCATGTTTTTTTTGGCTGATGTTCTTTCTAATATTTGAACTACAAAACTGTTTAAAGCTAAAGTGAATATAAATAACCTCCTTCATTCTTAAAGTATTGCAATCAAAACTTTACTTTTATCAAGTTGCTCTTGTGTTAGTACATTCGTTCACGCTGCAGCGCCCCTCAAGCTTAGAGGTTATATAATTAGCTTTTTATGCCTCTAAACTGATTAGCTGTTGTAAAGTTTCCTTTCGAAATTATTTTAACCCTTTTCGGGACGAAACGACTGTTTTAAGGCATAAAATGGCAGAAAACGGCTATGCGCATACAGGCTGTAAAGAGGACCCATCATCAATGCCTCAGAAGCGGTTTATGGTGTTAAGTTGAAACTTTCAGCGTGTGTTGAGGGGCATGTTGAACAAAAAACCGAAGGTAGTATGTGTATACTGCTACTTGTTGTGGGGGATGCTGGACTAACCAAGAGATCTCTCCTCTCTGAGTTTCATTTGTCTAACCAAGAGACTATATTTGTTTCCTTCTACAGCTGCTGCCACTACCACTGCTACCAGTGTTGCAGTTATTACTATTACTAGTGTATATTTTTCGGGCAAAACTACTGTTATACGGTAACTGTTGTATGGCAGAAAAACCGGCACTTTGTTTTGTCTCAAATATCCTTTTGTTTCTCAAAAAAGATGCTAGAGCTTTAGGTTTTCGTTTGAATGAACCCTCTGTTGATGTTCTAAGACAACTGGTTCAGTATAATGACTCCTTAGAAAGAGCGAAAACATATAGCCTTCATCAGTTATCGCCCTTCTTGGGAAAAATATGGAATTTCATGTTTTTAAAGGTATAAGCTTGGAACCCCCGTTCCATGGTTCTCCGTTATGTTTTGGAATCAACGCAAGAAGTAAATTCTTTTGATATATTTATCATTTTGAAATACCATTATCAGATTTTGGGTTCAATCGGCAAGGGCCGCTCTTTACTTAACAATCCTTACCTTGAACGGTTTGATAGCTATAGCGTCCCCTCTTTGAAACTATAGTGTCCCTTAGTACCCCTTTCACTTGGAAGGCGTACTAGGTTTTGCTTCTCATTGTATGTGTACAGATAAAAAGACGTGATTACGTGATACTGGGAGTAACATCTAATTTAACATCTTTTAGAAATATATCATCAGTGGAATAATGGCACGATCTTTTTGGTTTGTCAAAAAGGGTGCTAGAGCTGTAGGTTTTTCGTTGGAATGAACCATCTCCTGATATTTTACTACCACCTGTTCACTACGATGACCGCTATAAAAGAACAAAAAAATCAGTGACTACCCTTCGCAGGAAGAACACAGGATTTTGTATTTTTGTAGGTAGGACCTTGGAACCTTTATTCCAGGGTTCTTGGATATTCGAATTTCGGGGTGTAATCACCATATAAACTGCACCCCTTTTGGAGATCTTTTCTCCTTTTTCTAAGACTTGGTGAATTTTCTTCGATGGGGTGAATTTCAAATTAAACGCAAATTTTTTGATGAATTAATATTTTCAAAATTCTATTTTAAAGTTCCGGTATCTAATCACGAGGGTTGCTCATTACTTAACGTGAACGGTCTACTACCGTCTCTTTTTAAATTATCCTGTAAAATAAACTATAGTCGACTTTTTTGATTTGCATAACCTGATGGCTAAGACTGAAACTCTTTGTAGATAAGAGAGGGCCAAAAGTTAATTGTTTTTCTCAGAGATTTCTTTACTAATTATGCGAAGCAATTTAATTCTATCTCTGAGTGGGACAGTATTTTATTCTTTATCTTTGTTGCACACTGTATTGATGCATCTTCAATTTCAGCTTTGAAAATGTATCTTTTTTTTTAACCTTAATCAGGATTGAGATAAATAAAGGTGGTTTTTAATAGGATTAGTATATTGTATACGTGTCAATACAAAATTGTATCTCACTCCTTATCTTTAGTCCAAAGCGAATCAGTATATCTACTGTCCTGGAATTTTTTTGGATTGTCCCCGATTTCCCCGAATGATAATTTGGCTCCTCGAAATCTACCTGAAAATTAGCGTCTGTAAATACACTAATGTCAATACGAACAAATCGTTAATATTTCATTTAGCTAATTTTCTTGGCTATTTCGGAAAACCCAGTTTTCTTTCGGAGAGATTCGGGGAAACAGAAATTTGGAGTTAGTGGAACCACTAAATGAATTAATGTATATCAAATTGTCATTTTGAAAATTAATCTGATTTTGAATCTTATTCTGAATTGAGACAAGAAAATGAGGTTTCAAATAGGAGTCTTCAAATCATTTTTCAAGTTTTGAAGTCAAATTTTCAAGAAAGGTAAATTTTTGTCACTTAAACAGGGATGTCTAGGAGCTGTGGCGTAATCTTTTGAAAACCCTGGTGGCAGGGAGGGGGGGGGGCAAAGTTGGTGCCAATTTTCTCAAATCAAATGAAAATGATTTGAAGCCTCTATCCTACTTTACTGTCCTATACTGTCCAACACTGTCCTACTTTGTTCCTGTCCATAAACAAAAAATAGTATTTTACTCTTTATCTTTGTTCCAAACTGAATCAATGGGCTATTTCTACTGTCCCTGAATTTTTTTTCGGTATTTCTCAAATTTCCCCGATGAAAATTGGGTTCTTTGAAATCTCCCTGAAAATTGATGTTCGTAAATACAGAAATGTCAACACAAAGTAGAAATTTTCGAAACAATTTTAGTTTTCGAAAAAATTTAGTTTTCGAAAAAATTTCGGGGAACCCAATTTTTTCTCAGGGAAATTCGAGAAAACCCTGGGAAAACACGGAATTGTGAAACAGTGGGCTGAATTGATGAACATTCAACTCCCACTTTGAATTTTTTTTTTATTTTGAAGTTTTTTTGCATTGAGATAAATTAAAGAGGTTTTTGGTAGGTGTTAGTATAGGTTTTTGCCTATTATATTCCCGTCGAAACAACACATTGAAATATTTAGGGATACTAACTATAAAATGTAATTCAATTAATATTAAGTATTTTAATGTTTTTTTGCTCTATAAATTCCCGTGGGCTTTGTCCCTTTAGATATTGAAGACGTAGACATAGTAGTAACTTGTTTTATATTACGACTTTAAGGCCTTTAAAAAGAGTAGAAAGTCCCTTTTGATCTCTCCTTCAAGATTTTTCTGCGACAAACGAGTGAGAATATGCAAAATTTGATGTTTAAGCTTTAGAAGAACTCTTTGAATGAAAAAATACAAAGAAGAAAAAATAAAATGAAGATGCGAAATGAAAAATAATTTTATAATGATTCTATTATAATGTTATTGTATTATTATTAAAATAATATTATTATATTATTACTTATTAATAAATTAGCCTATATATTATAATATTTTATATTTAGGCCTATGATATAACTTTAGAATATAGTTGTATATTACAATTTTATAATATAATTAGAAAATTATTTTATTTTTAACCAACTGCCTAAAAAAACGCACAGAAAGAGAAAAGTGGAACATATTTAGAGACTGAATCTTGACATTGATTCCTTTTCAATGACGTAAGAATCTCTTGCCCGGGAAGACCTCTATTGAATAAATGAAAAGTGTGTCCTTACTATCTTATGGGAAAACAAGTTTTTGTTATTTTTAAAGTCAATCATTTCGGTGAAAATGACTACGTTTGACAATGGCACGCACGTACGGTTTTTTTAGGGGGGAGTGGTAATAATAAAAACAATTATCTTCGATAGTTTGAATAAAAAGTCCCCAGAGATTCCGAAAAAATAGGGTTTTATGAGGGTTTCGAATAGAGTTTCGACTATTAAACATGCAATAAATGGCACAGATCCTCAATCAAATTATAATAAGCTTCTCAAATATTCCTAATCTTACATAACTAGTTTTTAAGCTTATAGTGTTAAAAATTTTTCCAAAATGAAATCAAATCTAACTTTTACAATAAATCGGCTATTGCTGCAAAATTTTTGTATTTTGCCTGAGAAGCAAAATTTTTAAAGAAATTGATGGAAACTTCATGGGCGGGTGTAAAAAGGGAGGCTTTAAATAGATTGGGATGGAAGAAGCGCGTGCATAGCTGTGTTGGCCTCAGGCGGCTTGGTGCTGCGGTGAGTTGTTAGTAGTAGTAGTAGTAGTGGTTTGCAACCTTTGCATCTAAAACATGTTACTTCATTCCATTTTTGGCGTCATTTTTCACAGAGTATTTTTAGGTAAGGCCGAAGATCGTGCTGTGTGCACAAAAAGAATCGAGACAGACCTAGAGACAAGAATTTATTTAAAGATAGGCATATGCGCAGGAATGATAAGGGGGGGGGTCCTTCCAGTCCCTCCTAGCCTCTTCCTGAAATGACTAATTCTCTTTAATTATCTTATACGAAAATAAAGAAGAAATAAAATGAAACAACGAGAACAAGGATTATTTTCAGCCAGTGATAAACGAAACAAGTCACATGTTACGGCAAGGACCTGCGCTAAGCCGCCAAGCTGCACCTGTAGCCATATATGGAACCAGTGCAAGGCTGTATCCAGGGGGAGTAGGGGTATAACCCCCTCCCCCTCCCCTTTTCTCTGTCTCGTAGAAAAATAAAAATTACATATAAACAAATTTTTGATGCGTTTCTCAACTTTTGTATGTACTCCCCCCCCCCGAACAAAAATCCTGGATGCAGCCCTAAGCCAGTGCCATCAATCTAATTTTTGAAGGGTTGTTTCGTTTAAGATTTGATATTAAGTCACCCTTTTGCTTTCATTATCTTAAGTTGGATTCTTTTTTCTGTTTTTCTTCTTTTTTTTCTTCAAGTTTGCTTTTTATTCTTAAGTACTTCAAAAAGCTAGGATTTTCGTTTTTCTTATAAATATTTTTTACTATTAGCCGCACTGAGGGCGGTTAGGCAGAAGTCCTTTCCAAAATATCTGCTTTGTTTTCGTTATTCACTAGCTGAAAATTATCTCCATGTTGTTTTGTCTTTTTGTTTCATCATTGTTTCGTCTTCATTATCAGATCATCCTTAGAACATATGTAGCATTAAATATGTTGCTTCAATATGTTTATCGTGTAAATAGCCTATTTTTGAAGTTCCACCAATCGCGTCCACATGGAGACGGTCAGAAGGAAACGTTGCAAAAGAGGAACGATAGGGAATTTAAAACTATGCATCCCGTATATAACGACCTTCCATAAGCAAATGGCGAGCACATTTTTTCAGCTATGTTAGTTTCTCCGGGCACATATAAGTGGTGGTCAATTGTAGTGGCGTCTGAAAAACTGTTATGAGGTTTGTTCCGATTTATAGTGCAATATTTGATGCATGTACCGAGGTTCAACTCTTAGGGTGGGCCAAGGAGATTCTTCAGAATGAGAGAGGTCACTTCAAAAAGGTTGTAGGCCCATGTTTTTCAGAGGATGCTTTAAATTAAAACTATACTTAATAAATGAATCTCTATTAAACACAAATAGAGCAAATAAAAAAAAATAATAAAATACGGATATTTTGAGCTTCCACCCCTCCCCCACGACTCCTTCTGAAAAGAAGTAGGATATAATTCACCATTTGCATAAAACTTAGTAATGACTTGATTTTAGTGTGGTTTCATGAGGCATTTCGAATAATGGGCGAGTGTATCCTGATCACTTCCCAATACATCACTCTTGGATCTTTAGGGGTTTATACTAATTAACCTCTCTGGGAGTTCGACAACCCTTTCTAATAGAAATTGCCATTGATTCTAGGCGTTTAATCCCCCCCCCCCCCCCCCCGCTGGAAAGCACCCCTCCGTTGAAAATAACCCCTCCCCGGAAAATACCCCCCCAGAAAATACAAAAGAAACTGAAAAAAAACGCATCAAAAATGCAAAATTAATTTCTACTCCTTTATGATTTCTGGGAATATTTCTGGTCTACGCTGTTATTATGAAAGTAAAGGGTAATATTAAGCCCTAAAATGAGCAGAATTTACTCTGTATAGGAAGAGGACTGCCCCCTCCTCATCCACAACCTTCACCTCATGGTCGCAGATATTTCGAAGTATTCATTAGATCAGAAATTGAGAGTTCAAGTCCCTTTTTTATTTTATAAGTCGAATGTGATTGGAGACTAACCAGCCTCGGGGGAGGGGGGCGAGTATTTTCCAGGGATGTATTTTCCGAGGGTTGATTTTCCGCGGGGAAGGGTAAACGCCGGCCACCATTGTCATCACAATATCTATTAGAACAAATTGTTGCTTATCAGCCACACTAGTGCAAATTAAGATTCCTAGTTGTGTCTTTTGAAAGTTCATAGCCATCCTGTTGAGGGGGGCTAAATCCTTATCATAATAAATTTAACCATAAAAATTTGTCAGATCTTAACAAAAATTAATCGAGACTCCAATCGATGCAGCTTATTTAATTTGAAGGATTGGAATACAAATTGAACTTTCCATAAAAATCAAACTTTTTGTTTTTGAATCATTACACCTTCCATCTCCCAACAACAATATAGGGTCTCCTCAGCACAACAGTTTTAAGAAACATAATTTTTTTTTTTTAGCCTCTTTCTGGCTCCTGTTTCGGAGAGGGACCATGCTCTAAGACCAAGTTTTATCTTTTATTTTAGAATTCTCTGGGGTCAGTGGCTCAGTGTGTTAATTTCAATCTGTTTATCTATCAGTTCAGTCTGTTTTGAATATGATATTCAAAACAGAATATTCAAACTTCGGTACTCCTGTATTAAACGTACTCTTTTATATACTGCAATGGAAACCAGTCACGAAAAACCCGTTTTTGACGGGTTAATTCAAGACACCGCTATACTACGTAATGATATATGCTATGATTTACCCCCCCCCCCCTAATATGTAAATATAAAGGCCAAATTTGTTTCTAAACTATTATAAATTCATCCTATTTTATTTCATTAGCATTAACCAAACTAGCAGTATATAAAAGAGTACGTTTAATACAGGAGTACATACTCTTCTACCAAAAAAAGTCAAAACCTTCAGCCCTACTCCTTTCTTGGAAATAATTTTTCATGCTTTTATTCCACCTCAACCCACCCCTCTATAAAATTATTTCTGTTGGCGTCTATGTGAGAATACAGACCATTACTTTCCATCCACCCTGGTTGCTTAAAACTGGAACTGCTCCAACTTGCTTCTGCCCTAACGTTGTTTTTTTGTATTTTTTTTTTTTTTATACCAAGATGAACACTCCCACCGTTCAGAGCTAAATTTTCCACAATTAGTGACAATAGTCCTAATATAACCAATATTTATTCTTAACACGGCAAATAATGACATCCCTTTAAAAAAAAAATGCAATTGACATGATTTATCAGTCATATCAAAAAGATAAAATAATGAAACAACATATTTTTGGGCGTGTAAAAATACTAAGGAATTCGTTGATAAGTCTGCTTTAATCAGCAATGACTCAACCCTTTAAACAAACAAAGAAGTGGACCGTTCTTTAAAATGCAATTGTAGTCTCATTTATTACTTTATTAATTCATTTATTAATTGACGATGAAGACGCGGAGCTTCAAAAGAAAGTTACTTTTTGTAATCTTAATATTCTTAACTTATCTTTCATTCTTTTCCGTACCTCAAAACGTCATGTGCCAAATCTTAGACATGTCTGATACAATGACGATAACTCAACTGACGAAAAAATGTTCTAAAAGTGGTCTTTTATGTTGCAAACTGTTTTCACGTATTTTAGATAACGTACAGTTTGGCTTCATCAGCTTTCCCTTTATGATCTCCACGCATTGTGTCCCAAACCAGTGGTGCCAATTGGAAGGAGAGCGGGAGAAAATTCCCCTCCTTTTTTTTTTCAAAATACCTTTTTTTTTTTTCGAATCCTCATTGAAAAATACCACTTTTAGAGTCTTCATCGAAGAAAATCGAAAAAACTGCCCCCTTCTAAATTTTTAATATACATTTGGTCCCCCGCCCAACTTTTTCGTGAATTTTTGCCCCTGTTCCAAGCCTCTTTACCAAGGCCGTATCCAGGGGGGGGGGGCGGTTTGACCCCCCCCCCCCCGAAATTTTTGACCGAGTCGAAAATAAGTCGAAAATTAGTAAAACCTAGGTAAAAATCAGTAAAATTAGTCGAAAACTTAGTCAAAATTAGTACCCCCCCCCCCCTCCTGAAAAAAATCCTGGTTCCGCCCTTGCTCTTTACAGAATTCTACGATGAGTGAGCTTTTACAAAATATGCCTACGTTAAAATGCGAAAAAATGGTAGGCCTACATTTGAGCCTTAAAAAAAAAAACTTTTTCACGTAACTCAATTCCCTGCAAATTTCACCTTTGCCTCTGTTTGTCGCCTGCTAAATTGAAAATGACTCAACTGTTAAATGAAACAAAGAAACTGCGGGTTATTTTCTTACAATTTCCGCTGAAGCCGTCTGTCTCTCTTCCTAAATCCCGGTTGTAAACAAATTCAGACACTGATCTGGGAACAGGCAATAGTTAGCTCATGAACACAACCATTCTGACAGGAGTAAAACAAGATAGAACAAATAGTAACTTTAAGAGCACGTATTAAAAAGTTCAACATAGTTCATGTGGTAGAGTTTATTTAACGAGGGGTTTAATATTCTGTTTGTTGCAAGTGTATAATAAATCCCACCTCCGACATTATCTTCAGCCCTAAAGTAGAAATTTCTCAGTAAGTTAAAAAGTAATTAAAAGGAAAATTCTTAAGTACAGAAATATGGCTAGCTATCGACCAATTTCTGTGTTTGTGTTTTACAAAATTTTTGAGAAGGCGATGCTTTCTCGTATTATTTTCTCACTTCTAAAGGGAGAGTCGGTTTCAATTTGATTTTCGAACAAATCATTCAATTGAGCATGCTTGTGCCTATTTATTGAACTATGTTCATTCTTCACTAGACTTTACAGAAATATGGATAAAGCGATTGGAACACCATTTTAGCTGATATATCAAATCTTTTCTTCAAATCTTTGATCCCAAACATTTTTAGACTTGCCACCTCCCCACCCACGTGAAAATTTATTAGCTGACTCTTGAGTAAACCTCTGTTTGGAACAAAGATAAAGAGCAAAATCTAACGATAAACCTCTTTAATCTACGATAAACCTCTAACGATAAACGATAAACCTCTTTTATCTACGATAAACCTCTAACGATAAACGATAAACCTCTAACGATAAACGATAAACCTCTAACGATAAACGATAAACCTCCAGATAAACCTCTTTTATCTACGATAGTCCAGAACAAGACCGTATCCAGGATTTCCCCCCCCGGGGGGGGGGTTGTAAAAAACTTTTTAAAAACATCAAAAATGTTATTTATGAATTTTTATGTAATTAAATTGGGAATTTGAAGATACATCAATTCTGTTTAGTGTTTCCACTGTTCTCAAATTTTTCAGAGTTCCCCAAATTTCTTAGAAACCAATATTGGGGTTTCCAAAATCTCCAAAAAATTTGACTCAACGGAAATTAACGATTTAAGATAAGATAGATAAGATAAGTTTTATTCTTCATTAAATACACATACAAAATTACATGTTATTAATCCCTCAAAGGCTTATTGGCCTGTACAAAGAGGGACGACATATGAATTACATACTCATAGATAAAAAAACAAAAGAAAATTTAAAATGATCACTTACTCACATATGAAGGAGAAGAAAAGGAAATATAGGTAAAATGGAAACTATAGAAAAAATTAGAATAAATAAACTAAATTTATTAATTATATTAAATAGACTCAAAAAAAAAAATATATATATATATTATTATTACTATAAGCGAATTCCTATCGTCGAAACAGAATTATGTGTATTGTCAGGTAGAACCAACATCGTAATAGCTGTTACGATAATATTCATAACTCTTATCCAAGATATTAAAATATCATAACTTAAGCCATGTACAGCCCTTTTAAGCTTATATTTAAAACTATATAAATTCCAATTCAATCAGCTCTGCTTATTTCTTGGATAGATAGCAAAATTGACGTTTATGGATTATTTCAGTCTTAAGGCTTATAATTATTGGACTGTAATAAAATGGTACAAAAGCAATAAAATTTAACCCGTCTTCTTGAATGCTACTCCTTAGTGAACTATACAAGTTTCAGCAATAAATATTGATAGTCATACCTGAGGCCTGGGAGTCATAGCGCAGAGAATTTGGTGGTGTTAACGTTTGTGTATTTACAAGTGTTAATTTGGAGGGAGATTTCAAGGAACCAAATTTTCATTTGCTGAAATTTTGGCAATTCCCAAAAAATTCAGGGACAGTAGAAGCACTGATTTAGTTAGGGACAAAGATAAAGAGCGAAATACTATTTTTGTGTTTACAGAAGTATAAAAGGTTAATCCTTGTAAATACATCTTTTTTTTATCCCAATCTTAATTAAAGTTTAAAACCAGATACATTCTCTAAGTGGCATTTTGATGCCAAAAACGTCTCTTTTGCTCAAATTCCGGATCAAAACCGTATTTTTACTGGACTATACTACGACTTATTGTTTATGTAATGGCCGCCCATAGGCTGAGAAAGGTTACTTTAAGAGTTAAAAAAATAAAAAAATAAAAAATAGCGTTGGTAGTTTGAAGAACTATGAAGCTACTGTGATATACGGAAAGTGACGGCAAATACCGTGAAGAAGAAAAAAAAAATGTTAACATCCTGTGATCTTTCAGACATTAGCAATCGATACCGCAGAGCTGATAACCACATTTCACGCATTTAGTTCAAACCCTGTTTGCAGGGACAAGTATACATGGACATCCAGATTTTTTTTTGGGGGGGGGGAACTAGAGTTCTAACCCTTCTGTGTGTACGAGCCCTGCTGCGAATTTTAAAATATATTCAATTTGCTTGATTATTTTTGAGATTTTTGACAATTTCAGAAACCGATAATTATTTTGTCAACCTTTTCAATAATTAAGTCAAATCAAGAACTTATCATGTGTTATGTACCGTGCGTTTTGTAAATACCCTTTCCTAATGTTATAATGTTCTAAAAAAAAAAACATGTGAAGTATTAGGTCTATTGTTTTCAAATCGACATGCAAAAAAAAAGAGTTATTATCACGAGACAAATGTTGTTACCAGGCGAAAAAAAATGTGTCTCACTTACCAGCTTAAATTTGTTATTCTTTTTGAGTTGCTTGACAAATTTTGTCACGATCTTGTGTTCCGATTTTGAAGCAGAAAAGAAATAAAGTGAAAATAACTTCGAATGTGTAATAATAGTAAAAAATTAAACTTAGCAAAAAATAATAAAGTGTGAATATTAGGGCTACAATAATAATTACACCCAGTTCTGACCAGGGTCGAATCTCCAGCATTTTTATTGGTGGGGGGGGGGGGGCAGAGGGGTTCATATCCGGCTAGTCAAGGGGTAAGGGCGGTATAATATTTTTTTCTAGATTATTGGGGGGGCAACTACCCCCTGCCCCTCATTTGGGGAGTTCGAAGGCCCCTGGTTCTGGCCTTACATATTTGATAATTTTTCCTCATGATGGTTTATTCAAGTGTTTTAAGGTTGTTTGAAAAGGATGTAAGGGATTAATAATGAAACTAGCAGCCTGGTCGTGAATAAACTGTAAATTTGATTTTATTATGTATATTTATTTATACATATTTTTATTAGATATCAATCATATTTAATTTTTTGTTTCAAAATAATCTGGTGTTTGCATTCAGTTTTAGTAACATTTTTGAAGACGCCAGTAAACCTGAGTAAAACATAAGAGACCCAGACAAAGGTTCTTTGCCCTCTTTGACATCATTTTCGGTTGAAAATCATCAGAGCATGTCCCACAGTTGTCGATAACTAATTGTTAACCACCGTAAAGTTTCACTTGCCGTTATCCAAAATAGAAGCTGTGCATTCTTTGCATTCCTTCCCAATTTCGGTTTTTTGTATTATTTAAAAACTCCCTATCACGCTCTTTCGTAGATGGGAGGGGGGGCATCTTCAATCTCATAATCATTTTTCCATTGTCTGTTTTTTCTCAACCCTTGTATATATTAATGCTAGAATTTTCACATCGACCATTTTTGTTTATGTATAAGGGACGGATAGAGAATCCCCGCCCCCTTAAGAGCCTCCGGAGAACCCCGCGAAGAATTATCGTACAAAATATTCTAAATATTAAAACAGCTAATTTTTTAGACCATACTAAATCTCATAATTATTTTTCCTCTGTGTCTTATTTTACCTCAACCTTTTTCATACATTAATACTAGAATTTTTTAATCGACCAATTTTCTAACTGATGACCATTCCTCAAAATAGGGGCGCAGAGAATCCCCGCTTCCTTAAGAGCCCCCGGAGAACCCAATGAAAAATTGCTGTGCTAAAATGTTAAACAGCTGATTTTTTTAGACCTCAAAAGTCTAATTGGAAAAACTTCCGGTCTAATGCCATTGTCCCCATAGGTCTTCAGCATTGTCAATACCGCTACCAATACAATACTATATATTGCATTCTCTCATAATTCAGGTTTTGTGTATTGTAAAATTCGCTATCTGCCAAGTATGGAGTGGGGGAAAGTACCCCCCCCCCTAAATATCATGATGCTTCTTTCGATTTTGTTTGTTATGACACAGCTTTTTTCAAGCAACACTTGAATTTCTTAACTTGAATAACAACACTTGATTTTTTTTTTTAAATTCATAATAATTCCTCAGATCACACTGCCTTTCCATTTACAATTGAAACGGAAATCTATTGATAGCGGGTAAAAAAAAAATAAAATAGACAGTAACAATGAAAAAAAAAATTAATACGAAAAATAATGATACGAGTCTGAATATTTTGGCTTCACACTCAGAAACCTTTACCAACAGGAAATATATATATATATATATATATATATATATATATATATATATATATATATATATATATATATATATATATATATATATATATATATATATATATATATATATATATATATATATCCTCCTGAGACCTGACCATAGAAATACTTTCCTGATTATGTTCATTTCTTTGTAGTTGACTTCAAAAAAAATCATTTTGACCATTGATCAACTAAAAAAAAAAGTTGACCCCCCCTCCCTCCCTATGGAGGATGTCCACAGGTGTGGACATTGGGTCTCTATCGAGCTAAGAGTATAGTAAAAATCTGTTTCGTCTATTAAAAGAGATATGTCAAAACGTTGAAAACAAAACATTACTCTTCATGAAATTTCTTGAAGCAGTTGTTGTCTTTTGTCAAGCAGAGAATGATTTTACACTGCGAGCACATCCATCTTGAC
This sequence comes from Artemia sinica, assembly GCA_027921565.1. NCBI lineage: Eukaryota > Metazoa > Arthropoda > Branchiopoda > Anostraca > Artemiidae > Artemia > Artemia sinica. Next base: position 67,649,875 of record CM051261.1, on the reverse strand, counting down.
CTTTTGCAGCATCCAGGCCTTCTGCATCGGGCTGCATTCGCCAAGTCACAAAATTCTGGTAGATGCAGTGCAGCTCTGGCATATGGGGGAGGGATTGGCCTCTTTTTCACACTCAAAACACGGTGTTGAGTTTCACCCAATGGCTCTTCGTTGCTATTTTCTTGACCCCGTGACTCCGAGCTTCCAGATAATTGAGCAAAAACTCGGCCACGTTGAAACGAAGATCAATGAGCTGTTTGAGGTCACCAGAAACTTCTGGGCCATGGCCTTTCAGCTCATGAAATGCATTGGCTAGTGCAGCATCCACAAAATGATGAAACAGACGCACAGTCCATTTTTTAGTACGCGTCTCAAATCGGTAATAGCTGACCATGCGGTCCACAAGGTCGACCCCACCCATGTAGGTGTTGTAGTCGGAGACTACTTGTGGACATTTGACCTGCACGTAAGACCCCTGGCGCTTGTCATACCGTTTGACCTCTGTCTCCTCTTCTATACCTTTGCAGTTTGAAGACAGGAGAACCACTTTGTTATCATACCACTGGGTCACGGCTACTTTTCTATCTGAGCGCACAGACATGACAGAGGTTCCTCTGCCCTTTCTTTTCATTTCTGTTTCGGTAAAATCGTTGGGCCGTTGGCACCCAAACGGTTTTTCATGATAGTTCCGGTCGCATTTATTTTTCTTTCAGCCAGCATGTCGAGGAGCTTAACAGACGAGAAGAATCGGTCAAAATAGAGGTATGTACCTTCTGGTAGGGTCTCAGACAAGCGCAGTACGATCCCAGCTGACAAGCCATGTGCTACCAGCTGTTCTCCCAGGGTGGTGGCTCCCTGGTAGATTTGGAAGTCAAGTATCAGCCCTGAGGAGCTGGCAAGGACAAAATTCTTTAATCCAACCGGATTGGGCTTGTTAGGTACATATTGCTTGAGAGTCGACATACCCTGGAAGGGTATCATCTGTTCGTCAATTGAACAGTTCCTGTCACGTGGCAACTGGAGACAGATATTCCTGAAGTTGTCAAGGATCGGCTGCACCTTCCAAAGCCTATTTTTGTTTTTTTTTTTCGTCTGAGATTTCTGAATCAACAACGAACTTCAGGTTTGACCGGATTGTGAAGAATCTGTCTCGAGTCATCTTTTGTGATATGGCTTCCACCCTAAACTTCCCAGACCAGTACATGCGGATCCGAGGAAACTTGAGGTTCCCCATCAGGATGACAATGCCAACAAAATTTTCAGCTCGTCTGGAGTTACATTCAAGCTTTTGTGGTGGGCCAACTGATAGTTGTAGTTCATGCAAAAAGCTATACGTTCGAAGAAGCTCTCCGGGTAATATTGCAAAAAGAATTGTTCTGTACTCCAATCGTCGTGGTCCTGGAAATGAGCGGGGCCCACGTCCGGGCCACGATGATTATCGAACCGCCGAGACTTCCTCCAGGACAAGGTTGCTGCTACTTTGTCAGCCTTCAAGCGTTTGGCACGGGTTGCTAAGGGTACGTCATCATCAGATTCTTCATTTTCAACATCTGGAAGAACAGCATAACTGCTTGATGACGGAATGGCTGCAACAGCTGGTTCACCATCACAGTCTGAAGACGACAAGGAGTGGTTTTTTATCCATTCCTCATCATCATCTAAATCAGAGAGGTCCAGGTCACTCTCATCGAGCATTCCAAGGGCGTCATCAAGGGAAACTACAATAAAGGAACAGGTTCAGTAAGCTTGAAACTAATAGCTAGATAGATAGATAGATAGATAGAGATTGGCAAAAGAACTATCACAAACCCTAGTGGACCAAATTTGCATTTCTTAGTAAAAAAAAAAAATACAATAACAAAATAATACAATAACAACACATAGTTACCAATGTAACGAAAACACGACAGGTAACAGTCAGAAAACACAAAATACAAAAGTCATAAATATAGGTCATAACTATAAAATATTTTTAAGGTCATAAAATAAAAAGATAAAAAGGATAACAAATAAAATAACCAAATTCAACAATGAAAAAATAATATATACAAAATAGTTTAATTTTTAGCAGACTTACGGGTTGTGATTTTGGTTGATTTTATTTGCAAAAAAAGGGAATAAAAGTTTTTTATAAAGTAAGGAAGAAAAGGGTATGGGAGACAGAATGGGGTGGGTAGGGACACTTTACGGGGGTGGCGATTTCTTATGGGTGAGTGGCGGCTAGGCTGTTGCCAATTTAGTAAATAAAACAATCATTGGCTTCTGCTATCCCCATTAGAATCAAGATTTGAACTACGAAAAATCAACCCTAGCTTTTTGCTCGATTGGAACCGGGGGCCTGTCCACTTACGTGGACATGGAGGTTTTCCAATTTCCAAAAGATAAAACAACTGTCTACAATCAAGAGAGTACACCTGGATTTTTCGCTATCCCCTTATTTTATCTTTCTAGGTTGTAAATCTACGAAACACTGTTCAGAAAATCTAAAAAATCATTAGAATCAAAGATGGAACGAAAAATCAACCCTAGCTTTTTGCTCGATTGGAACCGCCTGTCCAGCAGACGTGGACATGGAGGTTTTCCAAGTTCCAAAAGATGGCACTTATCAAACTAACTGCTTTTAAAACTTTCTAAGCACTGTCTACAATCAAGAGAGTACACCTGATTTTTCTCAGAACTCGTTCTCACCACTTTCTTTTTTTTTTCTTTTTTCTTACCTTTGCTTTTTTTCTTATTCTTTTTTTCATCTCCTTATTTTAGCCTTTTCTAGTTTGTAAAAACACCACTAAAAGTCGCAGAAACTTTCTGAAAAAAATCGTAGATGGCTTTCCAGGTCCAAAAAGCACGTTGAAATAACGAAATCTTTGCTAGATGGCGAGGCCTTTGCACAAAAAATATTTTATGGGGGTGTCCACAGACGTGGACACCAGGTCCCAGGAGGATATATATATATATATATATATATATATATATATATATATATATATATATATATATATATATATATATATATATATATATTATATATATATATATATATATATATATATATATATATATATATATATATATATATATATATATATATATATATATATATATATATATATATATATATATATATATATATATATATATATACATATATATATATAAAATGCAGCTTAATCAGAACATGAAAAAAATATAGAAAATATACAAACGCTATACAAAAAAGAAGAAAAACAAAAGAAAATAAGAATTTAAACAAAATCCACTTAACAATAAACAAAGCAAGAATTTCTGCTGTATGAATTCAAGCTGGTCATTCCTCAACTGAGACGGCTTGAGGATCCGCCCACCACCACCTCCACGCCAATATCGAAATTTTAAGAACATTTGTCCTTATAAAAGCTAAAACATAAGAGACATTTGTGTAAACCAGAAGCTTCTTATTTGCATATTAGCAACCAGGTAGGTTATGAGTTCAAACCCCTCCCAAACAGAAGCCAAACATACTTCAGGTATTATCGCTTTTATAGCTGTGTTGTATCGCTGATACGTCTTGCATTCCCTCCCCATTTAAAATTTGGTTTAAATTTCCCTCCCCATTTCCCTCCCCATTTAAAATTTGGTTTAAATTTTGACCTATAATTGGGCCATTCTTGGTATCAAATCACAACACACCTCCCTCCCTCTCTCTTAGTGCTTTAGTTCGGCAATCCTTGTTTTATTTATACATGAGAATAAAAATATTAATTAAAAACAATTCTTTTTGTATATGTATACATATATCTTTTCCTAGACGAAACGTAAGTAGCTAAATAATAGCTAAACTTACGAGCAGTTTTACTCGGATCCTTAATGCTCTAGTAGAGTATTAGCGTGACATTGTAGACCAATTAAATGGAAATATGTTTAGAAGTTCAGGAGAAAGCTCCTGGCGTCGTTATAACACCAGTATCGGCTAACCCTGGTATCTCCTACCCCAACAGATAAAAACCTATAAGCATAGCTTGTTGCATGTTTCTTTGTATAAACAAAGTACAATTAATGTTCGCATTCTTTATCTCCCGAGATAAAGGTTAAAAAATGGTGAAATGTTACAAAAAAATTGCTGGCTTCAAAGTGGAGGAATTACTTCTCAGATTGATCCAGCATGTGCATGACAGATGGGGAGAGGAAACACTTTCAAATCTCCCGAGATAAAAGTTAAAAAATGGTGAAAGGTTACAAAAAAATTGCTGGCTTCAAAGTGGAGGAATTACTTCTCAGATTGATCCAGCATGTGCATGACAGATGGGGAGAGGAACACTTTCAAATCTCCCGAGATAAAAGTTAAAAAATGGTGAAATGTTACAAAAAATTGCTGGCTTCAAAGTGGAGGAATTACTTCTCAGATTGATCCAGCATGTGCATGACAGATGGGGAGAGGAACACTTTCAAATCTCCCGAGATAAAAGTTAAAAAATGGTGAAATGCTACAAAAAAATTGCTGGCTTCAAAGTGGAGGAATTACTTCTCAGATTGATCCAGCATGTGCATGACAGATGGGGAGAGGAACACTTTCAAATCTCCCGAGATAAAAGTTAAAAAATGGTGAAATGTTACAAAAAAATTGCTGGCTTTAAAGTGGAGGAATTACTTCTCAGATTGATCCAGCATGTGTATGGGAGATGGGGAGAGGAACACTATGGGGTGAGGCAGATAGAAAACTTTCGAAAGTCTCGAAGAAATTTTTACTTTTTTTGGTACACAATATTAGCGTTTTTAAGCTTTAGAGGGGGGCGCGGCCCCCCAACTTCTCGATCAATTCCACAATTCCTTTTTTGGTTTGTTCTCCAGCATGAAAGTGTTGAAACTCGTCATGTGATTCATTTAACCTGTAAAGGGCTGGGCACACTTAGCTGATTTCGGGATCTGATTTACCTTAAGAACAAGCCAAAAGGACGACCTAAAAAATCTACTATAATTTCAAATATATTGCAGCATTGAAAGTTATCTGCGAAGCTTTGAAAAAGGGTAACGACGTTTTATTAGGCGAAGTTTGTGAAAGAGACTCAACATTCATCTTTGTGAATGTTGAGGGTTTTGAATTCCTTGATTTTATTTTTTCATTTTTAATGCCTAGCTTAGTGGAGACTTGCAATATTTTACACACAAAATGTCAGTGGCGGATCCAGAGGGGGACGAGGAGGTGCCCCCCTAACTTAGTCTAAAGTGGTGTAATTTACGTAATTAACGCAAGTTTTTATCGGATTAACCTATTTTGCTGAAATCAGCGCTGATTTTAAAAGAAATCGGCGTCGATTTGAGCTTGAAAATTTTTCTAATTTTCGGCGCTGATTTGCAAAATCAGCGCCGATTTTCATCGTGATCATCACAAAAAATAGGGATACAAATAAACAGTCAGCCATAGATGTCTGTGGTGAAAGACCCCGCTACTGAGCTGAAAACTAAGCTGAGATCAATCATGCAACTATTAATAAACTCCAGTTGACTATTTATGTCCATGTTTTTTTGTTTTGAAAATCTCGCGCAATAATTTTTTCTTTCTACCAATTTTTCGTACCGCTATCGTTTGTCCACTGATGCTGAAATCGGTTCCCGAAATCAGCTACGTGCGCCCAGTCCTTAAAACTGTAATTCTGTCACAACTTATCCTGATTAGATGGCGTTGACATCTTCCAAGCTTTAACAGCCTGACTATTTCAAACCATGCCTAGCACAAGCTAACCATTTGATGCACAGAATTCTATAAGTCGCAAACAGGCAATAATGTAAGATCTTATTTTTGGAGGGAGGGGTTGGGGACTTGCGGTTTTTATGCCAAACGTGTGAATCATGAACATCGACCGATTGTTTTTCTTTAGAGGAGGGGACCGAATGCTTGTCCTCCTATGTACATGGTTGGCACATTTAGGTGACTTTTCATTTTTGGTTTTTGATGTTTTTCTTTGATCTTTGCTTCAACATTTAGTCACACCTCAATGTGCTATGTGGCAAATTGTGGCAAATCACACCTCAATGTGCAGTTCGATTAGTTGTGGTGGTGATAATATATGAGCGACGTTTAGACACGGGACTCAGTCTTGAATCAAGTCACAAAAGGTCTATTTTGTTGAAAATTTTGACCAATAAGATTCATCAGACTAATAAAGTTGTAAATTCAAAGAATTTAAGAGTATCAGTTCAGCAAAGAATTTGCTGCACCGAAGATGCAGCATTTTGCGCTGTTTCAGAAGAAACCAAACTGCTGAATGTTATATGTTGTAGAATGTTTTGTTTTTTAGAATGTGACACAATCATGATACAATTTAATTAGTTGTAAGGATGATAACAATTAAGCGACGTCCAGTGCTGGACCTAGTCTTGGATTGAGACAAAAAAGCTCAACTTTGTCGAACTTTCGACCAGTCAGATTGAAGGTCTGACAAATAAGATAATTAATTCAAAGAATTTGAACACCAGACTGAAGATTAACGTTTTGCACGTGCATTTCAGAAGAGATCAAACTCTTAGTCCAAGGCTGAAGACCAAGGCTAAGGAGTAATAAATTACTCCTTGCCCCTCTAGAGCGCGTCTTTACTATATGCAGGGAAATACAATAAATTATTATTGTTATTACATTCAAAGCCGTTCCTAAGGTTGGTGGTGTCTGGGGAAAAATTAATTAGTGTCCTCTCTCCGACCTAAACATAAGCTAAAACAGCCAAATTAAAGTGAAAAATTAAAGTGGGCAATCTCCAACACCCCTCCCAGCTGCTGCGCCTGGGGCATCTGGCCCGGTTAGCCCTCCTTCCCCGTTGAATGGTTCTGATTACATTTTGGTTGTCATAGGTAATAAAGGAAATATTTAAGTTTCTCCTAAAATGCCACTTAAAAACACTATGTCTGCTTTGACCTTGAGCACGGCATCTAGACGCCGCTGTATAAACTAGTACTGAAGTATGATTGAGGTTAGCAAAAGACCTTAATTGTCCTTTGTTCCAAGATTTTTTTCCCTTTTCTTAGAAGTAATTTTCTAAAGGTATTGGCAGTTGTTATCCAAAAGGCCTGGTGTAATTTTTTCTTTGTATCAGATTAAGATGTTTATTATTATTCCAAATTGACTACCCACGTTAGATAGATGGGGCCACCTTGTTTCATAGTATCGAATTCGGCTGTTAGGCTACTTAACAAAATATGTATTTATACATATTTAATAGTATTTATACATATTTAATTTATTTTATTTATACATATATTAATTTATACATATTTAATAATAGCAAATAGTATTTACTAAACAAAATATGCTCAAGTCTTATTTTACTGCTTGCAGAAATACTTGGGAAAGATGCGGTAAGAAAAAATTATATACTCTTTCTAGAAGGCTTATAACACTACTGTTTTTAATGAGAATGCTATTATTACCAGAACTTTTAGTTTTTTATGAAAGTTTTACTTGAGGATTTCCTTTGTTGTGGTCACAGTTTATATAATTATCCAGTATGATCATTCCCTATCTCACCCATTATAAAAACCCGGACCGAGTTGCGAGTGCTCCAGAGAACATAGAAACATAGGCGGCATCAGATCTTTTCACGGGTAGACAAGTCAGACGCGAAACAATCGGAAACAAGTGGAAACCCGCTATTACGAATAATGCACTTAGTAACCATTTCTCATTGATAGACGCAAACACACTGATCCATAACTGCACGAAGAAAGTGGGAGGAGCTTTTTGTTCGCACCGAGAACTAAGACCAGAAATGATCTGCGATAAGCTTTACTGTATAATTATATGAACTGTGGTTGTGGTGGCCGAAACAACTTCGTAAATATAGTCGGACTACTAATGCAACAATGATGCCATCTATCTTTCATTGCCTCTAGCCGTACCATTAATTGTTCATTTTGTAAAAATATGCTTGTACCCGAAAAACTGTAAAAGGATACATGTGTGATCTTCAAGGGATATCTGAGAATTTCTAGGGGGAGGGGGAAACGAGGTATTGATGAATTTTAGAATTCACGTACGCTAGGTAGCGCGTGCAAAGCATGGCCAAAGTGTAAATGAATTCTTAGACCACACCGGCTATGCATGAAAAAAGAGGAATAAATATGAATAAGAAAAACGAAGATATTTCCAGCCAGTGAAGAAAGGAAAGACAGATATGCAGATATTTCGATCGAGCACTAAATTAAAAGAGAACTCTCGAAGCAACGATGGAAAAAACATGATGAAGAATGAAAGAGGATATTACAAGCTATAGAAAAACATAACCATCCAGGGTTATCCTGTCACCTTTGCTTGGAAAGGGCCTATTTTAATTTAATACTTTGTGTTTGAAGTTTGTGTTCTTCAAAATATTTATAAGTTATGTGAAATAGTTTTTGTTTACGTATTAATTTATGTAAATTTGTTATTTCCTACACACCTGTTTGACTTCAGGGACAGACATACAACATGATGCTTTGTTTTTCCTTCTGAAGTTTTCTTTTTTGTTGAAGAGCATTAGAAGCACTGCTGATATTCAACCTCTGTGTTTGAATTTTGTTATTCTTCGTGAGTTTCTCAAATGCATACTCATTCCGCAAAAAATTGATTTTTGCATATAGTATTTTATTTTAATTGAAGAACTTGAAAAAAGAGCAGGCGTATCAGAAATTTCAGTTATTTCTTTGAAGGAGAAAAAATAATGTTCATTGGAGCTGTTTTGTAGCAACACTGTTTTACTTTTTAATGCTTTGGACAGCAATTTTTAAATAGACCTCAATAGAGGCGCAGCGGCTATTCAATTTCTGTGTTTGAGTTTTGTTATTCTTTGGGAGTTCCGCAAATGCCTACGCATTCTGCAAAAAATTGCCGTCTTCATATAGTTTTTTTTTTTTCTTTTTCACTTAAAAACTTGAAATACCAGTGTCTTATTGGGCATATCAGAAATTTCAGTAATTCTTTGGAGGAGATAAAATAAAATTTTTTTTTTCAACTGAAAGTAAGGAGCAGCATTAAAACTTAAAACAAACTGAAATTATTACGTATATGAAGGGGATTGCCCCCTCCTCAACACCTCGCTCGTTACACTAAAGTTTTTTGGTACTTTTTAAAAAAGCTTCTTATTGTTCTAGTTATAATTACCCTTGTTTTTCGGGAGTCTTTCTTAAAGAATTGGGACAAAATTTAAAATTTAGCGTAAAGAGCAAGGTGTCGAGGAGGGGACAATCCCCTTCTTATATGTAGTAATTTCCGTTCGTTTTAAGTTTTAATGCTGCTCCTTTCTTTCAGTTGAAAAAACATCTGTTTTTTTTTCAATTCAATTTCTGATCGTTTTTTAAATAATGCCAGGAATCTGCGTTCACATCTACGAAAAATCCCTCCCCACGGATGTATTCTCTAGCCAATTTAATCTTAAAGAAAATTTACCCCGGGCATTTACCCTTAACTTCTCCACGCGTAAAATTGAGTCGGCAAAGAGAAAGCAAGACATACGAAAAATTTTGTATAGGAATTCTGGCAAATTCCCCCAATGTATAATTTTGCCCTGAAAAATCCACTTCCTGGAAACTTCCCTCCCCAAGGAAAATCCCCCCAGCAGAAAATTCGCCCCCACCCGCCCGGAAAATGTCTGCATGCTTCCCAATAACAAATAATATACTTAAACAATGGACAATTTTTATATCTTAAAAACCTTGCCCCCAGGGGCTGTGAGGGATAATGATATCCCCAAAGGCATAGTTATTCGCCCTTTTAGCTATCCTGAACAAAATGGCTATCTCAAAATTTTTATTAGACGATTTTGAGAAAAAGTGGCATGGGAGGGGGCCTAGTTGGCCTTCAAAGTTTTTGGTCACTTAAAAAGGGCACTGGAACAATTTATCATCATAGCTTTTTCCGTTTGCGACTGGAGGAAAAAGCTTAAGAAAGAAAATTATTTTAATTTTTATCAGTGGGATACACCGTAAGAAAAAATATAGATGTTGCAAATATTATTGTTTACATTGTAAAATTTATAATTCCTTAGTAAATGAAAATTGAACAGGTAACATGGATAAAATAAAAGAAAAATTATCTCAACTATGTAAATAGCTAAAACACTCACAAATAGAACATGGATTGAAGCCGTCAGCGTTGTTGATGGTTTAATGCTGACGGCTCTAAATTCGCCAGAGCCATACGTAGAACATTTCGCTGTGCAAGAAAGAAATTCCCCATTATATGGTTTTCACTTGAAGTTGAGTTTTTGGTACCACAAGGGGAAATATTCAATAATTACTAAGTCGTTTGGACTTTAGAGGTGCTTGAATAGTTTTCTTTTTTACCAGCTGCATTAATTTGGTTTCAGTGAATAACTACATTAATTGACCCTATTGACCTACATTAATGATAAATTGACCCAATTGTAATAATTCTTTCACACTGAGTTCTAGATTCTTTCATTATTATTCACTATCTTCAGTAGCGCAGCAAAGATGTTCGCCAAAGCCACTGTTCACAAAGTCCTAATTTGCAAACGGCTCCAAATTTATTGACCAATCTAGAGCTGCACGTGGAAACTAGAACTAGAACTGTTTGTGGCAACACTGTTTCACTCAGGACAACATTTTTTATAGAAGAAAGGATGCGCCTAGAGACCTGTACGGAAGTAATTTTTGTTTTGCTTAAACCGAAATCTATTTACAATTACTAAAATGATTAAGCTTCAATTGAACGAATGGGAGGTAGCGGCAAGTGAGTGGAAGAAGGGGAACGAATGAAAGGAAAACTGACACCTAAGAAAGTTTGGTACTCGTGTAGAATCCGGTAAGTGCGCGATAAAAGACAGCATCGAAATGTCAAACATGCTATTGATAAACAGGTTTTCGAAGGGTTTCTCACTCCGAGAACTATATTTAAACTTCAGTTTTTTTGGGTTTAGGGGGACTAAAAGGTACCTAGGTCGGGTTAGGTTAGGTTACGTATTTAATATATGCTATGCTTTACCCCCACCCCCTAATGTGCAAATATATAGCACAAATTTGTTTCTGAACTATTATATTTTTATCCTATTTTGTTTTATTTCATTAGCATTATCGAAACTTCCATTGTTACGCACTTACCAGATTTTACACAAGTACCGAAAGTTTTGTATGGGAGTCATTGAATTGGGAGTCACATCGATCAAGATTAAATTCTTTGTGGGATTCAACGAATTACAAATAGCGAATAATGTATACTGGTTTTCTATCTTTAGTTAAACAATTAGTTAAACTTAAACATATCGAAAGTAAGCAGATGTTCTACTCAGGATTGTGTAAGCTATAGTTCTGAGTAAGTAATTCGATTTAATATTGCACATAGGTATGGCACGAATGTCTTGAGTGTTGTTGAAGAAGCAAAATACATTCTTCGCCATCTATCTTTAATTTCGATATGTTACTGATTAGTGGCGCTAATAGGCTCAGTCAATGCTGTTGTCTACAAGGGATGGACGAATGTGTTCGACCAGTCAGTAAAGAAGAAAAAAAAAAACTGCGGCCCGAAGTGCCACGATACTTATGATTTTGCCGAAATTTCACAAACAAGTTTTTTTTTTAATTCGAACGGAGCTACAGATGCCACCAAGTAAAGAACGAACCCTAGGCCATAGTAATAGAAAATATTAAAACGCGTTGAAAAAAAAAATATTGTCCAGTGAGGAAGACTTGCCATTTGAAGCTGATTCAAGGATGGTATATATTGTTTCAATTGATCTTAATGATAAAAGTTTATTGCAAAAACTTATTTGTGGGAATTTCTAAAGAACAGTCTAAAATTTCACAAAACTGGTTTTCGATCGAAATAAAAACTGCAACCATGGAATATCCACATTCGAAAACCCTATAGAAGAATTATCAAACAGTTCGTGGTAACGAACTGTAATTAGACCCCGGCGCCGCGCCGACGAGGGATGACCGGCGGCGGCGGAGCTAAAAACAGCGCGCCACGCCGCACCGCCGGTAAGATGTCGGCGGCGCGCGCCGCCGCCAGTGCGATCAATGTTGACCGCAAACATTAATGTTTTCATCAGTCTTTCTCAAATCACAGCTTAAATTTATAACAGATTCGAGCCTATTCATGGGTTCAACAATTCACAAGTCGCTCACTGCTGCTTTTTTATTGGTTTTGGCTACTCTTTTGGATATTATTCATTTTTTCTTTTGGGGATTCATTCCAAATTATAAACTGATAAACACCTAATAACAGTCAAATTATAAACTGCATCTAAAAGGAGTAAATTTATCAAATTAAAAAATACATGATGAACACTTCACATGAGAATATTTCAGTTACAATGAAACAAAAAAACACTTACTGGTTTATCTGGTATGAAGAAAAATGAAGTCTCAGCTATTTTCTTAGGTAAAAAATGAAAAGCTCATCCGTTTTAAGTGTAATTAAATGAAAAAATATGCAGACTGAAGTAGCTCCAGGAAGATGTTGAGATTTTCATCCTAGTTCGTCACTTTTAATCCAAGCAAAATGTTAGGACACTTAGTATCAGTTATAGAGTTTCAGCTTTGATTTCCAAATGCTCACAAAAATTACCAAATTTAAGAAAGTCGCAACAATAAGTCACCTGTGGTCAAAATACTCAAAGACTCCTCTTTGATCCCCACCCAGGCTCAAAGCTTCTGCTATGGTCATTTCCATGGAAATCTCCAAAGAGTTTTTCTTTTTAAAATAGCTTTCAAACGTAGTTAGGGGTATTTAGTCTTTTTTGCTTTTCTTCAAAGCTCATAAAAAAGTGTTATAATATTCCAAATGTTACATTTGTTATATTTTTGCATATTTTTGGTAATCATTTGTGGGGTGATCGAATTTTGTAAACCACTTTCGATACGTAAGAACGTTGCAACATCTAGTACCCTGAGGTCATAAGACTGTCAAAGACTCTTCCCTTGAACCTCCCAAATTGAAAGCTTTTATTATGACCTGGCCTTTTAATGTAACATGGCACTGGACCAAGGGCGCCATTGTCACTTGAGCCCAACTTTAGGTGGGGATGTCGATATCGCTTTCGTCACACCAATTCGTTTTAGTGTGAATCTGCCTGGTACTTATGAATGAATGTTTTCAAATTAAACTCGTTTCATCAATAAGAAAAAAACGGGTTGGACGCATGTGTCCCCACTTTAAATGAAAAAAATAATTATATTTTTGGCATCCCTGCTTTCAATAGCTAAATTTTGTCTCATGGAAGTTTTTTTTTCTGGGGGGGGGGGGGTAAAATGTTTCAGAAAGAAGATTGTATTTTTTATCAGGCGTTCAACAATGAGTATTAAACATTAAGAATATCTTATCTAAAAACAGCAAAAAAAAAAAAAAAAAAATTGCAAACTTACAATTCAGCTGTAGAAACAATCTGTCGGCTGTCAATTTCAAAATCCAACTAAAGGCTGAAGCTGTATAGTAATGAATGCGTTCTATAATTCTATTCAACTTGAAAATAAAATTCTTGACTACGAATGATGTAAGAAATAGCGATTCGGAAACTGCATTCGAAATGACTTAAACTCATTTCATAAAGACGATACTTTTTTTGTCAACATATGAAGAACTGTGTATATTGCAATATTTGTAATTGCATATTGCATCTGTCTGGTTTTTATGCAAAGTAACAAAAGAGACGAAAATTAATGAACAAGAGAGTAGTGAAGAATTATGGTATGCAAAGTAATATTTGGCAGGGAAAGTCACTGGTGATAAAATGGCTAGGGGTGGCACCGTGATTGCGTGATTTTCGGGGATTCGGGGAACCAATTTTTTTTTTCGGGGTGACGCATAGATTTTCGGGGAAATACCCGAAATTCGGGGTTAGTGCAAGCCCTGCTTGATTTCTAATCAGGAAAATCCAAATACTAAACTACACGAGAAGGAAAAGCTCCGACTTTGCGGTTGACGCAAATAAGAATTGCCGCAAAATTAATTTGAAGTCGACCGAACGCCGCCGCCTCTGCCGAAGGTGGCGCGCCTGCGGCGCACGGGCGGCGATACGACACTTTGGCGGCGTTCGACCGGGCCTCTCGTCGGCGGCGTTCGGTCGATCCGTCGGCGGCGCGGCGCCGGGGTCTAACTGTAATTAATGAGCGACCCGGCTCAATAGTAACCGAAACTCTAAAAAACGGAATTTTGATGCCAATATATACATCAAACTAATCGGATTTTTATGTTGATTTTAAATATACAAGTTTCATAAAATTTAATCTTACTATCAAAAGTTACGAGCCTGAGAAAATTTGTCTTGTTTTCGAAAAAGGGGGAAACACCCCCTAAAAGTCATAGAATCTTAACGAAAATCACACCATCAGATTAATCGTATCATGGAACCCTATTGTAGAGGTTTCAAGGTCCTATCTGTAAAAATGTGGAATTTTGTTTTTTTTTTGCCAGAAGAAAGATCACGGATACTTGTTTATTTGTTTTATTTCCCCCCTTGGGTGATCATATCGACCCAGTGGTCCTAGAATATTGCGAGAGGGCTCATTCGAACCGAAATTAAAAGTTCTAGTGGCCTTTTTAAGTGACCGAAAAAAATTGGAGGGCAACTAGGCCCCCTCGAACGCTTATTATTTCCAAAAGTCACCCGATCAAAATTTTGAGCGATTTTGTTCAGCATGGCCGAAAAATCTAACAACCATGTCTTTGGAGGATGACTTAATGCCCCATAAACCCCCGGGGAAGGGCTGCAAGTTATGAACTTTGCCCATTGTTTATATATAGTATTGGTTATTGGTAGGTATACACACATTTTCAGGGTGGATTTTTTCTGGTGGGGGGGGGGTGGTCGGGGGCTACGTGGGAGGATCTTTCCATGAAGGAAGTTTTCATGGGGGGAAGGGACATCTCTATGAAGGGGCGCCGGGTTTCCCAGTATTATTTAAAAAAACGATCAGAAATTAAATAAAAAAGGAAAGAAAAAGTCTTTTCAATTGAAAGTAAGGAGCAACATTAAAAATTAAAACGGACAGAAATTGTTACGTCTATGAGGGGGTTTGTCCCCTCGTCAATACCTCGCTCTACGTTAAATTTTGGATTTTTTTCTAATGCTTTAAGAATTGCCCCTGAATCACAAAGGCCGTTTAATTAGAATAAATAGATCTTTTGAAAGTACTAAAAAAAACTTTAGCGTAAAGATCGAGGTATTGACGAGGGGGCGAACCCCCCTCATATACGTAATACTTTCTGTTGGTTTTAAGTTTTAATGTTGCTCCTTACTTTCAGTTGAAATAAAAAACTTGTGTTTTTTATTTCATTTATTTTAAAACTCGACAATATTTTGTTGACGAGATGTGTACAAATTGTCCTCCCAGGACGGGAAGGTCCTGGTAGATATGGTGAAAAACACGAACCACTATAACTCATAATGTCCAGATGCACTTGCTGCATTGCTTCCATTGGAGAATATTCCCCTTCCTCCCTGCCTTCAAAGGGTTGAATCTGTGTAACCCACTCATGGAAACCAACTACGGTATTTGTGCTTGCTTTCTTGTTTTAATAAAAGCTTTGATATATTGACAGAAGACTATTTGTTTCATTATGTTTACTTATTCAAGATCACTGTATATAGATAATATAATTCATATAGATAATATAATGTAATCTACTATTTATATACAGTATTCAATATGGATGAGTTGAGAACAAGAGGATTTTTCAGGGGATACTGAAATCCCTGAAATATCTGTTAATACTATACCTAGTTACTATATAGTAACTAGGTATGCTATATATAGTAATAGTATACCTAGTATATCTAGTTAGTAGTATACTATATCCAATTTTCTCTGGGGATTGGGAGTGTTCCTACAGAGTTAACAGTCTCAAGATATGCGTGCAATGGCTACTGTAGATTCGAGTTCTTTTGAATAGGTAACTTTAAGGCAATTTAAAAGGTTGCATTAAGTTGGCTGGATTTCTTTCTGAATAATGCATACTTAAGTGTAAAATGCTTGACATAATTGTATTGTAATTAAAAAGAAAAGATTCTGCTGCATTTTGGCAGTGTTTTTGAAAAGTTCAGTCGCAGTTTTGAAAAAAAAAACAAAAAACAAAAAAAAACTGGTCAGTTGTTATGTAAGAATTACGCTTTTACCAGAGATGCCAATTTAGTTTTTTAGTTCCTTTTTCAGTTAAGGGTCAAAAGTCCTTACAAAAGGGCCAAGAACGTAGAAATGTTTTCACCATTAGTACTGTTAAGATTAGGGTGGCATCTTAAGAAGTTTTTTACCTACAGAAACTCACAGAAAGTGTATTTAAAAAAAGGCGATTGTAAAAGTTAAAAGATAATTTTTGTACATAAATTTCTTCGTGTTCATTTTGCAGACAAGTAAGCTCAACTCATTTCAAAGTAAAAAATATATTTCCTTAGTTTTATATTATCTTTTTATGCTCAAAATTCAATTAGCACCCTCCTTTTTCTGCTGTAATTCGAATATTTGAATTGAATTTATACTGACCATATTACTTTCAATGGTCCTATAGTCAAATGAAACTAAGAGAGGAAAGAAAAAATAATAAATGAAAAATAAAATAAAAAAAGGTGAGGAAACGAGGATTTTGTCAGTCAGTGGCAAAACATGAAGACGAAGAAACAAAGCAAATATTTCGACAAGGACCTCCGACAAGTCGTCCTCAGTGCTAAACATAGAAGAAAAAAGAAAAAAAAAAAGAAAAGAAAAAATACTTATCTATAACAATGTAAATCTCATTTATTAGACAAGTCAAATATAAACCGTTATTCTACCGTTTCAAGGTTTTTGAATGCAGTCGACAAAATAGCGCTGAATTTTGCGCGATTCGAAACTTTGCCGTTGACAAATTATGGTATATTCCAATTAAGAGTATATATTTGCGCATTAGGGCTTTGAGTGTGATAAATTCCATGGTAAATTTGCAGTTGGCCATATAATTTAGCTAGGATGAAAGTTAAAACATCATTTTATGCTTTTTTAAATAATAAAATGATAAAATGATATTCAAGAAACTTCAAACTAATGTTGAAGTATTTACGTTGAAAATTAAAATTTTTTCTACTGAAAGGTACGTAAATCTTAATAGTTTCAATGATTTGTTGGAATTCAAACAGCAAACTACAATTCCAACAGAAAAATTGGATATTTTTTTGACTTGTTTGAATTCAATAAGCAAGTCACAATTTCAATAGAAAAATTGGATTTTTTTTTACTTGTTTGAATTCGAGCAAAACATTTTGTGGGAAATAATTTTTTTTTTTTTTACAATTTTTTATGCTTTTAGACTTCATTCATTTATGCAAAGATTATCGTGGCATACTTGTATCTTTAGAATCAGAATTTCATCCTGAATCCAAATGTAACATTCATTTTTATCGGACATGAACTTCACCCCCCCCCCTCCTGCCTAATGTGTAAATATATACCCTGAGTTGTACATATGCTCTGAATTCTCCGTAAATCGCTTTTCTTCAAATTTATTAAACAGTTGGTCAAAATGAGGAAAAATTCATTTCATTTTATGTACAATTCAGGGTAGGTTTTTAAACATTAGGAGGGGGGGGGGTAAAGTTCATTTCTGACGCAAATGGTTTTTATTGCTGGATTCAGGATTAAATTCTGATTCTAAAGGTATGTCTATTTCTTAGCTAGATAGTGAGATAATTTAAAAATTTACCGAGATTACCCCCTCCCTCCCATAGTTTTTGTGAATTGCTGCCACCATATTGTATAATACATACAAAATTTTAAGGGGGAGTGAGTCAGTAATCCACGGAGGGTGGTCGGCACCACAAATTGTAGTTTTTATTAGACATCCCCCCCGGGGCGCCAATTCACATCAATGCATGGGAGGGGGCGAAATGTGTTTTTCCAGAGTCCAAAAGAGATTGTCAAAGTTTGTTGTTTTGTTTATTTTTTCTATGAAAATACCAAAAAAAGATATTTTCTAAAATCTAAGGGAGGTAACAAGTCCAGAGGAGCAAATGGCCCCCTCCAATTGGTGCCTCTGACGTCCTACTGATCAATCTCAGAAAAGGGTGAGCCAATCCAATCATATCAGGTTGGGGTAAAATTTTATTTTGACAAATTCTTTGTTTGATAAAGCTTACTGCATTTGTTTTTTGCAATTTTTGTCGTTCAATAGGCAATTGAATTACATTTTTTGCAATTTTTTGCAATTTTTGTCGTTCAATAGGCAATTGAATTACATTTAAGCTCTTATTGAAACTTGTTAAATTATTTTGTTTTGTTATTATGCTTCAGAGCTGAATAAGCTGCAATTTATTCTTATCTCGATAGAAAATTTTCGGTACATTTATCAAAAAAAAAAAAATTCCCTGTTAGAACCCTTCTTAAGAAGGTGCTAGGGAGCTGCAAGATTTTTAACTCTAATCTATTTTTTCATTTTCATCTATTCTTTTTTGGTGTAATAAGAACAAAAAAAGGCGTAGACAGGAGAAAGTTAGACTAATAGATTTTTGACCATTTCTTTCAATCTTCAAATTACTCGCGTAAAATTAATCTTGCTGTCAAAACGGCTAAAGCACAATAATTGCAATTATTCAATAAGCAATGGCAATTACTTACAATTGGCGAAAGACAAAGTTGTATCCAGGAGGGGGCTAGGGGGTCTGACTCCCCCCCCTAAAAAAATCTTTGTCCAACTGGTAAAAAATGTAACAAAAAGGGGCACTGGTGCGTTAAACGTACACTTTTATATGCTAATGAGAGATAAAATCCGCCAGACTGGTATTTTCAAGAGACCGCTGTTGAGAAATGGAATGCAAAGAGTGGTTTTTCATTGCGTTTACGATATTTAAACTGTTGTTTTGTGGGGTCTAGGGGGGGGGGAGGTACATAGGTTAGGTTAGGTTACGTATTTAATATATGATAGGCTTTACCCCCACCCCCCTAATGTGCAAATATATAGCCCAAATTTGTTTATAAACTATTATATATTCATCCTATTTTATTTTATTTCATTAGCGTTAACCAAACTTGACTTTTTAGAAGCGTCCGTATAATGCACCAGTACCCAAAAAGGCATATAAGTAAATTTTTGATGCATTTTTTCGTGTTCAAACACTATTTGTGCCGCACTGTTTTGCAGCGCTTGGCACGGTTCCGTCGCGCTTGGTATGTGCCACCTACTGTGCATTATTTTTTAGAGTGACAACCCCTGGGGAATAAGCCACATTGAACACGGGGTTATTTTGGATCACCGCAGGCAAGTTGAGTCAGTCATCTCTCATCTGTGATAAGAGTTCTTGGAGAAGCAAAAAAAATCTTCCCCAATTACCTTTTCACATGACTTCTCTTAAGAATGGGAGTAATCTAAGTAGGATTGTGATTGGTGACGCAATATTTGTTACCTTTGTTGTTCCCTTGACTACGCCACTCAATCAGCTTTGCCTAAAGGCCCGGTTTGTTAGTTTGTGACGTGCTTTTCGTAAAATCCTCTATCGTGAAAAAGATGTTCTTCAGTCTATATAGAGTAATGTGCTAGTGATTTATTATTCGTATTTTCTTCTTCAATCCTATTCCCATATTGACTTTGGATTTTAGCTATGATTAAGAATTAGTGATGTCGACACAGGCTTATTATAAGGATAGATTGGGATTTGACCCTAATGAGGGCGGTGAAGGGTTTTTAGACCCGCGATTGCATGGATATGAAGAAAGCTTGTCAAAATTTAAAGGTCTGAAAATTTTTGAAAACTAGCCTAGACTCTTTCTTCTATAGGTCTACTCGTAATTAGTAATTCGCTTTGTGTAAATTAGTAAAAAAAAAAAACGTTTAAGCTACCTATAGGCTAGAATCAGAACTTCATCCTGAATCCAAATACAAGATTCATCTGGGTATAAGTCTAGAATTGGCAGTGGGCCATATAATTTAGCTAAGATGAAAGGGAAAACGTCATTTAATACCTTTTTTATATGCTCTTTCATAATTGAAAAATCGTTTCTGGGGCTAGTTGCATCTGAGAGCCCCAAGGTATTTCATATTTGTAAGCACTCAAAGCAGTGGCGGATCTAGGGGGTGACGGGGGCTTGCGCCCCCTAGCGTAGTCTAAAATAGTGTAATTTACTTAATTAACCCAAGTTTGCGTTAATTAAACTTGCTTTGGTAAAGTTCTACCAAATTATATTATTGAGTTAGGACTAAAGTGAATACACCATTTGATGCCTTTTTTTATGCTGATTACGAATAATAATCATTTCTATCGGAAATGAATTTCAGCCCCCCCCCCCCCCCTATATATGCCAATTCAGGGTTAGGTTAGGTTGGGTTAGGTTAGGTATATATAGGAAGGGGGGGGGGGCTG